>BMAU01006131.1:0-425054 GCA_019973935.1 Trichonephila clavipes | reverse complement strand
GCAAATGCAACATTCATTGCATAAATTAGCTTCTAATAATAGATACTTCTTAAAACTTACAGAATAATAATTCCATGAAAAATTTAGCTTTTCAAAAATAGGAAATAGAGTACATTCCGATAAAGAAAAATCAGAAGCTTGAAAGAAATTTTTCAAACGTTACTAACAAATTCAGTAAAATCCCCGTCATTTAAAAATAGGAAATTAAGGACATTCTAATTAGTTAAAATTTATACCCAAAGGTCACAAGTTAAAAATTCTTCTTTTAACTTTTAAAAAAGAGGCAATTAAGAACATTCCGTAAAGGAATCGAAGCTCAATGTAGAAGAACTGAAATTTTTAAGACATTAATAAGAACAAATTAATGAAAAAATTAAACTTCTTAACGTAGGAAATAAAGTAAGTCTAAAAACGAATATATTTTTAAAGACGAGGAGAAAAATTGAAACAAAATGATGAAGTTTTTTCATGTGAAGCTTCTAAATCTTGTACATGTCCATTATCACTCAAATGCTCTTTGTACATTGTTCGTTAGTTGCCTAAAATGGTTATGTTAGACATAGAGGTTTGTAAATTTTGCATAATTTGATTTATTAAATTCATGTGAAATTCAGTTAAAATTGTCTTATGACCTTGTCCACCTTAAGGCAAGTCCTGCAAATCATTTTCTTTCACTGATTTTACCTATGTTTTATTTGATAGTTTATGATCATTTTTTAATGTTTAATAAACTTTTGTAATCTAAAACTTAATAGGCATTTCAGTAGACTTGTTATGACTTAATTTCATAACAAGGAGGAAAGAGATGCTATATCAAAGTCACCTACAGTTGATTATCGGTATAGTTTATTATGCTGATATGATCTTGAAGTAATACAATCACATGGATATATATATTTTTTAGTCATGATAGTTCATGTTCCTTATCTATAAAGACTTTCCCAAAAAATTGCTAGTTTTTAGTAATTTACAGCCAGGTAAAATGGTTGTAAAAGTAATTTCTCTGCTTTAAGGCTGTTTTTGCCATATGTACAAGAGTGTTAACTCAAACACCCAGCACTTTTTAAAATGAAAAAAAAAAATGCCTAGATTTTTATAAAAAAAATTTGTGCCAAACTCATGCATTTATTTACAGTATAGTGTTAAAATTTCAGAATATTTCATAAATAAGTAGTTTTTCTTTTTAACATGCAAACGGATTGCTCATTTAGCATTACGGTGTAGGAGAAAAATGTGAAACACATTTTATAAAAGAAATGTGTCAACTAGGATAAAGAGGAGTATAAGTAATTTTCTTCCTGATAGGGAAGCCATAATATAATAATTGAGTACTTTTATATCGTGAGTAAATATTCTGAATTTGAGTCCAATTCTTTAACATTAATTGAACACAGCCTTAAAAAAGCAACAAAAGGCAATTTTCTCCCATAGGTAACAAGTAGTTTTTCTCCATAATATTACAAAAAGTTTGCAGATAAGATATATTGGATAAATACCATAGTCGGATGGATCCTAGCCAAGCAAAATGCTTGGCGCCAAAAATTTTGGCGATAAAGTTTACAATATGATAACCCTTCCGAATTACCCGGTCCGGTGACTAAAATATGGCAACCCTAAAACCGGTCAAGCTAAATAAATGTGGTGTAAAGTGGACATCGTCCATTTTCGCCCTTGACCCTGCTGTAACCCACTGTTCATATGCGATTTTTGATCCTTGTTGTATGACTGATCTCCCATGTAAGTTTGTCCACGTTGTTTTGAATCACCCTGTATATTAACAGACCTGCTCTGATATGTTTGATGAAGTTCTATTTCTGATAGATTTTTTTTGTGTGCCCCTATACGTTTTAAGAGACATTTTTGTGTGTGTGTGTATATAGTTAAATGAGAAGATTAGAATATTTTCAACTGCCATTTTAATTGGAAAATTTTGTTTTTTAATTTCTCAACTGTTGAGAAATCTCGTAAAGTACAATTTGAAACAGCAGTGCAAAGACTCATTCAAATACTCACTCTGCATAGGAATAGTGGTCAATTGACCTTGATCTGGTTTTACCACATTCCTAACTTATTTTTTTCATTAAGTAAATTTAAGGATGTATGCTTAAAATTACTGGTAGGTTTAGAATTAAAAAATGTCATTGAAATTCATTAATTCAAAGTTGAAAATGCAGTAGTATCCTGGACAATGTTTTCTCCTTGCAGATTTCCTTCTGATGGGCAACATATAAAATAAGTGTTTATGAATCTAAAATTCGTTTTGTGTGGTTTTTAAGGTGATTAAAAGGTGAATCTCAATTTAACGATTTCTCCATATACCTTTTTTTCTTGGCTAGCGACTTTGCTGGATTGAAGTCCGACTATCGTTTTCAGATTCCAAAACCTGTGAAGTAAATATCACTTTTGTGTGCATGATTCATCTGAAAAATCGGATGTATCAAAATCTGAATTCAGTTCATCCTCCGTTTTTGATTATTTAATTCTATAAATCTAATTGCAAACCTTTAAAAAATCTTACTTCAATTTTCAGTGGACTTGAAATTTTTCATATTGAAATTTTTTAATTATGTCTATGCAAAATGAAAGTACGTGTGAGGATTATTCTATAACTATTAGAGAATGCTGCACGTAATTAGAACTTGCACCCCTAATGATTATTAGGCTGCAGGTGTCGGAATCGTGCTAAATAAATGCAAAGTGCTCCAATTCAAGATTGTACTTTTCTTTTTTGATAGGAGTGTTTCCAACAGGTAATTTTAAAATTTACTGTATTTGTATGATGCTTAATTTTTGTGGAAACATTTAATCCTTTACCTTCCTGTTTGAAATTTTGAAGGGGAAAGGAATATTTAACTTCTACTTTCCTACCATTTCTGAATCTTTCACCGAGCTAAAAGCACATTTACATTGAAGCACTGCTTTAAGAGCATTGTATTTTAATTTAAAGTACAGTGCGTCAGACAGTGCAATATAAATTGAAAGTTATCCAATTTTTTTTTTTTTTTTTTTTTTTTTTTGAGAAAAAAAAAAGCAGTGATAATTTTTGTACAGTATATATATTTGTATAATAAATTTTAATACTTTTTCATAAGTATATTTGCTGATAATTTTGAATTTGCTTAACTTTTATTTTTATATTTTTCCAGGGGTTTCTCTGAAGAGAGCTTGTAATGACTTCAATGAAAGAGGAAGCAAATTAGAGAATTTGTATGAGGTAGAGCTTGTGTATTAGTAGCATAAATTAAATTTGTTTAACCCTGTTTATTTTTTTTCCTTTATCATAAATATCTTGTTTGAGGATTCCAAGCCTTCTCTATCGATTAATTTGTTTTGTTTGTTCTATGAATATGTTCTCTAATTTGTGATAAATGTTAAGATTTTTTTAATAACTAGTAATTCTAGGGAGCCTGTATTGCTATTGGTTTTTACAATTACAAACCAGTCAATGAGTAGGCAAATATATTTTTGCTCTACAAATTTTCCTCAATTTTTTTCTAAGATGGCTCACGTTTCTGATGAAAATGTTCAAAATCATGATATTCCCAAAATAGGTTTTTTTAATAGACCCTTTTTTATATGAGCTGATTCTTTTACTTAGAAATGCTTGCTTATACTTGATAACTTCGAATTTTTAATCTATTGCCTAGAGTTATTTTTTTTTTAATCAAAGGAAAGTTTTTTCAACATTTTTAATTGTAATAATTTCTTTTGAGTTCTGTAAAGTTATTGCATATACGCACACTTTTAACACAAAAAATAAGATTAAAATAAAGATGCTTATACATATACTAGCTGCATGACCCGACGTTCTTCTTCATGTATGTTTCTTCGCCCATCTTGAAATTTCCTAACCCGTTTTCAAACTTTGCTGTCAATCATGGCTTCTGTGTCATAACTTGTGTTATCTGTCGATGAATGTCTGCCACCATGTTTCTTTGCAGCAAAAAAAGATAACAGACCCTATCTCACACTTGGCGGGCGATTCAATCACCTTAACACAGTGCTTCTCAAACTTTCGATATTTGCGACCCAATTTTCAATCATTAATTATCATCGCACCCCCCTCCATACAACAATGTATTGAATTTAATAATAATGTACTTTGACACAAAGCTACAATACAACTTTAATTGTAAACTATATTAATTGTCAAAATATGTATTAAATTTTGTATATGACAAGCCCGTGAGGGCTAACTAGTATTAAACTTTTTCTTAACTCAGTATTGAAGAATAATTAATCCCAACACAGTTTGTAGTACCGATACATTTATGAGTATATTATAAAATTGTAAATGTGTATTTTTTATTATCTCAGAATGTATTTGGTTTTGATTTCTTTCAGTAAATTAATATATACATTTTTTAAAAAATCTTTTATCTTTGACTTTTCAATATGCTCACGCCCCCCAGTTTGAGAAACACTGCCTTAACATTTTAAAAATGCACAGTGGATCTTAAACAACTGCTACAGAGCTGGAATTTGTGCATGTGTGTTCGCAAAGGATGCTGATCTGTGACACAGAGACTCATTGTGGGGCACGCGTGAACTAGGGAAATATACATGTCAACAGACCTTACTTTAAAAATAGCCCTCGTAATTTGTCAATGATAATTTTTGTTTGAAAGTGTTAATATTATTAAATAGCATTGCATCGAAAGGACTTTTGCCTTGAGGAGCTTAAGTTAAGGCTGTTTTCAGCTAATTTTAAGAATAAGACCCAAATTTGGACTTTTTTTCAGATATAAATGTACATTAATATTATATTCTGGCCTCACTATCAGGGAAAAAATCAAATATTTTATCATACTATTTTTTATCAGTGTTGAAGCATTTTTTCTTCTATAAAATGTTTCGCTTTTTCTCTTGTACTGTAATGCTAAATGAACTATCCCTTTACATGTTAATAAGAAAAACTAATTATTTATGAAGCATTTACAAATTTTTTAAAAACACTACATTTTAAACAAATCCTTGAGTTACGTTGTCACAAATTTTTAGAAAAATTGAGGTATTTTTCTGTCTGAAAAAATGTGCTCTGCGTTAAGTTCACTCTCTTGTGCATACGACGAAAATAGCCTTAAGTTGTAATATCAATTTAATTCTATAAATCTAATTGCAAACCGTTAAAAAATCTTACTTCAATTTTCAGTGGACTTAAAATTTTTCATATTGAAATTTTTTAATTATGTCTATGCAAAATGAAAGTACGTGTGAGGATTATTCTATAACTATTAGAGAATGCTGCACGTAATTAGAACTTGCACCCCTAATGATTAGGCTGCAGGTGTCGGAATCGTGCTAAATAAATGCAAAGTGCTCCAATTCAAGATTGTACTTTTCTTTTTTGATAGGAGTGTTTCCAACAGGTAATTTTAAAATTTACTGTACTTGTATGATGCTTAATTTTTGTGGAAACATTTCATCCTTTACCTTCCTGTTTGAAATTTTGAAGGGGAAAGGAATATTTAACTTCCACTTTCTTACCATTTCTGAATCTTTCACCGAGCTAAAAGCACATTTACATTGAAGCACTGCTTTAAGAGCATTGTATTTTAATTTAAAGTACAGTGCGTCAGACAGTGCAATATAAATTGAAAGTTATCCAATTTTTTTTTTGAGAAAAAAAAGCAGTGATAATTTTTGTACAGTATATATATTTGTATAATAAATTTTAATACTTTTTCATAAGTATATTTGCTGATAATTTTGAATTTGCTTAACTTTTATTTTTATATTTTTCCAGGGGTTTCTCTGAAGAGAGCTTGTAATGACTTCAATGAAAGAGGAAGCAAATTAGAGAATTTGTATGAGGTAGAGCTTGTGTATTAGTAGCATAAATAAAATTTGTTTAACCCTGTTTATTTTTTTCCTTTATCATAAATATCTTGTTTGAGGATTCCAACCCTTCTCTATCGATTAATTTGTTTTGTTTGTTCTATGAATATGTTCTCTAATTTGTGATAAATGTTAAGATTTTTTTAATAACTAGAAATTCTAGGGAGCCTGTATTGCTATTGGTTTTTACAATTACAAACCAGTCAATGAGTAGGCAAATATATTTTTGCTCTACAAATTTTCCTCAATTTTTTTCTAAGATGGCTCACGTTTCTGATGAAAATGTTCAAAATCATGATATTCCCAAAATAGGTTTTTTTAATAGACCCTTTTATATGAGCTGATTCTTTTACTTAGGAAATGCTTGCTTGTACTTGATAACTTCGAATTTTTAATCTATTGCCTAGAGTTATTTTTTTTTTAATCAAAGGAAAAGTTTTTTCAACATTTTTAATTGTAATAATTTCTTTTGAGTTCTGTAAAGTTATTGCATATAACGCACACTTTTAACACAAAAAATAAGATTAAAATAAAGATGCTTATACATATACTAGCTGCATGGCCCGACGTTCTTCTTCATGTATGTTTCTTCGCCCATCTTGAAACTTCCTAACCCGTTTTCAAACTTTGCTGTCAATCATGGCTTCTGTGTCATAACTTGTGTTATCTGTCGATGAATGTCTGCCACCATGTTTCTTGCAGCAAAAAAAAGATAACAGACCCTATCTCACACTTGGCGGGCGATTCAATCACCTTAACACAGTGCTTCTCAAACTTTCGATATTTGCGACCCAATTTTCAATCATTAATTATCATCGCACCCCCCTCCATACAACAATGTATTGAATTTAATAATAATGTACTTTGACACAAAGCTACAATACAACTTTAATTGTAAACTATATTAATTGTCAAAATATGTATTAAATTTTGTATATGACAAGCCCGTGAGGGCTAACTAGTATTAAACTTTTTCTTAACTCAGTATTGAAGAATAATTAATCCCAACACAGTTTGTAGTTCCGATACATTTATGAGTATATTATAAAATTGTAAATGTGTATTTTTTTTTATCTCAGAATGTATTTGGTTTTGATTTCTTTCAGTAAATTAATGCATTTTTTAAAAAATCTTTTATCTTTGACTTTTCAATATGCTCACGCCCCCCAGTTTGAGAAACACTGCCTTAACATTTTAAAAATGCACAGCGGATCTTAAACAACTGCTACAGAGCTGGAATTTGTGCATGTGTGTTCGCAAAGGATGCTGATCTGTGACACAGAGACTCACTGTGGGGCACGCGTGAACTAGGGAAATATACATGTCAACAGACCTTACTTTAAAAATAGCCCTCGTAATTTGTCAATGATAATTTTTGTTTGAAAGTGTTAATATTATTAAATAGCATTGCATCGAAAGGACTTTTGCCTTGAGGAGCTTAAGTTAAGGCTGTTTTCAGCTAATGTTAAGAATAAGACCCAAGTTTGGACTTTTTTTTTTCAGATATACATGTACATTAATATTATATTCTGGCCTCACTATCAGGGAAAAAATCAAATATTTTATCATACTATTTTTTATCAGAGTTGAAGCATTTTTTCTTCTATAAAATGTTTCGCTTTTTCTCTTGTACTGTAATGCTAAATGAACTATCCCTTTACATGTTAATAAGAAAAACTAATTATTTATGAAGTATTTACAAATTTTTTAAAAACACTACATTTTAAACAAATCCTTGAGTTACGTTGTCACAAATTTTTAGAAAAATTGAGGTATTTTTCTGTCTGAAAAAATGTGCTCTGCGTTAAGTTCACTCTCTTGTGCATACGACGAAAATAGCCTTAAGTTGTAATATCAACCGAGAAAGCCAGGGATGGGCCTTGCCCAATGTTCATCTTTTAATTCAGCACTCATAATTTTTTGTATCAAGAAAATGATTTTGTCCAGCAATTTAAAAAATCTCCTTAACACTTTGAGTCAAAATTCTATGTCTTCCAGGAATGTAGTTTTACAATTTTAACTATTTTATAAAACATGTCCAGTATATCAAAGTACATACCCAAGAACAATACTTGCTTTGGAATAATATGGTGAAAATGTTCAAAATGACTGTTAACATGCTGTTTGCTTGTTTCTTTTAACATTGCAACTATCAGTTACAAGATAAACCAACTTTTAAAGGATAACCTACACTTCATCAAAATTTCCAAAAATGCATCAAAATATGATTCAACTCTATTATAATTCTCGACTATTTCATCGCCTCTGCTAGTTACAGAATTTCAACTTAAAATATTTTTTTTTTTACTTATTCTGGACACAATACCATATTTATTGGAAACTAAGCCGCACCTCAAATTCTCAACAAGTTCATAAAAATGAAAACTAATAAGTGAATTATTTATCAGTATTATAAACTTATAAGTACATACAGGAACCTGTTATTTCTCTAAATACCCTGTTCAACAAATTTTCTTTTCGATTCTAAGCCGCACCAGATTTTCAGTAGCATTAACATCGGAAAAAAAAGTGCGGCTTAAATTCGAGTAAATACGGTAATTCCTCCACTTTATTCACTAATAAATTCTTCAGTAAGTGGTTTTGATCTGTGCTTGCGATTAAAAGTGATAATATAGTTTTTACTGCAGTTGTATTGTCTTAAAAAAATTTTGGTGGTCCCGGTAGCCTAGTGGTCAAGTTTGAGGCTTGTTCCGCTGAAGATCCGCAATGCAGAGGGGGCAGATGCATGTTAAGTTTGTCGAGTCTCAAACGCCCTCCCGTTGGTGTGGAAGTTAGGAGAGGGATTGCCAGCTCCTCGTCACTTGACCACGTTTCAAAATTACAAGGTTCGTGGATAAACGCCCTCAAATAGCTGAGCAGTTCGACGTTAACATTCACTCCCTCAACAAAATTGGTGATATTTTTTTTCATTTTTGAAAAGTTAATTTCAGTTCGGACAACTCGTTTTCACAAAATTTTGCAGCATATTGGTCATAGTTTGTTTTCTGATTTGTGCCATAGTGCATTTTAAAACTATATTCCTTTGCAACTGAATTACAGTTTTTGCGTATCATGCACAATATTTTATTCTTGTTTAGAACATAAAAATATTGCGATACCCGCTTTTTTAAAAAAAAATTACGATGTTCCTCTTCAATTGATCTTTCCTTACTCATTATTAAAGTTCGATTATATTTTTATTAAATATTATTTTAGTTTAGTAGTAATAAATAAATATAGTAGTTTAAATAAAAACCAAAATCAATTTTCTTTCACAAACGATTGTGTTAACACTGCGCTTTGTCTTGGTCATCATGGGGGTTTAAAATTTAAAAAAAAATAAACCTTCAACGGCCTCTGACTGATTGGACACTTGAAAGAGAAATAAAAGTCGCACACACAATGAATTGTAGTGCAATTTATAGCTAATAACATGCAAGAATGTATTAAAAATTTAATAAGAATTTATTATAGTAAAATTAAATGAAAAAAAATTTTTTAAATTTTCATTTAAAGGCTATCTCTATAGTTAAATAGAATTTTCTTAAAACAAGAATAGATAACAGGTTTATAAGTTACATAAGAAATAAATTAAAAAAAAACCATTAAAAATTGTTAGTTAAAATTTTGTAAAATGTCTCCGTGGGCCGCAACTTAAATATTGGCTTGTCGCATGTGGCCCGCGTGTTTTACATGCCTGTGCTAGAAATTTTATGATCAGGCGCCTAACTGAAAAATTGGTAATTTTTCAAACCAAAAACTTGAATAAAACTAACAGATTTTATCAGTAATTAAACTAACAGATGCATGTGGAAGTTTTTTTTTTGCTTATACAAAATGTATGTTTAAAATAACTTATAAGATTAAAATATTTTAATATATAAAATATATATAAATTTGTGGATAGTATCACCACGTCTTGAACACCTGTACCCTTAAAATATTGCGTGGTCTTGTCCTTGGGGATCGCCCCAATAAACTGACACCTTCAGAGAACCCCTACTCTGCCCAAGAACCAGATGTAACTCGAAGATAAAGGGGCCAATCGTTACCCTTGGGACCCTAGTGAGGGGAGTCGGTTGGAAATTTTCGCAGAGAATAAATATGACCTCCCTCACAAACAGATAAAGATCGCAACAATATTTATAACTTCAATGTTTTTCTGTAATTCATAGCTGTGACATAAACTAAATATTTAAGTCACGCTACCTTTTTATGTCAAACGTCACAGCTACATCTAAGTAAAGGTTATTGACTCTAGGAGTTAAATGAGATATATAGAAGATATCACTTAAGGTATCAGACTACGTTCGGAACCGTAAATTGTCACTTAGAGATTACTAAACTTATATAAATTTGTTTTAAGAATATTATTTTAATAAAAAATTATTACAATATTTTGACAATAGATAGAATGACCAATTTTCAAAACATTCTCTTTTCATGAAAAATGCTTCTATTATAATAATATTTTGCCTGTACATAGCTCAGACATCTGTACAGAGGCTGAACTAGAATTTTTGAAATACATAACTTAGAAGTGGATTTATCCATATTTTACTACAACAGAGGCGAGAAATTTTAAAAAAACGTCGGTAATTATTTCAATGAGTTGTAACTCTGAAAATCTGAATTTTCCAAAAATTCTAGTTGAGATTCTCCGGAGAAATATCAGCAAAATGTTATTATAGAAGAATTTTTTATTAAAGGAGAACATTTTTTTAAAAATCATTTTTTGGCAAAATTTTGTATTTAAATTTTTTTTGTCATAATGTCCTTAAAACAATTTTATACATGTATTCTAATCTAAGTGACATTAAATATGAAAATTATCCATTTATGCACTTTTTTGAAGTCACTGTTCCGAACGTAGTCGGATACCTGAAAAAACTACCATAATATTTCTGAGCGGCATTTAAAAAACTATATTAAAAAAAATTCAAATAAGTTAGGAATTGTTTACCGCTAGTGAGTGAGTGTTCTTGCTAGGCAACTTACACGAGTTCAAATTACGAAACAACCAATATCAATATAATAAAGTATACTATATCATTAAAATAAACACTCGTATCACAATACATATTAAAAATTATTCTAATAACATGTTGATGTAATATGCTAAGTGTACAACCTTACACATAAAATATTCTTCGCTGTATGCTTTTTAATGGAAATTTAAATAAACGTGTCTATATTAACATACAAGGAAGTAAGCAGATTATAATTATTACTTCTCATGGATTTATCATTCTAACATAAATGTATCCATTTGAAATTATGATAGGAATATGCTTATTTCAGTATTAGTGAGCCTCAAAACAGGAAATCGAGATCAATGTACATGTAATCCATTTTGCTGGAGGGGTTTAAAGAAGCGTAAAAAATCTTCAACCTGAGAAAAGTTCTGTTCTTTTTAAATCAACAGGGGAGAGTTATAAAAACGTTTGCACAGGTAAGCAGTCTATATTCGTGAACATGAACCCCTCGAAGCTAGCGGGTAACGGCTAGTGATGATAGACACAGGGATGGCCTCAATTTAGAAAACATTGGTAAGTTGGTCGCAATAAACCGATATTTTTTTCGTTCCGGTTTTCTCGTTTCGACCAAAATAAGTTTTTTTTCCAGAGCGAAACATTGAAAATGGCGAATTTCTCCACTTTGTTAGACAAACTACCGGAAGATGGCGTTTCAACCAGTGGTCACGAGCTCGTTGCGCAAAGTTGGCCTGGTGGGGTAGTTTGGAGAAGGGGTACCAGCAGGTGTCGTTCTCGAAGCTTGACCAGGGTTTGAAATTCGCCAGCAGTAGCCCTCTGGTGGGCTTGTCACTGGCTTTCTGCACCTAAGGTTGCGGGTTCGACCCCGGCCCAGGTCGGTGGATTTTCATGAAGCAGAAAATACCGTATGATTATACGGCATGTAAAAGATCCCTAGAGTGTCTGTTTGGCTTGAGTGCTCTCGACAAAATTAAAATCCCAGTTCAGGTTCGCTCAGGTGTCTCCCTCTAAAGAGGAAACTGGACGTCAAAATTACTTGCGCTGCGATTGGTATGGCGTATATGGTGCCGCGCTAAAAAGTGATATCAGCTCCTGGTGATTGTACTAGATCTGAAAAGGTTAAAAATACCAATGCGCAACCCCATTAAAAAAAAAAGAAGCTATAGCGCGATGTTAAAACTCACTCAACTTCCGTTCCTCTATTCAGAATTTGAAATGGGTTAAGGATGTTTTGAGCGGACAATCCATGTGGTGATATTACAGAAATGGATGTCATTGCAAAAGGAACGAATGGGAAGAAGCATTTAAAAAAAGAACTTCGCAGTTTAGAAACGGTTATCAGCAATTCTGGCTTAAAAAAAGTACCTGTCCCGTATTACGGACTATTGCGATAAATGCTTTTCTATCCTCATACCTAGCGGAAAGGGAGTTCAGGTCCAATCTCCTAACAAAAGGTCTAATAGACTGCACATTTTACCGAGGAGATCTCTAACATTAGGGGCCTTCAACGCTCGAGGGTCATAGGAATAAATCCGCGGGCCACACGACTGTCAAAAGAATAACGTAGTCAGGAAATTTAAATAAGGAAGGGAGGTTTGTTTTACCAATTCTAAGGGACCGGCCATCTAATAAACTTGGCAACCATACGTTTCGGTGTTTTCTTTCCCAAAAGATGATTTTTTTAGGTATTTAAATAATTTTGAATCTATATATATTATAAAGTATTTATGACCTATTTCAGCTACCATAAACCTATAGTTTCTTCTTAGAATACAATTTATTCACAAATATGTATATTTAGCAAAAAATATTACTTTTTTTTTATGAGTACAGACATATGATTAAATAATTTTATTTGACAATACTAATATAATATCTTGTTGTTTATTCACCTAACTAATCACTGAAATAACATAAAATTCGAAGTTATGACTTCTATCGTGTGGTCATATAAGCACTCTCTCTCTTTTTTTTTTTTATATACAAGTATATCAGTTTCTAAAACGTTAAATGGAGAAGTCGAATTAAAATACTTTGTTAAAGATTACAGTCCAACTTTTTTTTTCTGAAATCTTTTGAGATTTTATGCATAGTCAGATTTTTTATACTTAAAATTATTTAAGAAGCAATGAAATTTATCAAAAATTTGTTTAAATAAAATTGAATAATTTGTTTGAAAACTAATATGTTTTAAACATCAAGAATACCAGGTAAAAAAACCCCGGGCTTTTTTTTAATACAAAAAGCAGACGCAACTTTTAATGAAATCTACAGAATCAAATGAAGGGCCACTAAAATGCCTTCAGTGGGCCATTCGCTGCCCGCGGGTCACGGGTTGAAGACCCCTAGATTTAACTTATACCGAAAATCTGGTACTGTGGTTAGTAACGCTGACTGCAGTGTTGTAGGGCCTGGGTTCGAATCCCGGGGAAGGTATGGATATTTGTAAATGTGTAGAGCCTGTGCGGCAGGGAGCCACTCTGAATTTTCGTTGAATCCTCTTGAGAGGTTGGTGGAAGGGGTGAGACACCCCAGGGTGTTCTCTCTCAAAACTGGGGAGGAACCAAGCTAATTCCTGCTGTTACCTGTACGTTGTTCAAAGGCGCGGCTAATGACAGGCGTTAATTTAGCTCCTGGCCGCTATGGATTTCGTTTGCCTCGATGTGACACCATCGACTATGCAGCATCAGAAATAACAAGATTGATCCAAATTCAATTGATATCCTTCCCGTTAAAAGATTTTACTTGGTTATTTTACTTAACAAGTTCTAAATTTGATTTTAATATTTTAAAATTAATAGGTGCTTTTTAAGCTTTCCTACAGTTAAAAAACTAAAATCATTTAAAGTAGGTGGCACTATTTGAATGTTAGATAAGCCCCAAACCAGAAAACATGGTAAACGGTCTGAGACAAAAAATTTAGGTTGCTTCGAGCAGTGCCGCCCAACTTTTTAATCACTGCGGACTGGTGAATGTTTGATAATTTTATTACAGCCCGCTGAAGGTGGGATCATGATTTTTATTTTAGATTGTTCTGATTTAATAATTTTAAATTATTTTTTTTTTTTTTTTTTGAAATATGCCTTCAGAACAAAATACAATTACACCAGGAAAAGATTATAAAATGATTTAACATGGAATATACAGTGATATCCTCAGAAAGTCACACAAACCTGAGAAAGGCACAACAGTAAATACAATGAAAATGTCATGCTCCTTGGGCGACCCGAAGGTTGGGAACCACTGGCTTAAAGGCAATGTCTCCCAAACTTTTGACATATACCCCATCTATATTTTTCGCAACGTTTCAAACTCACAAGAAAATAGATGTATTTTAATAACAATAAAATTATATTTACACTTTTTCTCTCTCTCTTTTGTAACGTACACAAAATAATAAAACAAAAATAAAATTATTCAAAATAAAATATATAAATAAGTTATATATGATAAATAATATTTATTTGGATTAAAATGAGAAGGATGAGAATTTTTTGATTTGACTCATTAGAACGTAGAATTAGGCGCAATCCAATCCAACCCAATCCCCATCACACTGTAGAAAAACACTGCTTTAAAATAATAATTTGCATAGTTTATTGTGGCCTGGTGGCGCAACGGTAGCGCGTCTGACTCCAGATCAGAAGGTTGCGTGTTCAAATCACGTCCGGGTCAAATTGTAGAATTTTATTATTATTACTTTTTAATAATAGTCGAGATAACATTTTGATAACCTGTATTTTTTTTTTTTTTAAAAAAAAGATAGTTCAATTTTTGGGATAAGCACATGAAAGATAATGTAATCATACAGTAATATGAAAATAACACGAGATTAAAGTATTGTTTAAAACATAGCATTTACAAATTAAAATTAATCGATTTAACAGAAAAGTGATATTAGTTCTTGAGGTCTAATTTTGAAAATTAAAGGGGTTTTAGGAAAATTATACCATTTTTTTCAATTGAATCAGATTAAAAAAAAAAAAAAACTTTTTGTCGTTAAAGAATTACCGATATTTTCTTATTCTCGCAGAAACTGAGCTCTGTTCTTGCATAACTTAAAATAAATTTTTATCTCATTTTCAGTATTTCTTTTCTCTTTTTTTCAGTATTAAGAAGCTGTTAACTCGTTTTATGAGAACCAGATGGCAGCACAGAATTCTGGATTTTGTTTAGTCGTATGTAGTTCGATTTTAGGAGGGGTTTTAATTCTCTTTCTTATCACTTTCCTCCAGAAAACTTGATTTTACTGTCAGTTTTTCTCGACAGATTTTAAATAGGATGGTTCAAAAAGGATTGTATCGGTAAAATTACTAATTTTTTAAAATTCTTCACCTCTCTCTGCAGGGAAAAAAAGGTTGCGTTAATTTTTCTTTTTTCATTTTCAATTTTTTTTTAAGTATGCATTATAAATTGAGCAATATGCATACACCTATCTTTTTTACACGATTTCAAAGTAACACGGTTTACCAATATACTTTTTTGTGGAACTGTCATGTTTATCTCAATAAAAGCTTAGGCCGCGTTAGCCTAGTGGCTATGATCATGAAATCGCAGCCTGAGGGTGGCGGATTCGAATCCTGGTGCACCTGAAGCTCTATTGAGTAAAGGGACTGATACTATAGTTACATCTGAGGACTTTGAGGCTCAATGTTCTCCCGTTAGTGTGGCGTGGTAGTTAGGAGACTTAGGTGCCAGCTCAGGTATCGTCCTCGTCTCTTGGCTGAGGTTTAAAATTACGAGGTTCGCGTCGCCAATAGTCTTCATGTTGTCTTATAGTGTGACATTAAAAAACTATCACTCGATAAAAACTAGATGTATTTACTACCAGATCCTACTTACAGATTAATAAAATGTTAAACTTACTCAATTCCCCTTCCTAGTACTACTTATTTTGTTCATCGCAATATGAACTGCGTGAGAAAAAAAACCCCAATGTATTTCGAATACAATAAAGGTTTCCACGTCACAGTTTTCCCAGAATACGTATTTGTTTCTATGTGTATAACGAATGATAGATTCTGCGTACAATACTTCATTTTGATCAAGGGAAAAGAGGGATACAATACTTTTTACGTGAAAACTGATCCACATTTAATGTGTTTTTTATTCATTGGTATTTGATTAATAAAGTAAAAATACTTTAAATTGTGCTTCTTAAATTTAATTTGTAAACAAAAAATTTTGTATCTTAAATTCAATCCAATCCAATCAAAGTAAAACTTCACTCCTGCATTCATTTGAATAGTCCAACACACAATAAATCATTTCTTTAATTTGTTTAGTGTGTTAATTTCGATAAGAATGCTCAACAACTACAATATTGATTTTTTTTTGTTTTGCAAAGGTTGAATAGGGTTTACCATGTGGTAACTACGCAAAGATAAGTAATATTTGTAATTAAGATAAATGCAATGTGTGTGCAAACTCACACTAAAAGTAAAGTGAGGCATAATGTTTTGATTTACGAATATATTTTATTCTAAACATTTACATAGATACAAATCGCATTGTTTCGTCATGAAAATACCTAATCATCGATACAATTTCTCAATCTGATGCCATTTATATTTGGCCGAATTCGTGTAATTTATATATATATATATATATTTTTCATATTTGATAAATATTGGTTATTACATTTTTTCTCTAATTTTACAATAAGACATTAAAATACATTATATGAAATACTGATTATACAAATTCATGATTCATTTTGCTAGTACAAATGCACACAAGAGAATTTTTCATCCATCAACATCATAAAATAAGTAAATATTTTTCAGACCAGTTATGCCACACAAGGCTATAAATGCCCAATGGCATTTCTATCTTAAATATATTATGTAATAATTCCATATTTTAAAAAAAATATTTTATGGCTGTTTTCGCCATATGTACGAGAGTGTGAACTTAATACGAAGTACTTTTTCGGACAGAAAAATGCCTCAATTTTTATAAAAATTTGTCACGTGTCATACATTTGTTTATAATATAGTGTTTTTAAAATTTCAAAATATTTTATAAATAAATTTTTTCCAGCAGTATGTGAAGGGATATTTCATTAAACATTACGGTGTAGGGGAAAATGCGAAACACATTTTATAGTAGAACAAATGTGTCAACTCGGATGAAAATGAGTCGAATGAGATAAAATAAGTGATTCTCTATGGGATAGTGAAGCCAGAATATATAATAATAATATTTGAGTACTTTTATATCTGAAAAATTATTCAGAATTTGGTCTGTATTCTTTACCATTAACCGAAGACAGTCTTAAAATAATTTCATTGTGCATATAGCAGGTGCGCTTGTTTTAACTCCATGATTTTAGATTCAAAGTAAAATTATTTTTCTGCAATGTAAATGACCCAATGCCATGAATATTGATAAGTGTGTTCTGATTCGTAAATAGTACTATGTACCCTGTAACATTTCAGAACCCCACCTCTCTCCACAACATGGAATTAGTCCGATCGAAGTTTTTTCAGTCTTCCACCTTGTTGTGTACTTCCATTTCGACAATAGGGTTTTTGAAAAAAATTAATACTGAAAAAGCTGTTAAATGCACCTGAGGTTTTTTCTTGTACTTCTTTTTATTTAGTAGGCCTCCTCTCATCGCAATAAAAGTTAAAAAAGATAATAAAATGCCTGTTTCTCTGTAATAAAAATTACTTTGATTTTTGACCATAAATTAAATTTAACTTCATTCCCCTTGTGGCAGTACTTAAGTTGAAAATTAATCTCCCCTTCCCTCATTTTTCACCAGAGAACATCTTTTCCGTATAGGTAGGGGTTTTGAAATTCTGATTTTTTTTTTATCTGTCTTAATGGACGTCAATGAAAAGAAGTCTTAGAAAACACATTAATAGAGTGAAAAAAAAGTAATAAGATTCAGTAATATGTTATGACATGTGTGTTTAACGCGTGGGCGATATTTTACTTTGCGTAGGATCTAACATGATTTACATTTTATTTTCATCTTATTTTTGGATCTTTTTGTTTATAATTTTGAAAATATTATAAAATCTTCGAAGCATATTTCTGTAATTCAGAAAAAAAAATTGAAGACAATTTAAAAAATATTATCGTAATAAAGGTTATTAAATATTCATATAGTAAAATTATTTACATACACAAATGCAAGCAATTAATTTATCTATTCAAAACTTCCGAATATTTGTTGCATTTTAGAATTACACTAAAATCATTTTTTAATAAAACAAGAAAAGGAAAATTGAATTTTAGGAAGAAGCAAAATGAAGTATGAAACTAAATAAATGAAATTAAATGCTATAGCTCAAACCATCTTGAATCGAATTTCACAACGTTTATTTGTTTAAATTTTCTAATGCAAAGGGATATACGAATATGAAATAATTTAAAACAATAATTAATGAATATTTCATGAATGAATACGATAACAACAAACCTGTCATATCTAAAAAATTTGATTCTGTGTTAATTTTTGAGCGATTAATGTTAAAATGCAGTTTTTTTATAATAATAAATCTCTTTAAATCAATATGAAATGTTAATTTCTTAGAATAAAGTTTTTCTTGTTTTATGATCACTCAAAACTCGGAAATTTTTATAGATACATATTATTCAAAAATTTTGATATCTGGAGATTTTACAATAAATTAATATGCTTCACACACACAATTAAAATAATTTGTAAAATTATAAAATACGCATTGAAAACAGTTCAGAAAAAACAACAACAGATATTGAAAACAGATATTTCTTCGCGAATGTGTTTAACTTATGAAACAATTCTTTGTTAATAATTAATATTTGTTTTATCAAAAAATTATTGTACATAAAAAACTCATTGAATTCTGGTAGAACATTTTCCACAGAAAAAGAAATTGCAAGTGAAAACTTAGCTAAATTCAAACAATTCCTTCGGTTTTATTATGGTGTTTTAACTATTTTTAGCAATGATAATTCTTTTGGCAAAAAATATGCACAATTTCTAAACTTAAAGAAGTAGAAAATATTGCATTCTTTTTGCAGCATTTGCTGTCACCCACACACTTTTATTTAATTCATTGCGAATTTCCTTAGCGATTTTCCCTTCAACTGAAAATAAGTCTTCAAAAATTGTAATTAAATCGTCTGCAAATGAGCTTTTATTCAAATATATATATACAGTGGGCCACAAAAGTGTTCATACACTTGCAATTTCTTATAAAATTTAATGTTTTCGACCAATAAAAATTAATATATTATAATTGTAATTTTTTTTGACATCTGCAACTTGTTCTTGATGGAATGACGTAATTATATTTTAAAAATAGTATAACTAATTTTTTTAAAAATTAATTATCAAAAAGCTACTAAAAAATTACGCCACAAAAGTCTTCTTACACTTAACAAAAATCTGAACATAGCTTTAAATATTGTATTTCTTTCTTAATTTAGTACTTAGTAGGATATCTTTTTGTGTCCACAGCAACTTTTAAACGTTTTGGTTTAGATTTAAGCAGTTTTTTGTAATTTTTGCATCGATTTTCGATCATTCTTCGAAGATTATTGTTTTTACTCCACATTATGTGTTTATATGTGTGTGTTCTGTTTTCTTTTTTTAAAATCAAAATCTCCCCAAATATGTTTTACTGAGCCAAATAAAGAGATTGAGTAGGTTTTTCAGAATTTTTGGAGGTGGGGAGGGGGTAAATTGGCCTCAGAATTAGGTAATTTAGTATTTTTCCATGGTATTATGAATCATGAGCTTTATTTAATTGTTTTAAAGAGAAATTTTAAATTATCCGCCCGAAATTTGGATATTGGAGACTAATTAATTTTTTAACAGGGTAATAACGCCAAGTGCACTGCTCTCATTGTACGTCACTGGTGTCTCTATAATTGCCCAAAAATTAGGAAAACACCTCCTTAACCACTTTATTTAGCCCAGTAGAACTTATTTGGTGAGATTCTGATGTAAAAAAAAAAAGAAAACGTGACAAACGCAAAATGTGAAGTAAAAACAATAATCACAGAGGAATGAAGGAAAATCGATCCAGAAATTACAAAAAAAACTGATTAAATCTATACTAAGACGTTTAAAAGTTTTTGTGAACACTAAAAGATATCCCACTAAGTACTAAATTAAGAAAGAAATATATTTAAAGCTAAGTCGAGATTTTTGTGAAGTGTATGAAGACTTTTGTGGCGTAATTTTTTAGTAGCTTTTTGATAACTAATTTTTAAAAAAATTAGTTATACTATTTTTAAAAAATTATGTCATTCCATTATGAATAAGTTGCAGATATCATTAAAAATTACAGTTACAATATATTAATTTTTATTAGTCGAAAACATTAAATTTTTTAAGAAATTGCAAGTGTAAGAACACTTTTGTGGCCCACTGTATTAATTATTGATTAAACATTTCAACCACGCTTTTAAACGTATTTTTTTAACGATATAAGATCAAAATAATAATACACATTTTCATCATTTGTTAAGGTATCCGAACACGTTGAAAATGACCAAATTCGGTTAAGACAGATATTTTTGTTTTCTCTTGTATTGAATAAAGCTATCTTTTGGCTTTACAAAGCATATTTTTTGTTTCTACTCTACCTAAAGGCCAAGCTACAATCAATTTTATTAAGTTAGAAAAACCGGAAGTGGGTCTTTGATCTACCAGAAATGGGCATTTAAATTACTCGAAATCTATCATGGCGAGTCTGATTACTCAAAATATTACAAATGTATTTCTATAAAACTTTTTTAACCTGATATTTATGCTATTTTCTAGAGAATGTACTAAAATGTTTCTTATTGTACAAATATTTTTTGAGTTAGGGCTTATTATTTAAATAATGGTCTTATAAAGAATGAGATTTTTCTTATAATGTGTACTCAATCAACTCTAAAATTTTCAAATTTTAATAAAACTAAAACATTAAAATTTTAGTACATTCTCTAGATAAATGCATCTAGATTGTTTAGGTAATACTTTTACTAATATAAGTTTATTACTTTTTCTTTAATTGCTTTGAAGTTTTACAAAAATGTTGCTAAAATTTCACTTATAATTGGGATTTTTGTGAAATTTAGGCAATTTATTTTAAATATTGTTAGTTAAATATTAGAATTTATTGGTATTGAGTCCTAAAAAGGCCTTTATAATATTTAAATATGTTATTTTGTTAAAAAGCGCTCCGAACGTGTTCGGATACCTTAAGCAATGGGTGTAAAAGAGAAAATATATTTAGCATATATTAAGCATAATGAATATATAATCGCTTCGTAATGTAAAATATTCAGTTCTACTTAAATTCTTTATTTTAAATTAATTTTTAATTGATTATTTAAACCATAAGGTATAGATATTTTTTTGGATGAAAATTCTGTTCCACGTGATTATCGTCTGCCTTAATTTAAATAGAACTTAGGGAATTCTCTGATTGATCGGAATTTGTTTGCTGATATATAATCATTTGTTATTAAAGTTATGTTGCTTAATTTGACATCTTTTGAAGTTATTCTAAATATGTTTTTTCATTTGGAGAAAAGAATTGCAATGCATAATCGACGCTAAATAAACTTAATATGTAATACATTTTTGTATACTTTCGACATATCATTCATTTGCAGATCTTTCTGATCTTTTGAGTTGTTGTAAGAGTAAAAGGTTTGCGTGGAGCATAAACTTTGGCTACAATTAATTGCAATTGTTACGGTTTTTATATCCTCTCTTGAGCCAAAATTTCATGATGTCATATTTATTTTGAGTTAATTTAATTTTTTTTTCAATGTAGGTTTACGGTATATATATTTAGTTTTAGTTTTTAATTGTATCCCCATTTTATCCATCCATTAATTACTATGCTTAAATTAGTAAATGTTATTCTTGAACTCTCCTGTTTATTTTCGTATTTAAAATATTTAAATGATGTATACACAGTATATAAAGTTAAGGTTACAGATTTCGTGGTTATATTATATCTTCCATAAATGATACAGTGTTAACTAATCAAAATGGTTCGCGAAATATGGAAAGGAATCACTCTACCTCAGGCATTTTGTGCTGAGAATGGGCTGATTTGATGTGATGTCAAAATCACAAGAAAACTACGATCACGTGTTTCCAGCAAATCAGTTCGTGCGCTTTGCTATTGCCAACTTTTGTACTTTTTTTTAAGAGAGAAACTTTCTTTTAAAAAATACATATTTTTGCACAATAAGAACGCACGTAGGTAAATAAAATACACTTGATTTAAAAGTGCTCAGATCATATCAGAATATTTTTATACTTTTGAAAAACTTTTTGAAGAGTTTTGATGTTTGAACATTTGTTTACCAACTGATCCAGTTTGAAATTTTGTCTACATTTTACAAGGAGAACGAGTCCAAGCCCAATGTCAGTTTTGAATTCAATGGAGAACACGTGATTGGATTAATCATGTGACCGTCTTGAATTGAGCCCAATGCATGTTTAGAGTGAAGACAGTTTTAACGTCTGTTCACCTGTTTAATAAGCAAAAAGTATTAACAGTTCAACTAAAATACTTTTTCATTTTAAAAATGCAAGCAAAATATTTTAAGTATTGTAATTTGTATACAATCCTAGTGAAATTCGTACTTTGTTTTTACTCAAACATGTTAAACACTCATAAATTTACTCAAATAGCACTAACCATCGCTTTGAAAATCACAACAACTAACAATATACAAATTTAAGAATCTAATTCGCTAAATCTGTATATAACGATATTGCTTTGTTCAGATTAACAAGGGTTTATCCAGATACACTTTGTTGCATTAATATTTTGAACTATTTGATGTCACATTGTCAAGAAACATCTAGTTCTACATGCGTTTATTTTGAAAAGATATTTTTAGGTTTTAAATAGATGAAACTCTCTCTCTCTCTTATTACTTTATATAGACATTATTTCATATAATTTTTAATTACATCTGTGGTCTGAAAGAGATACAAGCAATCGTATTTCTTTCTATTATTATTGAACTACATTTATGATAGGGGATTCAGACTGCGATAAAAATGTACTCATTCGGAATTTATTTAAAGTCTTAAAAAGGCACCATCTTCTGCATCTGAAAACGAAGAACTAATGATAAGGATTAAAAGCTGAGAATGCTTCTATATAAATAATTTAATATTCAAGATTTGCTAGTAGCTGTGAAGAAGTTGAAGCTTATCTGATTTTGAATGGGGTGTATTTTGCATACACCTGACTCAAAATCAGATAAGCTTCAATCAGTAGCGCACACAGGAAGTTTTCAAGGGGGCCGGGGTCGAAAGTTCACCATTCTTGTATCATGCTCCTTTTGATTTTGTCGATTTTGGGAACAAAACTAAAAACCAGTAAAAAACTAATTTTTGAATAAATAATTAGCATTAATTAATAAAATTAATAATTAATAACAAATAATTAATTAAATTTTACGTACTCTATACGTAGAATTATAATCAATCGGAAAAAAGAATTAAGGGCTTTGGGGGGGCGGACCCCCCTCCCTTGTGTGCGCCACTGGCTTCAATCCCTTCATAATTTGAAGTATTTTTATTATGAATGCTAACCCTAAAACAATTAATTCATAGGCTTTAATATACCGCATTTATTCGAATCAAAGCTGCCCTTTTTTTCGAATGTCAGTGTTATTGAAAATCGGGTGCGGCTTGGAATCTAAGGCCGAAAACTTGGTTGAATGGAGAAAATTGAACATGATATTCTGACGGTTAGAGTAATTACAGGTTTACGTATTTATTTAAAAGCTTTTAATGCTGGTAAAATAAATTAGTCCTTCACTTCGTATTAGTCCGCATTAGTTTTTTTTTTAATTTCCTAAATATACGATCTCAAAATAAACTTTTTTACGGAATTGTTTATTTTTTCACAAAAAGGTGTGAGCGTCTTTAAACCAGTGGACTCTCTGATTTGAATAAGTACGATGTATTTTTGTTAAATAGAAATATACACTTAAAAACACGCTGCGATACTTCCATTCATTATTAATTCATAATAAAAAAAAGGGTTTAAATAATTTTCTTAAAGTAAATATATATATTTTTTTGTACTTTTTTTATAGAGCATATCATGTTGAAAATTTTGTTTTAAGGTATCCGACTACCCTAAAATCACGATTTTTTATGATTTTATTTTATAAAAATACCATTTTTTTTTTATTTTCCATTTACTAGAACAAAAGCTACAAGTGTTTTAGTTAAAGCAAATGCCATAACTTTACATAAAATGTCAAACTTTAAAGTGCGTTTTACTCGAAATGTGTGTGTGTGTGTGGCTTTTTTTTTATAGTTCAAAGAGGGTCAGCGATTGCTCAAAAAGTTTTAAAAATAATTTGCTGGAGTTTTGCGTGTATGTTCTGTATTACAGTAGAAGTGTACTTTAATCTTCAGATTTATCAATCACAGTTTTATTACAAAATTCACAGTTCTTTATATGAATATAATTACTGTTATTTTTTAAGATAAAGTGCTTTAATTTTTGTAAAAATTAAAATATCTGTTATCCTGTAGATCATTTCAAAAACGAATAGCAAAGTAATACATCAAAATTGAAAAATTGAGAGTTTGCTCATTTACTATTTGTACAGAGCGAGCCACGTTTATGTAATTTTTAGTCAATTTTTACCCATTTTTTCTCATTTTAGTAGTAATAATTTATTTTTCTCCTCTTAATTTTAGCTCCCCCCCTTAAAAATACATTAAATAAATCTAAAAACCACAAAAAAAATCTCCATTTTTTTATAAAAAAAAAGTTGTGTCGCAAGTAGTCGGATACATGAAAAGCATTAATAATATGAGAAAAAAATATCGTCTCTGAGTAATTTTAATTTATCCATTTCCAAACAACTTTTAAAAATCTTGTTTCTGGACGATTCTTACGACCTGCACAAGATAGAATGCAATTTCATGAATTACGGTATAATTCTGCCGACAGCTCCAACAAGTAGATTCCAGATAAACAAGTTAATTAAAAGCAAATGCCCACAGGCTAAAACTTAAACTTTCATCTGTACCCTTAAGTCATTAATTTAAAATATTAGACGAGAGAGAAAAACATTTTATTTATAGGGCTTTTGGATTTCTTGTCGTATTAAAGTGGTTTTTCATACAAAGATGAAAGTCATTGTTTAAAGAAACTGACTCCGTTACGATAATTTCGTATTTAAAAATAAGCTTAGGGAATGGATTGTAAAGGGAATATTCATAAATAAAGCATTCATGTTTCTTAGAATTAAATACTAATTCCAAGACACAAGAAAAATACTCTTTTTCCTCGACGGTATTAATTGAATTCGACACAAAAAAGTCCAAAAACAAACTAACGTAAAATCTGGCGTACAACGCGCACCGGTGTATAACGCATACCTATACTTTCTAGCTGTATTTTTTAATTTTAAGGTATATTCGCCGTATAACGTGCACCCCCTTTTTTACGAAGAAATCTGTGAAATGTTATTTAATAATGTTCTTGTGTTTTGAAGCCATTTATTCAGGGTATTATACCAGACTTGAAAAAATAGTATACTTCTAGAACGACAACTCTTTTAGTCCATAAGTTCATTTCTTTTAAATAAACAGTATTTCGATATGTGTAGAAGTAATTATTTTTATGTTCATCCCTTTTGTTATTTTTAATGCTATCGTTTTTATACCCGGCGTATATAACACGCACCCTTAAATATCGATCTCATTTTTAGGGTCAAAAGAGCGCGTTATTCGACGGATTTTACGGTAGTTGAAATCTAAGAAATTTCAAAGTATTGAACTTATTCCAAATGAAAAAAAAGTTTTTATAAAATGTTAAATTAAAAAAAAATTCTGTTTTAAAATTAAAAAAAAATATTTCCAAATTTTTCAAAATTTAATTTTTTACGCAACAATATCAAGTTTACGAGTATCGTATTGTTCCTCGTATAAGCCGAGAATTTTTGAATTTTTTAAAATTTAAATTCAATGTAAGAGGTTCGAAATAAGTACAGTTTCGCTAACAGAAAAAAAAGTAAATAAATAAATAAGTAAATAAAATAAAAATAAATAAAATAATAATAATTATAACGACATTTTTTTTGCTAAGAAAATTTCCTTTAAGAATGCGCAAGCAATTTGAATTTTTAAAAATCCTTCTTGGGTATTTGAAAGGAATTCTTTTACTTGCAAGTAGAGGAGGAAAGTCGCACAAATTCTGAAAAGTTAGTGTCAGAATCCGAGTTTTCGAATAGTTTATAAAACTCCTTTCCACTCATTTGGGCTCCCGAATGCATATGTTCATCATGCGGCGAGTTTTCCCTTCAGGGCATGAAACAGGTCGACGATCCCTTGCCATATATAAATTTCTTTCCTCGCTCATTTATGCCAGCAAAAAAAAAAAAAAAAAAAAAAAAAAAAAAAAAAAAAAACAGAAAGGAACACTAGAACAGATGTTAAACAAGATAACAACAAATTTGTTTACATCCCACTAGTTTTATTCTCTTGGCATTATATTTGAAAATTACAGGTTTTTTTTTTTATTCGGCTTGTACAAAATGTTTGAATTTTGGGTGAATTTTTGAAAAAAAAACCGCGCAGTCCTGGATTACGCATGGATTGGATTATATTCAGAAAATACAGAGATTTGAGGCAAAAAATAATCAAAAATCACTGATGTTAACTATTTTAACACTATTAGTACTTAGAGAAATGTTAATATTAATTAGATAGAAAAGCTAATACAGTATTGGCATTTCCAACTCAACGATAAGTGACAAACATCACAATGCATTCAAATATTTCCTTTTTTTTTACTGCCCAGTTTTCTATGACTGAATTCTCTCTTTTTTAATTGCAGAAAGGAAATTTAAAACGTTTTTAGTGAAATAAAATACCCTTTTTTTTATTCAAGTCAAACAAAGCCAGAAATTTATAAAAGAAACAACTGTAACAATGGCGCTGTGAAAATACTTCAGGTAATTTTACTTAACTTCATTTAATTCAAAACATTTTATTTGTTTCTTAATTTTGTTCAAAATGTGACTTTTGCAATGCAGCAAAGCCTCAAAGTATAATATTTCAAATTATGAAGATTAGTAAGTTTTTTTAACATAACTTTTTAAATATATGAAATTAATAAATTTTGTGATTGAGATGTCTTGGGAAATTAAAAATATATTGTTTTCTATTTGTCAAATAAATAATTCAACTTTTTTAACTGAGAAAAATTCTCAAGTAATATTTAACAATTTTATACATTAAAGTAAGGAAACTAGATTAAAATTTTTTATGTAAAAATTTTAAGCTGGAATTTTTTAAATAAATGTAATTGCAGCTGAAATGAATTGAAGTACAATCGGACTTCCATTTTACGAAATCTTTGTTCATTATTTTACTATTTTCTACACAAAATAAACTCCCAATAGTGAAGTGAATTTTCTATTGAACGAAATATTCCTCTTGCGCGATTCGATTTTTTCTTCTCCCTATTTTAAAAATATTTTTAGACGTTTGAAATTATTCTCTCTTTTAACACATTTTATGGTGATCTTGAGTACCTTGAGTTCACCGAGAGCAATAAAAGGGCTTTAATTTTTAAAACAAAATTAACAGATTTTAACAGTAAATAAATTTAAGGATGCAAGTGGTAGTGTTTGCTAATTAGAAAATGTCATTTAATTTCATTAATTTTAGTAAAAAAAAATTTTTTTTTAAATTGAAAATGCAATATATTTTTGGAAAATATTTTTTCCTCTGTTTTCCTTGCACTTTTCTTTTTGATGGGTAAGATATATAAAGTAAATACATATTAATTTACGGAAAAGAAAGAAAAAAAAGAAAAAGAAAAAAAAAAGAGAACAGACATTACACTTTTTTTAAATAACATGTAGTGTTTATGAATTTAAAATTTGTTTTATGTTTCTATGGAATATATTAAAAGATGAATTACTAAATAATGAATTTTCCCGATAACGAACTATTTTTCGAGATTTAACGACTTTGTTAAATATAACTCCGACTGTATTTTAAAATGTATGGTTCGAAACAAAAAAAAAAGTTTTGATGGCGCTACATTTTAGTTCATACGAAACAGATATAAATTATGCGCTCAAATCCCTATTATGTCACTTAAGAAAAATCAATTCATTAGGCTGCTAGGTCAGATGTACTTTTTTGTTATTTATGCCATTCTACTTGAGGATTATTTTTCTTTAAAGTTATAATGAACTTTGTATTCTTTAATTGGCAAGTTTTAGTTATTTTAGTCCATTTATTAAACTTTTTTGCAATCATCCTTAAGGTCATACACTTTTAGAAATAAAACCTTATACAGGGTGTTCCGACACATTCAGGGGGGTATTAGTAAGCAGCATGGGGACGACTTATCAATGTAGAACATGAGGTAGCAAGCCACGTTAAGTCGGTGAACGCCAAGCGAGGCTAAACAATTGCGGGGATATACATATGCTGCCCTAACACCTCAACGACACGAAATAACTTGTTTTTCTACATCACATTCCTCCTGGAGTTGCTGCAGACGGCGCACCACGATATGTGATTCATGCACGATTGTGCACCAGCATAGGGATGGCGATTCTTTCCGAAAAAGATCGATTTTTAAATCGATTCGAATCTTAACCTGATGAATTGATTCACAAAAAAATCGAGGTCTAAAAGATTGATTTCTAAAAAATCGATTTTTTTCAAGTCTGCATTTACAATGTAAATATAAATCCATTTTATGAAAAACAAGAAATATACCATAATAAACGATCTCTTATCCCTAAAATCAGGGAATTTTTTAGCTCAGGGAATTCGACAATTTCAATTATTTTTATTACCACATCAAAGTATCAGGTATAAAAGAAGACATTTATTTCCTAAATTTATCTATTACATTCAAAAGTATAGAAAATAAATAATAAAGCTTATAGTTCCCAATGGTTAACATCTAAGCTTTTTAAAAATAACAGTCTGTCAAGTCTACTGGGATCCAAGCGGCTCCGCTCATCACTTGCGATGTTGTGGGCAATCGAAAAATGGCGCTCACAAGGAATAGATGATCCTACGATACTGATATACATGGTGGCTATTGAATGAACGTGATGATAAAGAGAGGGTTTTTTTTTTTATTTCTTGCCATTAAAGTACAGGATTATACTTCAAGTGCACAACTGCTTGCGATAAATAGTGTTTAAATCCTTTGTTTTTACCAATTTTACGGTTTTTACCAAAACAAAAAAACAAAAAAAATTCGAATTTCGATTTTCTAGGATGAAATATCGATTCACTGAATCGATTCAGAGCAACATATTGATTTAGAAAATCAATTTTTTTTGGGCCGAGAAATCGATTTTTCAATTAATCGATTTCAGATCGCTATCCCTACACCAGCATGTTTTTTTATTGCAGTGTGTAACCACCTCCATGCTACATATCTAGGGAGGTGGATTAAACGTGGCAAATCTATTGGCCTCCATCCCCCAGACCTCAATCGCTGAAATTCCTTCTGGGTCTACCAGTTGTGTTTGAGGCGCAGGTGGCTACAGTGGAGGATCTTATGGTACAGATTTTCGTCGCTTCAGCTGACATCGCCAGTACACCGGATTTGTTTGAACGCGTCCAAGCATCTTCTGTCCGTCAGTGTTGGCTGAGGTATGATCTATGCGGCCACAACTTCGAACAATTCCTGTGACAGTCACTTGTCGTTGCATTTCTGACGTCTAGCTGTAATGCACATTGTTCGTATTATAAACATGCTTTACATCTAATAAATGTATTTCTTACCTCTTATTGAGCCCTTTCATTCCACTACACCTCACATTCTTCGTAACTGTTTTTGAGAATTACTCCTACTAAACGTGGTTTGCGAACCCATATTCTATGGTGATTTGTCGTTCCTATTCCTACTATCACCCCTCTGAATTTATCCGTCGAATTCGGCAACACTCTGTACCACTTTTCATTTGGCAATCGTTCTTTTTCTCGACTTTTTTTTCTTATTTTCATTTCCTTCGATTTGTTTCACGCATTCTGTTCTTTTAGGATAAAAATTAATAAAAATAAAAGTCTCGTAATTAGTTCATTCGTTTTTTGGAATGATTTTTAGGAAAAAGAGTAGTTTTTTAAGAATAACGTTTCAAAGTTTAAAAGCAACTGCAACAGTATTTTGTAATTAAATACCAGATTCTATAAAATAAGGAAAATTCTAAGGGGAAGAAATATCTAATTGATTAGAAAATTTTCTAAATTTCGACTCATATCTTTTTAAGTACTTCTTTTTCTCTCTCCTTCTCCCCACCTATATTAATTTTTGAAAAATTCTAGAAAATATCAAATTTCCCTGCATTTTTCGAAAGTAACCTATATATATATATATATATATATATATATATATAAAACTGAAAAACATTTGTTCTCCCAAATAATTTATTTTATTTCATCAAAATTTGATATGGCGACGAAGAAAAAGTAAACAAATTAAATAAAAATATGCTTTTGAGGAACAAAATCGTGTATTCAATATCTCGAACAGAAATAAAAATTTGCATACATGCTAAAAACTACGATTTATACTTCAAACTAAAAAAGTATACTACTGAGAAAAAACATTTGATTATATCATTTAATGTATAAAGGATTGAGCGAATTTTGTTAATTTCTTTCAATTTTATCTCGGCCTTTAAGTGTTCTAAAGTAAAAGCTTTAATAAGTAAATTTTATTTTTTATTAATTACATACGGGTTCACTTTTAAGTCCTTTTGAAACTTTCTTTTTAAAAAAACAGTTTGTTTTTAAGCTTTTATAAATTTTCTTAACTTAATTTTTGGTCCAGAACCCTTAAATAACTTTTACATTATCAGCTTCGGAACAAAGCAATATCATTATCCTGTCTCGTTAAGAAGAGTAAAAAGTATCGTCATCGTCCCCTTCAGCTGAGCTTATGCCAATATCGTATCTGCTTGTGTCCAGCACTCATCGCCTCTTCCCAGTGATCGAGTCCTTTCCCCCGGGAAAACATGTAGGGACCCAGCACCAATCGTCCCAGGCAGCGATCTGGAAAACGAAAGGGAAAAATACATAAACAAATGTATCTATGTAAGTGAAAATCGTTTAACACGAAACTGAAGCGACTTAAATATTTTTTCTTGTTAAAAAAATTTCGTGTTAAAGGATATTGCAAACAACAACAGAAACCACAACATACATTTAAGTTTGTTAGAGTACATTTTAATGTCATACATATGTTATAGTCGGACCCCGATTCAACGAACCTCTATTTTAGGAATTTCGCGGTTTATCGAATTTTTCTCTGTCCCCGAGCAAAAAGAAGGTAAAAACCCCGAATTAACGAATTATTTTAACAGCTGGAAAAATTATTTTTATTAGGTATTATTAGAAAAAAAAATTTTTTTTTCAACTGACATATCCTTTTTGTACGGAACAGAAAACATACGTGATGGAAAAGTGTGCTATTAGAACTATTAGACTTTACAGGTGCAGATGAGTCATAAGTGTAATCTATCGTGTCAGTTTTGAACAGGATAGGAGATTCCTTTCTTATATCAACGTCCTCCACAACGCGGGGGATATTTTAAGATTTTAAAGATAACGTTACATTTTTGATGATGGGCTGCTTATCTGTGAAATTGAAGTGAAGAAATTTGTTGATTTGTCGGAGCCAATGAATAGCGATTCTGATGCGGAAATCGGCAACTGAACTAATGAAAACTGTTCCATTTTTCAATGCTTTACTTTGTTTGAAAACTATGAAAACATACCTCATGAATCAGGATGTAAATAACGTAGTATTTTCTTCTCTACATAATGTCCAAAAAGAACTCTTTCCAGTTAGGAATCAAAGAAATTATCAAGCATTTATCAGTTAGTATTTTCAAAATTCCCAAAATTAGTATATTCAAAATTCGCTTATGAAAATCGGGAACAACGGTAATCTCGTTTTGGGCCCATTCGACGAATCTACGCCTTGCTTGATGATCGTTTTGATGAATTGCCAAACCAAACTGAGAATAAATCACTTGACAGCTGTTAAATTGGTCGCCATCTTGGAAAGTAATGCCAACTTAAACTTCTATACCTGGAAAAAAAAAACACTCTTTATACGGACTAGTCTCACCTTTCTCCTTGATGCCGGCCTGCACCACCTGCACCGTGACACTGCACATGTTGATGGAGGCCTGTGTCATGCGGAAGTGGAAGGACTCGTTATACTTGGGATCGCAGTTGTTCTTGCACACCATCGTTTTCTTCGTCTTGACCACCTTGTGCTCGCGCATGAACACCACACGGCATATCGTATCTGAAAATAAGAAAATAACACATTTAGACACGTCTTAGGCTCAGAAACTGAATTCACTCCTACTTCGGTGGGGGTGGCCGGCCATCCAACGCAGTATTCGAAAAATGAAATTAACTCGATCAAATAACATAGGTTGATGTGATTGAGGCAGAGTAAAATATAATTATTTCCCATCCCTGTTAAGGCTGTGCAATGGTAAGTCTAACGCAGGGGTGGCCGACCCACAACTCACCTTGATTAATTTTGCGGCCCGCGAGATTCCTTACAACTTCCCAAAATACGACTATTTTGTACAATTTGTTTTTAGAGTTTTTTTAACAAATAAATCCCGTAACTGTTTTTATTTTACCGCATTGCTTTTGTTACTACTAATTTTTTTTTTCGGAAATGAAATATTTTTGAACATAAATCGCGCTTACACTTAACGGACGAAAATCTGCAACATCAATTACAATGCTCAAATACACCCATTGAGATCGACTTGCTAAAACTAAGTGAAAGTGCTGTGAAACAAATATCTCAGTAATTAAATACATGAAACATTATTTGATCACTGCATCATTATTATATTATCTATGTTTGTATACATGAAAAACAACGAAAACAATAATAATATACCAATCTGTTTTAAAGTTTTACTGCAAAAAATGTTTGTAATGGGTCCAAATCTAATATTAAGATGTATACTAGCTACATGGCCCGGCGTTGCATGGGCTATCTCTACTTTTATAAATTTTCCCGTTCTTTCACAAAATCAGAACTTCTAGTACTCATTTTCAAAATGACTTCCATTCCCCTCCACCGCTTAGCACGGCGTTGCTTTTTTCCTCATGACACCAGCATTTCTGTGTCTGTGTTTGTACGCGCACTATGTGAGTGATTTCTAAAATTATGTCAAAAAAGTTCCCTTTTTCGAAATTTGTTCCATTCCACTTATTTTCTTAAATAGACGATGTACTTTTTAATTAACAAAGAATTAATTTCCTAATGAAATAATAGAAATAATCCTTTTAAAAAAACACACATATATTTATTAAAATAAAATTTCTGTAAGTAATAATTTCCCTTTTTTTCGAAATAGCTGCATAGCCCGGCGTTGCACGGTTTGAAAAACACATTTTTTTTTAACCGTAATTTTTAAGATATTTTATCAATCTTTGTACAGATTACGTATAATATTGTTCTACACGCGTAAAAAAAGAAAAACATGAACTTTTTTTAGTGTAAAATATTTTTTTTTCATTAACGCGAAAGAAAGTTCAAGCGGAACAACTTATAATTCGTATTCAAAAAAAAGGCACCGATTTCAACTCATTTTAAAAAATCGTAAAAAATACAAAATATAGTTATTTTGTAAAATAAATTATAGCATATCGTGGCGAAATAAATGATTTTTACGAACCTGTAATTATTTTTTGCGTGAGTTTCATGAAAAAAATTAGATCGTGTTTTAAAACCTCTGAAAAAAAAGGAAGTTTCGAAAATATTTAAAAAAAATTGTAAAATAATTAAATTGAAAGATATATATATATATATATATATATATATATAATTTTTAAATAAATTTATTTATACGCAAAGTTTTTCTATAAGTAATAAATGAAAGAAGAAATAACAGATTGCTATTGAAATGGTTGCTTTTTTCTGAACGTTTGATTAAAGTGTAATGTGAAATTGAAAGTTCCTTCCTCTTCAGTTTCGAACCTGGGAACTGCCGTTTCATAAAGCAGCGCCTTAACAATCCATGCTATGATCTCCTTCGGGTAGAACAGTAAAAATAACCTTTAAAATATCGGAAGATTTTTGTCACTTTCTCATTTCGTTTTTTGTTAAAGTTAAAATTTTTTGGGGGGCATCATTTTTAAGTTAATGCTTTTAAACTTCATATGTAGATTGCAAACAACGGTAATTCTTAAACAGAAAACTTTGAAAAAAGAAATGTTTACATATTTATCGCGAAAGGGAAAAAAGTTTAAAAACACATTATTTTAGACGTAATTTTTAAGATATTTTATCAATATTTGTACATATTACGTATAATATTGTTCTACACGCGGAAAAAAAAGAAAAGCATGAACTTTTTTTTAGTGTAAAATATTTTTTTTCATTAACACGAAAGAAAGAGTTCAAGCGGAGCAAATTATAATTCATATTCAAAAAAAAGGAACCGATGTCATTTTTATGGACAATTAATACAGAATAATGCATAAATATGTTGATGAATTTGAAATTTTAAGAAATAATATAGCTATTTAAATTTAGAGAAATTTATTTCAAATTTCGAATTTTTGTTTTAAATCTTGCATGTTATTGTAAAATAATAAAAACAGAGCTATTCTCTTTTGAAATTTTATTTAAATAAAAGAATGCTATATATATGTAAAGTATCTTTCTATAAATGAATATTTTTATAAATCTCTCTCTTCTCTTTTTCGAACAGTTCTTCTAATTTAACTACAAAAACTTCAATTTTTTAAAAAAAAATAGTTAATGAAAACCATTTACAGTGTAATTAGTTTGAATTGTTAAGAATGTGTTATTCAAAAGAGAGAGAAATTCTGCCTGAATGTTTTTGTATTTAAAAAAAACAGCGAACAATTCCATAAATTAAAAAAAAGAAGGCAAATTCTAAATTTATTTTGAAATAATTTTAAACATTTCTTTATGTAAGTATTTTTTAAAAAAAAACATTTCGTTTGTTTTATCTGCAATATTTTTATAAGCAACTTTATTTTGTAGATAAAACTTCCTATTTCAGAACGTGATTAATACCTTTAAAATAAAAAAAAATATTTTTTCAAAATTCCGTTTCGTTAAAAAAAAAAAAAAAAAAAAAAAAAAAAAAAAATTCGGACTTCATTTGATAAAGACTGATAAAATATTTTTAAAAAATTGTAAAATAATTAAATTGAAATATATATATATATATATATATATATATAATTTTATTATATTAATTTTTAAATATTTTTAAAAACATCTGAAAAAAGAAGATGTTCTGAATTTTCCCCTGGAAATAAATGATCTTTCCGATTCTTTGCAGATGGTGCCACGTGCGTAACAAATGCGTTTTAAGGTTTTTAATTAATATCTTTTTAACTAATTGGAATATCGGGAAAAAATGATCAAAACGGATTCCTCGTATCATTCCCAAAATTTTGGTCCCTTCCGCGAGTTTCTGCGTCTTGTGGTTCGTAAGAAAATTGGGCCCCATTCCTATATACCTAAATACCTACATAGATACCTTTGTTTACCACGGATTTTAATAGTGTCGATTTTTATATGCGACCAGCGGGATTATTATGTTTTTCCGGAGTGGTTCGAAAGATCATTTGGGTTGGCCACCCCTGATCTAACGGAAATTTTGAGTTTTAAATGCATCTATCAAAAGAAAAGGGCTTGTAATGGAGTTTGCAAAAGTTCGCAAGAAATTTGAGTAACTGTGACTGTGTGATAAAGACAAAATAATTGGGTTCATAGAAAGAGGATGATCTAATCGATATATTCCGCTACTTAATGATTGTAGGAAGAAAGGATCAACTTGTAAAACGTGCGTGCACTGATCCAAGAGCCATTGTTGCTAGCATCCCGTAGGCAGTGGGAATCTTTATCGAACAGTAATGTCACCCTTTGTGGATAGTTTCATGATGTGGGACTAAATCCCCGTAGACCAGGGGTACTCAACCTTTTTTTCTGATGGGTCGCATACATATGTCAGCTATTTCTCGCAGGCCGCATCATGAAGGAGGGGGGAGAGAATGTGGAAAATTGATCAAAATATTTCAACTCCTGTGGTTTGCTTTTTTTTTAATTATTATTTTTTATTTTTGTCACTAACACAGAATTAGAAGAATATAATAAGCACTCCTTCACAATTTCTCCATCAGTAAACGGTTTCATACGATTACCAATAATATAATAAACTTCATAAGATGTCATTGTTACGGCTGTGATATTACCACTGACAGGACATTTTGTTGTTGCTGCAAAGATTATTCAAGAAATCCTATTTATCACCTCTTGAAAGAGATCTTCGAGGAAAAGTGTCATTGAACGATTCCTGTTTATTGGTATTTTTTTTTAAATACAGCACTTTCGAGACAAATCAAACAATTACTGTGATCCATATTTGTTTTTCACCACAAAATCTCCCAATCTTCTTGAAACTATATATTTTCTTCGAATATTTTTCACTCGCAAGATATGAAAGATAGTTAAAAATTAGTACAGCCCGTAAAACTGTCACTACTTCACTGTTGTCTGTTATCACTAACCGTAACAGTTACAAATAATGAAAGAATATCAATTTGCACTCGTACAGCATCGACAGCCAAAAGCAAAATTGATATATTTGATTTCTTGACACCAAATTTTTAATATATTGTTCTTAAATAAGTTAATTTTTCGAAGCAACGGTCACTGACCGGGCAACTTAAAAAGGCTCAGAGGGCCGCAGGTGGAGTACCGCTGCCGTAGACCGTTACTGCGACTATTTTCAACGATATTTCATTTTCGCCAAAAAATAGAATGGTGCTCTGTAAGACGAAGAGAAGAACGGCATCGAGTGATCGCCAGCAATGAGTCTCGCTTCTGAGTTTCCACGAACGAGTCGCAATTGGTGAGATGACATTTGAATCTGAGTAGAGGCAGCGTAGTCAGCACCAAGGTTCAACGTTCGTTATACATCGTCGTGCATCCAGAAGACCCAGTGTCACAGAATGGGTGCAATTTTGCACAGGGTTTATTCATCTTTGGTGTTAATTGTTGTTCGTTTGATGTCTTTGAGTGTTGTGGTCCCGATCCCGAGCTCTCAATTTCAACCTACCAACAAAACAAATCTAGATCATAAACTTCTGCAGTCTCTAATGCTAGTCTAAAACACGTCGCGTTGGTCCCTTGCCGTGTGTGGCTGACATTTTCACCAAACCTATTTCCGAACAAGAATGCATAGTTTGCCTTTGGAAAAGAAGTCCTCAATCCATCCGTACCACTTCATGTGTAAGAACTATGGGCCAGGTTTTAAACAGCAGGGATTGAAATATCTCAGGAATTCACGAAGAGTATTCAACTCACTACCACGGTGCTTAGCATGTTGGTCATACGCCACACTGAATTATAACATTATTCTAAATTTATCTCAAAAAGGTTTGCATATTTCAGTCTAAAATTTTAATCATTTACTCTTCCATATATGTTTTACCAACCTTGCAATTTTCACTGCCTTCTAACAATTACTTAAAGGTTCAACTTTTTTTTAAATCCTAGAATGCATAATAATTGGAAATTTTATTCTAATGCATTAGTAATTTTAGTATTAGAAATAACTAAAATAACTTTATTCTCTCTCTATATATGGGATTTTTATCATTATTTTAACGTGTCCAGGGCAAAACCAGCGTACTCAACAAGATCTTGGAGCTATTATCCTGGTTTTCCCAGAGAATGAGTACTCCAGACGCTATTGAAAACCAAAAATGTAGTCTAGACGTTTACTTCATAAGTTAAGATTAAATTTTTAGAATGAAATCTTTTGATCTTTACAGTGAAGAAGTTTAAATTTTTACTGGAGCACTCTTGAAGAACAATAAGACCTTACACATTGAAGTGTTACACCGAAGATATGAAGTTTTAATATCGGAGTACCCTTGAAGATTTTACACTGAAATTTGCAAACAAAACACTGAAACTTTGACTAAGTAAATTTAGAAGTTAAATATTAAAAAATAATTAAAAATAAACAATAGACTTTTAGCAATATTTAAGTAAAGAAACTAAAATAGGAAGACACATATGTTCTTCACGTATAAAACAAGAGTCAACACTGCATGATATTGCATCCAAGAAATTTCTTATTATTTTGAGTTTTCATAAAAATTTGAATATTTCTGCATAAATTAGAGATAAATTCTGATATAACGGCTTAGAATTCCTTTTCTTACTTGAGAAAAAATCACAAATTTCCTTTTATTTAACGTTATATTATGAGGAGCATGCCTTTTTCAATCAGATTTTGCATTGTCTGCTTCTTATGTGTCGAAAAAATCCCATTCTTACGAGACTTCAGTGAAAAAAGAAATTCAATTCGCTTCTACTTAAGTGCAATGGCTTAAGAAATCATGCTAAAAACTGAATTAAAAAAATGTAGGGTACGAGAGTTTTACAGATATACATTTGGGCAAAATCCCAACGTATAATAATAAATTTACCTGAAAAATTTCTAAAATTCAACAAGTTCCAGATAAAAAATATGAAATTTATCTAAAGGGTGGGTGGGTGGAAGAAACTACAAATACAAACAGGAACAAAAACGAACATCTCCAGTTATTTCGGGTGGTACACATAGTCCCTTTTTTATAAATTTCTCAGAATTCCCGTATTGTAAAGAGCATTCTATAACTTTCCATATCAGTTCATTGGCTTAAAGTTGATATGATGTCATCCTGTGACATTATTCCTGTAAAATTTCAATAACGTGTCAGTTATAACTATCAGGGACATCTTAAGGCTTTTTGAGGCCATGGGCCCAAAGAAATCTTAAGCTTTTTTGAAGCTCCAGGCCCCCTATGCAAAAGTAGGACCTACCTGTGACCCTTAAAAGTAGACAGTTTATAGCATGCATTGTAAAATACTTGCACAAACGGCAATTCGAAACATATAAATGCGCTCTACTTACTATATCACAAACCTATGCCCGAAACCGGTTCCAGACCGATAGCCGCATTTCCACTCAATGAGTTCAATGATTGTTTATTGTATTAGGCCTAGGACTAGACTTGGACAACGGTCATCACATAATAATACAGTTTTGCCACTTTTGCCAGTTGACGTGCAGTTTGTAATTCCCTGTTTTTCTGAGAATATGTGCGGGAATAATACTTGATCCAAAAAACCCCAACCACGATCTTATTAAGACAGAGTCAAGAATGAAATGAGGCCCTCACCAGATCCAATAGGCCCCCTGCCGTAAGACGTCACTGACAATTATACACTGGTGTGCAAAAGTTAAGCAACAGGTGGGTTTATTGCCATAACTTCACGAAAAATCACCTGAGAGACATGAAATTCAGAAATGAGGGAGAGTATTATGTACGTAAAGGATGACGAAAGCATTGACGCTGAAAAAGGAATACGGTGCATACGGTATGGAATCAAACAAAAACAAGCTTTATTGAACACATAGTATCGTGACTCATGATGTTCTATCCAACAGGAAGAACAGCAAGCAGATGTTCCTTAATATAGTATATGCCCTCTCCTCACTGCAATGGTTGCTTCGCACCGTCTCCGCATACTCAGAACCAGCTGGTGCAACATTTCTTGCGGTAGGAGTGCCCATTCTTTAATCAGCATCTGTTTGAGTTGTTGAATGTTCTCTGGATGATGTAAGCGTGCTGCAATACGTCTCCCCAAAGCATCCCACACATGTTCGATGGGATTTAAATCTGGGGAGTACGCTGGCCAATCCATTCGAGTGATATCTTCACTTTCCAGCAGCTCCTCAACAGCAAGAGTCCGATGTGGCCGTGCATTGGTATCCATAAAAATGAAGTCTGGGCCAATGGCACCTAGGAACAGACGCACATGGGGAAGAAGTACCTCCTCATAATAGCGATCCCCGATTACAGACCCTCTATCGAAAATGTGGAGCTCAGTTCGCCCGTTCAGCATAATGCCTCCCCAGAGAAGAACTCCAGGACCACCGTAATGGTGTCTTTCCTTGATGTTACTGGTATAAAACCGTGTCCCGATCTCTCTCCAAATCAAAACGCGTTGAGAATCGCTTCTGGTACTGAACCGACTCTCATCCGTACAGAGGACACGACTCCATTGATCAGTTGTCCAGTTTTTGTGCTCTCTGCACCACTGTAAACGGTGGCGTCGGTGGTCAACTTTCAATGGGAGGCAGCGTTCAGGACGGCGGGTGAATAGGCCCCCTTTGTGAAGGCTTCTGGCCACAGTAATCCGCAACACTTGTCGCCCCGTTGCTGTAGAGAGTTGCTGAGCAATGACGTTTGCTGACTGCCGTGGGCCTCTTTTCACCTGCAGGATGATATGTCGGTCATCCCCTGCAGTTGTCATCCTCGGGTGGCCACCACCAATCCTTCTAACAGCAGTACCTGTGGTTTGGAACTCTTTCCAAGCGTGCGAAACGACACTTTTGTTGATTCCGAACTCTGCAGCTACACTGGCGACGGTACGCTCCTCCTCCAGCTTTCCGATCATTCTTCCACGTGTGAAGTCGTCCAGGTCACTTCTTCTAGCCATATTTCACGAACTGACTCACTGGCACTTGCAACGAATATGTTGAATTGCGTCTCCGTCATTCATTTTATTCTACTGTAATCCATCAATGATCAAGCAAGGCGTAGATTCGTCGAATGGGCCCAAAACGAGATTGCCGTTGTTCCCGATTTTCATAAGCGAATTTTGTTTAGCGATGAAGCGCACTTCTGGTTGAATGGCTACGTCAACAAACAAAACTGCCGCATTTGGAGTGAAGCTAATCCACAAGTGTATGTCGAAACACCGTTACATCCAGAAAAACTGACTGTTTGGTGCGCTTTATGGGCTGGTGGAATCCTTCTTCAAAAACAATGAAGGCCACAACGTTACAGTCAATGGTGATCGGTAAGAGCCATGATTATTAACTTTTTCATTCCTGAATTGAACAATCGTGATGTCCAGGAGCTGTGGTTCCAACAAGACGGCGCAACATGTCACACAGCTCGTGCCACAATCGATTTATTGAAAGACACGTTTGGTGACCGCCTAATTTCACGTTTCGGACCTGTGAATTGGCCTCCAAGATCTTGTGATTTAACACCGCTAGACTATTTTCTGTGGGGCTATGTTAAGTCATTGGTCTATGCGGATAAGCCACAAACGCTTGACCATTTGGAAGACAACATTCGCCGTGTTATTGCCGATATGCGGCCACAAATGTTGGAAAAAGTCATCGAAAATTGGTCGTCCAGATTGGACTACATCCGAGCCAGCCGTGGCAGTCCTATGCCAGAAATCATATTTAAAATGTAATGCCACAAGATCATCTTTCGAATAAAAAAAATTCATGTCAATCGAATAATACATCGTTGTTTTATTGCAATTTAAAGTTCTATACCTCTAAAAAAAACACCCTTTATGACAGGAAACTTAAATTTATAACATATGGGCACACAAGGATTTACTTTATTCTTTACTCCTAATACCATTGGCTTAGAGAACACACAGGTTAAAGTCTCTTCAGGATTAAGTACTACACATTTTAACAGATGGATTGATTAAAAAATTATTGTGTCAGTTTCAGTGCAATCAAACATTTAATTTGTCAACTTTTTCTCAGGGCATGGTAGGGCCAATTTAAGCTCATTTCGGGCCCTGGGCGCAGACGATCTATAGGCCTCCTTAGAACAGGTGGATCGAAATTTATAGCCAAAAAATCTGGTCAAGTCCAGCTTATCCGGCCCTGGGAGCCGAATGGAAAAATCGACACTTGGCCATGGTAGCCGAGTGTCCACGAGTGGCTTACAGCTTTTGTTATCGCTTTTAAGTTGTAGCTTCTGAGTCCTGATGTCTTCATCACATAGAATGGATGATGCACGTTCAATTTGTCGGGACCAAAAGTTCTCACACAGTTGTAACATGGAAGTTTCGATAGAGGGGCACCAGCTCAGGTGTGTTTTTTGCTATTTGATCATAGCTCAGAATGAAGAGACTGTCCTCCAATGGCCCTTGTATTGATTGTACCTACGAAGTAAATAAACAATTAATCATGTCGAATTTTTCTGGGCAGCCTTCTAGTATCCATTTTTTAAAAAACTGCTCGTGTTTACTTCAAATAGGAAACATCGACCAAAAATATCAAAAATTCTACTTATTATTAATAGCCTTTTATACTCCACTGAATTGCAAATGATGCTAAAATGTGTTGCAAAACTACTAAATATTCTATGTATCTATAAATACAAGAATTTTACTGAAAATACTTTCGAGAAAGATCTATTGTTGTAGTCAATTTATAAAGAATTTCTGTAAAATTGCTTTTGACAAATTGTTATTCATGTAAGCGGGGTCAGGTCGAGTTTAGTTTAACATTTTGAAAAATTGTTCTTCACATGGTACTTTACATAAATTGTTCGACGTCTCGATCTCGAATCTAAATCTTTGATAAAATAACGATATTTCAGATTTATTATTAAACATAAGATGCTTCGGAAAAATATTAAAATATGTAAATATGAGTAAAAAGTGTAAAGAATTAAATTAATTTGAAGATTAATTTTTTTAAAATGTTTTTTTTCTGCAATTTTTTTTACGGAAGACATATAAAATAATTCCAGGGCCCTTCACGTATCACACGGAGATCAGAAGTAAAACAAACAAAATAAAGGATATCTAACAAAATAAAGGTCATGAAACCAATGAAATTACAATAACAAACAAGTGCATTAGAAATTAAATAATTAAGGTACAAAACAAAAACAGGGAAGCAAAACAATGCAACGTAAAAACCAATGAACGGAAGCAAAGCACTGAAATTATAAAAGCAGAGCAATGAAAAAAAATATTACACAATCGAATCAATGAAGTTACAGAATAATGTGAACGAATCTGTACTTGAAACAAGTTGAAAAATTAGGAGGTCTGTTGATTTTATAAGAGCATGCAATTTATAACCTACAGGCATTTTTATAATTTTTAACAAAATGGACATGACACTCAACACTTTGCTCAACACCAACATTGCTGTCAAAAAATTTGGAAGGGAACAATTTAAATCCATTGAAGAACATTTTAAAATTAACCTGACCAACAAGGAGTTGGATGATTTAAAAATTTATTAAAAAAAAGATTACAAGAAAGTCTTTTTGTGGAAAAAAAATTATTTCTCAGTATATAGTGAGCTGATTAAATATTCCAAAAAGTAACAACATTTTCTACAATTTTTTCTTGTAATATATATATATATATATATATATATATATATATATATATATATATATATATATATATATATATATATATATATAATTTTGAAATATATAGTAACTAAGATATCAATCACGCGCTTGGTTGCAGCCCTTTCATTTCCAAGAAATTCAATACGGCCATGGAAGTAAAAGACAAGAGATTTCTGTCCTTAAGAATTCTAAGATTCTCTTGAATTTCCACAAGAATATTATTGCATGACGAAATATTTTTTAGAGCTTCTAAAGAAGAAAGATAATGTGAACAAATCAAATATTTAGAAGGACTTTTATGTACCCTTGTTAGAGTATGTGGTTGATACTTAAAAATTCTGCAATAAAAACATTGCATTTATCACGAAATCTGAATTGGAGATGTTCACTTTCCATTCTGAAAAATTACTAATGCAAAACCAATACGATTATTAATTTTGCTTTCATCGATAAAACAAATGGGATATAATCTTCATCAATCTTACTGTGGTAGTTGATTATGTGGAGGGTACTCTAATCTGAAGTATATGAGGATCTGAAAGAGGCGACAAGCAATCACAGTTAGACACGAAGACGTAGATAGTAAATCTTTGAAATTAATATACCGAAGGATAAAGATATTAGTGGGAGGATCTTACTAAAACTTATTCATAACTAATAGTACGATAAACACAGATGACACGTTTCTGTAAACGCCAAAGAAGCTTAGAGCAGATCTTGTTAAGAGTAGGGCTTTAAATTCTTCAGCCACATGAAATGAATGACATAGCACTTAGTTGATGGATAAGAGCATGAATACCCCATAAGTGTAACGACTTAATCCTTGTTGTAATTTATCACATTTCTGGGAAATATAAACAATGTCCAAGAAAGTATATTATCAAGAAATTCCAAATAATTTCCGCAACTGAAGCTAAAGGAATCCATTTTAAGAGTAAATGCTAAGAATGAGAGTAAAAGTAATGCTAGAATTAAGAATAAATGGGGGGAGGAGGCTTCCGTTTCTTAAAAAAACCTTACACTGGATTTTCCAGGATTAAAATACAATTTTATAATTGCTTTGACCTATCAGAAATGAGATTTAAGGTATCTTGAGAGTGAAGAAGATCTTTTCACTGATAGCAGAGCAAAATATCTTCAGCGAAATAAAGCATGATGCTTTTATTATTTGTTTAAAAGTTATGCTATTTTTCATTGGCTGAGTAATACGTTGCTTAACTAATATTAACAACTGAAATAGTTGCCATCAGTTAACCATGAAGAAATTAATTATTTAATTTAAAAATTATCCTAAGTGAACATTTTAAAGAACAGAACTGTGCAGTGCAAAGTAAAAAAACTTAAAAAGGGGGACTTCATTTTAAAATTAATATCACGAAATAAATGTAAAATGTTTTAAGTGTCTCATTTTCTGTACATTTATATCATGCATTTTAATTAAAAATAAAATTATTACTCTCTAACGCTCGTATTCACCGCTAACCTAACCCAGCGATGAAACCTGGAGTTAAGTAACCGGCAGTCAACCCCAGGTTGGAACTTCAATTCACAGCTCTTTTTTCGACCTCCAGTTGCTCGACTCTGGGTTTCTTAACCTGGGTTTACTGATCGATTCCCATTGGTCGAAATAAACCCCGTGACTTCCGGCTGGAGCTACAATTTCTACATTCGCCTCGTGCGAGTTTGGTTTTAACCTCGAGTATCGCTAACTGTTTAAAATGAATGCCAACAGAATTTATTTTACGCATTACGAAAAAGAGAGTTGGTGTTGGCTTTGATGAAGCCGCACTTACATATAATAGAATGTAGGGAAACAAATGCTGTTAGTAGCACAAAAAAAAAAAAAACGAAGCGTATATTGAAATAACGCGTCAATTCTATGACACTGACGGAGTGGTGAATCCGCGAACACCACAACAGATCCGTCAGTTTTATTTAAATTTAAAAAAGAAAATGACAAAGAAAAGTAGTGTTTTGCGTCAAGAAAACGCAAACGTAAACACTAGAAAAATCGCTTACTGTGCATGTGCGGTTAAAACTAACCCGGCAGTGACACTGGGTCAGGATTTTTTAACTTGAACCGGAGTTAAGTTATTAACTTGAGATGGTGAATAGCGTTTTCGGAGAAACTCAGATTTCCTTCCTCTAACCGGCGATCAGGTTAGCGGTGAATATGGGCGTAACACAGCTAATATTTCGAATTCTTATGAAAGATATAAGAAAATAAGTGGTAAATTATATCTTTCGCAATATAATAAGGTTAGTGAGATCTTTTCACTTGACTTCAGTTTCTCAATAACCCTGATTATATATAGAACTAAAAAATATGAGGCTAGAATGAAAAACTTCATAACTATTGATTGGCATTTGAAAGACACTATTGGACAGCGAAAATTCGAACTCTGTTCTGTATAAAATCAATATTTTCTGTTGTCATATAGCACATTTTAGGCAACGAATTTAATTCTGTTCAGTAAATTACTGTCCTTTAGGAAATTTGTGCATCGATTATTGAATGGCAAGAACTCTTCATCCTATTCGTTCGATATTCTAAGACATGAATACTTCGGAGATTTTATCCATATCAAGTATCGAACGTGTTCGTAAAGTGTCCATTTTGTTCGAATTTCTGTTGTTTCAGTTAGTTTAATGTTGAACAAGACCTTTTGATTTTATAGAATTCGTTCCAAAATTCTACTGATGAAACTTTTCACAAATTTATTATCGATTTCTGAAATAGTTATCGATGTTAAATTGGTTGAAAAGTGCACTCAAAAATAGATCCCGAATGGCTTATAAAAAAAGTATTCGACGAAGAAACTATCACCCTTTGAGTAGAAGATTTTAAGCCTTAAAATTTTTCCAATTCCTTTTTTATTCTCCTTTAATTTTTCTAAAGAAATCAACCTTCCTCCAATCTCGAAATTGTGTAAGAATTCTTTTCATCAACAAATTTTAATAAAATTGTTCTGGCCAGAAAGAGCAAAAATTTCACTTATGTCAAACGACAATAAAACTAAAGCCGATTTTAGTATACCATTCATGTTTAGTGAACTCATGAAATAGTTGGGATATATCATTTTAAAGTAGTCTTAACTTTAAATAGATCTAGCCTATTGTCAATTTGAGACCAAGAGAAAATTAATTTGAAGGAAAAAATATCGATATATATATTCTGTAAATAAATTCTTGTAGCAAAATAATAAACCCGTGTCGCATGTACGCCCGCACATATATAACTTTTAATAAGTTCTACATGAAATTGTACATGAGATGACTTCTGAGTACTGCAGATAAAGAATATCATTGAGAATTTGGAAACTCGCGAGGAAATCCTTGTCGAAAGAAGACTCTTCTAATAAAACAGATGCGTTTGCCAAAAAGAACAGTGTGTTGCTTTGTAAACGAAGACCTTAGACCAGTGCTTCTCAAACTTCCAATGTTTGCGACTCAATATTCAATCGTAATTTGCATCGCGCCTACCTCCACACACACACACAATAGCGGAGTATTACATTCAATAATACTATGACATTAAACATACAATACGACTTAAACCTCTTAAGCCCCCAACGTATATAGACGTCTCGTTCAGCCACTGCGTTTATTGCCCTCAGATGTATATATACGTCTTTCCGAAGTTATATCTTTTCTGTGAACTCGTATCCATAAAATTATTCCGAAGGTTTTAGAAAGCAATGAAATGACATTGACGGTGTTTGCAAAGGATTCACTTATATCAGAGGATTTGATTATTTATTCCTTATCTACCACCCACCCCCTCCATACACCACCTACGCTTACCTGCGTGCTAAAGAGGGGCATTGGAGATCGAATCGCATAATTTTTAATCGGCATTTAAGAGATTAATTATAAACCGTACAAATTATCAAGATAAGTGTTGATGTTGGCATATATAATTTTATATATAATATGACAGGTCCATAGAGTCACTCTGGTAATTATTAAACTCGTCCTTAACTTTGTATTGTTAGGTTAATTATAAAATAGATTGTGCACTACTGATACATATATAAGCGTATTATATTGTAAATGAATATTTTATTTTTTATTAAGTCAGAATGCATTTGTTTGTTTACTTTCAGTAAGTTAATAATTTTTAAAAGAATTTTTCTTCTAACTTTTTTCAAGAGGCTCGCACCCCCCTCGTAGGGTTATGACGCCCCCTAGGGGGGCGCGTCCCACAGTTTAAGAAATACTGCCTTAGACCAGTGTTTCTCAGCGTGGGGCCTACGCCCCACAAGGGGGCAATTAAAAAAACTGATTTAGAACGTAATCTAAAAATATTTTTCCCTACTTAGTTGATTAATATGAGACAAATTGTAGTAAACTTATTAAATATCTCTGTCCTCATGACTATAACACATTCTTTCCAAACGCAATCGCGCTATTTGTTTTAAATGGTACGAAACTATTAATGCTGGGATCTAAGTTTCTGCAGTGTTTTCAGTATCGTTTCATTATTTATCGATGGAGTTCATTCAAAATAGACGTTTGTAAAATTGTTATAAAAGTTTCATTGTTTAAAAAAATACATAAATTAAATATTTGTGATATTAGTAAAACTAAGTTGGTAATTTTTGTGTTAATTTTATTTTTATAGAAGCACAACTTTCCAAAAACACTTTTCACTCTAAATTTCTTTTTTCTTTTGCATTTGGGTATTTTAACAGGCAACAAACAACAAGCGCAGGAATTTCACTAAATTTGTTTATAATTATTTCAGTTTTTCATTGTACGTTTTGAAATTAGTTATTTCCTAAAACATTAAAGTTTCTCATTTATCAATTAATTATTATTCATTTATCAATTAATGTGTGTGTATTTGTTTATTTTTACTTGTGATTGTATGTTTCTTGGATTGCTGTCCTGATCGGTCTCATTGATAAGACAACCTTTCGGTGTGAAATGTTGCGAACTGAACCAAACTGAGGCCAGAGCAGTCCAGTGAAATGGACCTTTTCAGGGGGAAGGAGTTGTGACATCGTCGATTGTTGTGAATCCCCATTTTTCGATTCACGATAAGTTTTATGGTTTCACCAGCTGTTCAAAGACAAGTATGACACCCATCGATTGTCCCTGAATTTTTACGATCCACCAGCTGTGGAATGACCAGTGCACGTGGCTAAGGGTCATTGTTTATTGTTTGTCCTCGGATTCATGACGACACTCTGTCTGAAAATCATAATGGACATAAGAGTTCGGCGCCCCATTGACAATAGGCGAAGCCTATCTTAAAATAATCATGTCGTCTTTTCTGGTGTTGAGTGAAGGGGATACTAGGAACAGGTGGTGTGATGGACAAGTGTGTCCAGATGTTGGACAAGGAACTATTGCGCCTTGGACCAGACGGCTCGGGTGTGTTTTGGCGTGTTATGCGCAAATAGAACGAGGGAGGTCAAGAGAGACTTTTGTGACCTGCCAATAAGAAGGAACGAGGGGCGTGTTGTGAACACACCCCTGGTGTTTAAAAGGGTTCTTTTTCAGGAGAAAAAAAGACCTTGAGAGAATGGAGGGAAGGAGAATAGAGAGGAGATGGCAAAAGAGAAGAAAAGGAGTCGGGGGGAGAGAGAGAGAGAGAGGAGCCCGCCTTGTATGGAGAAAAGGGCTGAGTCCGGAGATTGGAGTGAAAAAGACGATGAATGCCGGTGGCGTTGAGAATAGAATAGACTGACTACACCAGTTTGGCATATGGACTGAATTATATTACTTCATTAACAAATTGTTAGCAAATAAACTTAGTATTTATTTGCATTTTAGGCTGTAAACCTTATTTATTGATGGATAGCTACATACGAAGTTACAGTTAATATATATATGTGAAACTGGTGGCAGCGGTGTTGATCCGGCATTTAAGTAAATAGATGACCGAATCTTTAGTCTTAAGTGAAGAAAAAAAAATGCCAGCCGTGTGCGATTGTGATGAAGCGAGTTTAATGACGCCTAATTCCTGGATTCCCAGCTGTGAGAAGTGCTGGATACAAGTGTCTCCCGTTCCTGCTAGTGATGAAGTGTGCCCGCCTGTATTTTCGGAATTGCCTGTTATGAGATGTGTCCCTGTGTGTCCTCTACAAATTTTAAGGGGAGTCTTTTCATTGAGATTATTTTCGGGGCAGCAACTGAGTATTGATTTTGTATGTAAAATGTTTTAAATAAGGAATATAAAGACTAGGTAAAGTTGGTAAACAATAAGAGACTAGAAAGATTTTAAGTTTTGTATGAAGTGTATAAATGTGCAATATTAGTGTTGTGTTAGATTTGTGAAATTTAGTATACAGTAGTTATACTTGTTTTGTTGGCACAGTATTGTGTAGAGTATTGTTGTGGTTTTAGATTTGTGAAATTTAGTATACAGTAGTTATACTTGTTCTGTTGGCACAGTATTGTGTAGAGTATTGTTGTGGTTTTAGATTTGTAAAATTTAGTATACAGTAGTTATACTTGTTTTGTTGGTACAGTATTGTGAAGGGTATTGTTGTGGTTATAGATTTGTGAAATTTAGTATACGGTAGTTATACTTGTTGAATTGGAGAACACTGACGTGTAGCTTATTGTGTTGTTTAGATGTTCGCATATGGGTAAAATATAGTTAAGTCTAGGTTCAGTGTATTGTTAGGTTACCTTGAGTCTTTGTGAAATTTTTGTAACGATTAAGTTTAGATTTGGGTTTGTGTGCATTAGTGCATCATGGCGTTTCTGTTAAGAGAAAGAAAAGACGTATTGTTAGAGGTTGCGAAGGAATTAAGGGTAGAAATTGATATTACTTTACCCAAGATAGAATTTAAGAAGAGAATCTGTCAAAGTAAATACTATGACGAAGAGTCAGTTAAATGTTTGTTGGAGGGTATCTTGGTGGAAAAACGGGAAACCAGGGAAAGCGAGCGGAAGACAAGAGAATATGAAGAACGTAAATTAATTAGGGAATTTGAGTTACAAAGACTGAGAGCTCAACTCAGTAATAAGTTAAATGAAAATAAATTGAAGGCAGGGAATAGGATTAACGATCTCGCAAATGTTTGTATTTTGTCAGAAAAACGTACCGCAGAAGTTAGTGAACCGGTTAATAAGTGTAGGCCTTTAATTAACCGGGTAGTTAATAAAAGTGTGGAGAATGCCCCGTCTTGTGATTTTGAAAAGGAGAATTGTGACCCCCCCAGCGAGAGGGACGAACGTTTTCCCCCCGTCTGGAGGGAGAGGAACAGAAAAGAGTAATCTATTTAAGATTGTGGAAGGGAAAGAATTCAACGTGTATAGAAATAGTGATTGGGAAGTAAAAATGAAGGCTGGGTTATGTGAAGGAAGGGTCAAAGCTGTGGCGAAGGGTACACAGCGGGTAATAAATCCGGATAATATTGGAGTGGCTCTTTTGAATTGAAAGGAGATAAGGGAGTGGCGAACCCTGAAGGATTGATTCGTGAGAATATTTGTGAGGAGAAATATACCATTGGGACGTTAATGGGTTGTGAAAAGCAGTTAACAATGAATTGGGAAAGTTTTCGAAATCATACAATAGCTAAGATAGCAGGACAGTTAAAAGGGGGAAAAGAAAACATGTGTAAAGCAGATGTGCGGAAAGGCTTGGAAGACGGGTTAACAATGCGATTGCCTCTCTCAGAACCAAGGGAGATTTATAAGGATAAGTTAAAGACGGACAATAGGTCTAACATCGGTTCAGAATTTAATTTCGAAATAGATTTACCCGGAAAAAGAGATCGCAGTACCATTTATCGTCTTAATTTAATAAAATTGTACCGTAGAAAGACGGAATTGGCAAATTTGGTTATGGAGAATAGATAAGAAGGAATAGATTCCGAAACTCTCTATTCGGTAAAGCTATTTATGGATTTTGGTTTTCAGGGTAATTTAAGGAAAATTCAATTGTATTTTAAATTACCGCCTGATCGAAGTAGCTACTTAAGAATGATTAACGCTAAAAAGAAAGAAAGGTTTCTACCAGATTCTGGGACGATTGTTTTAAGGCAGAAGGATATTAATTTGGTTACGGGAAAGCCATTTAGAATCAAAACTTGTTCATCCCAGATGTTAATTAATTCACTACGAGAGGATACAGAGTATCTTTAAGATTTAGGTGTAAACGGGATGGGGCAGTCAAACCGTACTCAGCCCGTTGTTTGGTTAGAAAGAGTGAACCGATACCCGTACCCGCGTATCAAATGTATAAAGTATAGGAATTTGAACCAGGTGACGCGAGCCGAGATTTATCTTTTGTTAAAAAGGGAAAGTTTGGTAGAAAAGATCAACGCGGCAACGTGCGTCACTGTACTGGATTTATGGAAGTGGTATTTTCGTCGTTCTCTAATGATGAATTATCCGAAGCACACCACGTGCGTTATGACAGTTGGCATGTACATTATTAAAAAATCGAGGTTTAAGTTTCCTTGTGCTTATGATGGATATGATTTAACGACTCTGATTTTGAGGTTGTTAGAGCAGATTGATGTATCGCGAATGGTCGACACAGACATTCTGATACAAATTTGGAAAAACCGTGTAAAGAAAATAGACTTTGTGTTAAAATGGTTGAGTAGGGTTGGGTCGGAAGTCGGACCGACCAAAGGTAAATTAGAGACATGGGCAAGTTTGTTCCGTGTAGACGTAATGTAGATTTAGAAAATTCATTGCATGAGCTACTGATGTTTGTTAATTATATTCCCAATTAAAGTGTTTCCTCAATAACTAACGTTATGTAAGACAATCCCGTGAATTGTGAATAAATTGTTATAATGGTTGTGATAATGCTTGCTGATAGCCATAATTTAATTAAATGTAAAAAGTCTTAGTTTAAACTTCTTAATTTAAAAATTTGGTTTTTTAATGTTTTTTGCAAAGCTTGGAATTTATAAATGTTTATTTTGTTTATTTAATATCGTTGGAAACACCGTTGGAATAAGTAGATGGGAATGAGTCATTCTCAGGATTGGTGCTAGGTGTGAATTAATATTTGTATGAGTATGTGTTGGTGGGTGTGTAAGGTGGAAGGAAATTATGTGTTATGGTAAATATTTTGTGTCTCTTAGGACTGTGTACGCTCACAGATGTTTAACACAATTGATGAGTGATTGATGTATTAAAATTATAGAAATATTATAATTTGAGTTAATTTCTTTAAAACCCTAAATTTTGAAATGTGATGTAACTGTTTGAAATGGTAAAAATGGTCCAAGATTCGGAATTTAAGTTTTTTTGTAAAGTGTAGGTTTTAAAGAATTTTGGGGTTTATTTGTTTATTTTTACTTGTTATTGTATGTTTCTTGGATTGCTGTCCTGATCGGTCTCATTGATAAGACAACCTTTCGGTGTGAAATGTTGCGAACTGAACCAAACTGAGGCCAGAGCAGTCCAGTGAAATGGACCTTTTCAGGGGGAAGGAGTTGTGACATCGTCGATTGTTGTGAATCCCCATTTTTCGATTCACGATAAGTTTTATGGTTTCACCAGCTGTTCAAAGACAAGTACGACACCCATCGATTGTCCCTGAATTTTTACGATCCACCAGCTGTGGAATGACCAGTGCACGTGGCTAAGGGTCATTGTTTATTGTTTGTCCTCGGATTCATGACGACACTCTGTCTGAAAATCATAATGGACATAAGAGTTCGGCGCCCCATTGACAATAGGCGAAGCCTATCTTAAAATAATCATGTCGTCTTTTCTGGTGTTGAGTGAAGGGGATACTAGGAACAGGTGGTGTGATGGACAAGTGTGTCCAGATGTTGGACAAGGAACTATTGCGCCTTGGACCAGACGGCTCGGGTGTGTTTTGGCGTGTTATGCGCAAATAGGATGAGGGAGGTCAAGAGAGACTTTTGTGACCTGCCAATAAGAAGGAACGAGGGGCGTGTTGTGAACACACCCCTGGTGTTTAAAAGGGTTCTTTTTCAGGAGAAAAAAAGACGGGGAGAGAACGGAGGGAAGGAGAATAGAGAGGAGACGGCAAAAGAGAAGAAAAGGAGTCGGGAGAGAGAGAGAGAGAGAGGAGCCCGCCTTGTATGGAGAAAAGGGCTGAGTCCGGAGATTGGAGTGAAAAAGACGATGAACGCCGGTGGCGTTGAGAATAGAATAGACTGACTACACCGGCTTGGCATATGGACTGAATTATATTACTTCATTAACAAATTGTTAGCAAATAAACTTAGTTTTTATTCGCATTTTAGGCTGTAAACCTTATTTATTGATGGATAGCTACACACGACGTTACAATGTGTACACACACACACACACATGGTCTGTATATGTTTTTCTTTTTTGGGAAGGCGGGTATAATAAAAAATTTTTAAAAGCCTTATGGGGCATAGTAAAAAAAAAGGCTGAGAAACACTGCCTTAGACTAAAAGAAGAATAACTGACCAATTTCTTTCAAAGGAATTCAAGCGCTAGTGGTGCCTTAAAACAAAAGCTTTGCTTCGGCGGCGTACTCATACCAGTCACAGATGTATTTTCCTAACTGATGAGAACATTTTTTGCGGTGAAGAATCATTCGATCGCCAGAATTGGATCGTTGACACACACACGGAGACGCTAAATAGATGGAAAAAATGCGTGCAGAGAACTCATCTGGCTCTCTTAATAGTTTGGTGGGGTTGTGGTAGCGCACATCTGGAGGACAGAACCCGCGACACTTGGTTCGTAGCCGAGTAACATAATCACAAGATAAAAGTGAACCCCCTTGTTCGAAGGGTGTTACTGCCTTATTAAGATACCAGAACAGTACTCCCCCACCAGTAAATCGGTGGATAGGTGACCAATTTTTGTTTTCACGAGCGTATGAGTTGTTGCTGTAAATTGGTGGAGTTGCGTCAAGTGGGTCTGACAACTTTGATTGCTCTTATTACGGGTAGATGGCGCCATGACAGAACAGAAGGTTGAGTTTTTCTGAATTTAGCCAAGGTCACCAATGTGGAGGGTGCTTATCAGAGGACAGAACCTGCTACCCCGAAATCCGTAGCCAAGTAATATGACCATTAGACTAAAGTGATCCGGAGGCTGTTACTGGTTTATGAAGATACCGCCACAGTATTCTGTCCAGAGCAGTGCCGATTTAAGCTCACTTCGGGCTCTGAGCGCAGAAGATCTACGGGCCCCCTTCGCACTGGCGGATAGAAATTTGTCACTAGAACACCTGGTTAAGTCCATTTTAACCGGGCCCTTTCGCACCCTCCTGAACCTCAGGCCCCTGGATGCCCGCCCCAAGCACCCAATGGATAAACCGGCACTGGTCCAGAGGCTGTTACTGGCTTATGTAGTATCAGCTATGAAGCTGTTTCAGATATTTTTTACATTGAGGAATGGGTGAAAATGACGTTAGAAGTCTATGAAAAACTATCATAGAACCGATAGTGAAGCTCGGTTCCCCTGATAGTGCCTCGATAAATGATTAGTCCAAAAGACTTAAGGGCTGTGTCAAGTCAAAGGGGATCTTTTTGAATAAACGGTGCAATATGTTAAATTTAAAGATAAAATGAAGCTAGATGAAGATTTAATTTAATTACGCATTTTTTCAATTTAATAATTTTATCAGAACTTAAGGCACAACTAGGTATGTATATAATCCTAAATGTATCAATAAAATGTAAAACCATTTCTAATGAATAATAAATTTAACTATTACGCCAAAAAGTAAATTGAAACAAAGGACTTAAATTGAATTGTTATGTATGGTTTTCATAAAATTCATGTCGAAGAGATGAAATATGAAAGACAGATGTCTAAGTTTTATGTATGTATAATGCAAGCATTCCATATACTATCTTAAACAGTAACAGTTTAGATTTTTCATTTTGTCTTGCTATATAAAACCATAGTTTTCCACTATAAACTTCATACTCGTAATATCTGAGCATAGAAACTGAAATGGTTTTTTAAAGGTACGCTTTAAATATATATTAGAGCACAGAATTAAACCAGAAAGTAATGAACAATAATGATATAAAAAATGGATTATATATATATATATATTCTCAAATAATGGGAAATAAAAATAACATGAAAAGCAAATAAAAACAAAGCAAATAATAAAAACTAAGTAGGGAAGTATGTATTAGAAAATGCAAATAATAAAACATACCTTAAAGGTTTTTAAGTCCCATACATATTCATTGATTATGCTAAAAATGATGTACTCCAAAATGTGATGCCTACTTTTCTAGCTGCTGGCGTATTTTTATTGTTTGGCGGCTTACGTTTCTGCTTAAAATTTACTTTGGTTGGGTGAAAATCATTGATCGACGTGTTTTCCTACCAGTTGGCTCGAGGCTTCCATCAACTGAACGCTTTAAAATCGTGAACACATTGCTAATTTTTCTTCTGAATTCTAAAGTAATTTATTATTTGGAAAGGAATAAAAAGCGCAATCGCGAAATAGCAAAAAACAAGATTTCTCTGGCATTGGATATATCCTTTTGTTATTTGAAAATATTCGTAATGGATCCCCACAAATGAATTCTTAAAATAAGTATAAAAATCTTTTCAAAAAATCGAGGCAACGAATTGTAATTTGGAATAAATCTTTAATATTTCATACTTTGTCAAATGCACTTCATTCCAGCGATCTTGATTGGTAAAAATTGGCACGAATTCTGCAAGATTTCGGATTTCTGTTGAAAAATATTGCAGTCACTTTAATTTAATTAATTGTGGCAACACCTACAGTTGATTCACAATAATCACGTAATCGGTTGCTACGATTTGTTCGTTCCTCTCACCAGCTTCAAAATTGAAAGTAGTATCATATTTTACTCTGGTTCGAGATTATTTTGCTCTAATAAGGCAACGAAGTTGTGTTTTGTCAAGCCTCACTTGATTGATGCTTTTTTCCTGTATGGATGAAGACATACAGGAAAAATGTCATACATTTCTCATGATCCTCAAAAATAAAAACAACTGAAGGATCCACGTTATATTACAGTTGTTGAATATTTAAAAAGTTTGCTTATATGCTAGCTCTTTTGGATTGCAGCAATTATTGGACTCGATATGTAGACACATTTCTGTCCGTTGGTACACATTTTTATGAAATATAAACAGAAAACTATTTAGTAATTTGTATTAACGGTAATTTTAAAACCACAATATTTCACATTTTTTATTGTGATTAGATGTGCTGGTTTGAACCTGGAATCAAAATGGTCATGTTACTGAAAAAATGTACATAAAGTAGCACAGGTAGGGTAGTTCTTGGTTTAAAAAAACCCCAAGAGAGAAAGAGTAAGTTAACTTTAATAAGTGTCAGGAATAATACTACATGTGTACTGCAAAAACGAAGATTGATTTTACAATGCTGGTTTAATTTGATTTTAGAATACTGTTGACATTTTTCAACTTTTGCGTTTCGCCTGTAATAAAACTCTGTATGATTTTAAACTTGATTTCAATGAAGATTAAGAAATATCAGTGCCAGAGAATATGTTTAGAAAGTTGTAAGTTTTCCAAGACATTTATAAATATAGATTTACATTTGAGATGAAGAGTTATACACATCGGGAATAATTATATTTATACATTTATAAACACACACACAGTGCTATTTCTCAAATAAACAACTCTTGATACTATTAGCCAAGATTTATGTGAAGTTTTTTGAAAGAGATTATCTTTTTTTTTTTTTTTGAATAAAGTTAGAAATTATAGTATATTTTCTAAACTTATTTTTTGCATGAACCCTATATTAGGAGCAACAGATTATTAAATTTCATTTACTAGTTATGCCTTTAATCCTCTCGCTGCGTAGTTATTTTATCAAAGTAGGTTCAAAAATTGCGTATAGTTTCAGTACGTATTTCAAATCTACATTTAAATCTACTATTTAGGGTTAAAATATACTAAAATTTTTTTGTAAAAAGGGTTTTATTTTAAAATTTAGAATTATATCATCAAAATATGAACATAAAAACACCAATGAAATCATAAATAAGAGCAGCATGGGTTGCACAGCTAAATAGTTGGGAAAATGCATACCCGTGGAAATCGCATGATGCGCAACAAGAGGGTTAGCTGATCAAATGTTTGATTTAACCATTTGAAATCCATAGAATATTCAAATTACTAATTTTTTTTCAATTAATAAATACATGAAGTTAAATGAAGAGAATTTCTAAAATAAAGGCTAACCATGAAAAAAAAATGTAACAAAAATTGAGTGGATTATTATTTTATACTTTAAAAAACTTGGACGCAATATTAATTAATTTTTTAGTTATGCACTTGAAAAAAGGGTTAATTATCATTCCTCCTACTTCAGTTTCTGGACAATAGGCAGAGAAAAAAAATTACTACCCAGAGTTTTGAATCCTTCAGGAACCCGGAGACCTCTGGCTTCACATACCGTCACTATGAGGCGTTCCAGGTTCTGGTTGTAGCACAGACTGATCATCATTTCTCCCAGATCACTTGGCACCTGGAAAAGACAATTTTGCTGTAGACTATTCACTTGTGTGTTTGAAAAAAGTGTCGCTGTGCTGCTGAAGACTACAGAATTAAGTTCTTTTGGTTTAATACGATTCAAGCGAATGATGCAGTAACAGGAGATATACCGGGTATCCATAATTAAACTTGAAATTTGCTAGCAGTCTATAGTAAAAACTATGCAGCAGAATTGCATGAAAATCAGGTAACGGCAGAATGAAATAATGGGAATTTCATCGAGGAAAAAAAAACAATGTGTTCCAAAATCACCACTAGATGACGTTGTGCAATGTAAACTATTGGCATATGAAAATGTCGTAACCATAGTAATTCTGTGCTCGCGGCAACATATAACTTGGCCTCCTGGATCCTCCGACACGAATATTCGCCACTTTTGGCTGTGGAGATACCTCAAGGACATGTTCTACCGTGATCCCATCACATCTCTGTCCGACCTTAAAAAAGGCATCGAACGCCATGTGCGTAACATTCCCCAGTTCATGCTGCTTTCAACAGTGGAACATGTGATTTTACGCTTCCAGACGTTAGCAGACGATTTTGAACAGCATATCGAGTATATTTTGTAAACTTGCACACATTATTTGTATGTTCTAAATAAAGTTATTCTACGCCACCTAGGGGTAGTTTTTGAAACTCGTTGTTATGTTTTCCCTCAATGAAATTCCCATAATTTCATTCTGCCATTACCCAATTTTCATGCAATTCCGCTGTATAGTTTTTGCTACAGACATCTCGCAAATTTCAAGTTTAATTATGGACACCCGGTGTTTTTGAAATGAATAATATTTCAAAGGTCTATAAGAAAATGGAACACAAAGCAATTTAGGCTTATTTCAGCAGTTTCTGGTCGGTATGTCACAACCTCTAAGGACTTTATAAGCGTATTATAAGACACGATGATTTTTGCTGATTCATACGGTAAATTAAAATCAAATAATAGATTAAAATTCGTTTTGTAACTTTTGAAAAATTGTATCGCTACAGAAAAAAGGTGCAATTTTTTATAGTTTGATTAACATTTGTGTCAATTATGAATTCTTTTATTAGTTCAATAGTTTGATTAACATTTGTGTCAATTATGAATTCTCTTATTAGTTCAATAAATAATAAAAATTAAATTAATTAGTGTTGAATTATCATACAGTTGACGCAAATGTGTTCGTACACTTGCAGTTTCCAATAAAATTTAATGTTTTCGCCTAATAAAAATTAATATATTGAAATTGTAATTTTTTATGATATCTGCAACTTGTTCTTAATGGAATGACATAAACAATTTTTTAAAAATAATATAAATATTTTTTAAGAAAATTAATAATCAAAAAGCTTACTAAAAATTACGCCACAAAAAGTCTTTGTACACTTGAAAAAAATCTCAACATAGCTGTAAATATTGTATTTCTTTCTTAATTGAGTACTTAGTAGGATGTCTATTAGTATCCGCAACAATTTTTAAGGGTCTTGGTACAGATTTAATTAGTTTTTTGTTAATTCGGCATCGATTTTCCTCCATTCTTCTGTGATTATTGTTTTTACTTCCCATTGTGTTTAATTGTCATGTTTTCTTTTTTTTTAAATCAAATTCATACCAAATATGTTCTACTGTGCTAAATAAAGTGATCCAGGAGGTGTTTTCAGAAAATTTGGGGACAGTTATAGAGACACCAGCGGCGTACATTGAGAGCAGTGCGCTTGGCGTCATTATACTGTTAAAAATGCAATCGTCTCCAGTATCCAAATTTTGAGCGGATAATTTAAAATTTCTCTGCAAAATATTTAAATAGAGCTCATGATTCTCCATACCTTAAAAAAATACCAAATTACTTAATCCTGAAGCCGATTTACACCCCCACGTCCATGGAGGAGAAGGAGCTTTTGTTTCACACAAATTCGTGTGATTAAATTCCTCAATTTTCGTTCACAAACAATTAAATACCCATCGGAACTAAAAATGATGAATTTTCTGTCATCCTAATCAGTTTTCTGTAATTTTTGAATTTTCTGAAACTTAATCCCAAGAATCTAGTTGGATCAATGAACCATTGAGATGGAAGTGTTCTTGAGTGGGGATGTAAATCGGTCTCAGAATTAGGTAATTTGGTATTTTTTGATGGTGTGAATCATGAGCTGTATTTAAATATTTTAAAGATAAATTTTAAATTATCTTCCCAAAATTTAGATATTGGAAACTTCATTTTTTAACTGGATAATGGCGCCAATCGCACTGCTCTCAACCCAGATGTCTCTATAACTGTCCCCCAATTCTGAAAACACTGTCTCAATCTCTTTGTTTAGCCCAGTAGAACTCATTTGGGGAGAATTAGATTTAAAAAAAAAAGAAAAGAAAACATGACATATAAACACATTATGTGAAGTAAAAACAATAATCACATGGAGGAAAATGGATGTAAAAATTACAAAAAACTGATTAAATCTATACCTAGACGTTTAAAAGTTGCTGTGAACACTAACAGATATCCTACTAAGTACTAAATTAAGAAAGAAATACAATATTTAAAGCTATGTTCAGATTTTTGGTAAGTGTACGAAGACTTTTGTCACATGTAATTTTTTAGTAGTTTTTTAATTATTAATTTTTAAAAATAATAGTTATTCTATTTTTAAAAAATTAATTACATCATTCCATTAAGAACAAGTTGCAGATATTATAAAAGAAATTACGATTCCAATATATTAATTTTTATTAGTCGAAAGCATTAAATTTTATTGGAAATTGCAAGTGTACGATTACTTTTGTGGTCCGCTGTATTTCTTCATGTTGAATCAAGATTGTCTTATTTTTTTTTTACAGGTAAAAGTTTCTTGCTGTTTCCCTTTTAAATAAATAAATACCGAGTCACTTGAATATAGTAAAACATGAAAGTGGTTTGAGGGGAATAAATTTCTTTTTTGAGTGTTTACATGATAGAAATTATGAAGGGTGGCTTTAGAATTAGGGAAATATTCCGTGTATTTGCCTGTTAATAGCAACCATGATTCACCTAACACCAAATGTTCAGCAACATACGCAAAAATGATGATTACATAAATAAAGACAATAACACAATCTTCATTAAGATGAATTTCGCGTAAAAATTTTTTCTTATAAAATTATACGTCATTTTTTTATTTATCTGTTTATTGAGCCTGACTGCTCAGAGACATTTTTAGCCACGAAATTGTTCACTTGGTCCGCAGTTCGATTTATTCTTACACTGAATATTTGAAATGGCAACCTTTACTGAGCCAAAACTTGTAATCTCATTTAGTAATTGTTTTATCAGTTTTTTTTGAGTTAAAGTTATTCTGTATACTCGCCTTTTTATACGAAGACAATAGTTATATATAAAAAAACTAAATGAAAGAAAAGTGGAAAGCAGCAAATGATTATAAATGGTTTATAAAATGATTCACACCAAGTCCTTTTTAAAAAACAAAAGTGAAAAAAAAGCAGATTCAAACGGAGCATGTAACGGAATGTCCCACAAATGAACCGACAGTGTATCGATTGAAAATATAATACACTCAAAGCCTAGTGGCTGAGTGGTAGTGTATTGCGTTTCCACACCCCAGGCCTGAGGTTCAAATCTTGGGCTGAGCAAGGTCGACTCAGCCTTTCATCCCTTTAATGGATCGATAAATGAGTACTTAGCTTGCTTGGGAACTGAACATTGGAGGGTTTCGCATCAGACTGACCACTTGACCGATACATCTATACATGCACCCCAGCGTCTAAGGTCACGTAAACTGAGATAGGCACAGTAGGCCTTAACCCTCACGGGTTGTTGCGCCACTGAGTTCAGTTCAGTATAATACATTAAAAGAATTAATAAATACAAAAAGAAACGTTTTTATTTTTATACTCAAATTCGTTAATGAATACGAATTTTTAAGACTAACTCATCGACTCAAACAGAAAACTCTGTGCTAAAGCTAATACTACAAAAGAGAAAAAAATAAAATTATTCTTAAAACTATATAACAAATAGTAAATTGTATATGTTTTTACTTATATATTTTGTTCACTAATTTTTGAAATTTAACTTGATTTTAATATGTAGGCGATTCTCTTTATTTCTTTACTTTTTATAGAAAAACAATATTTTCATGTACAGATGATAATTTTGTAGTTTGTTAATTAAATAATAAAGGTTAATTTCATTAATTTTAACGGATTGATTTTTAAGACAGAATTGCGAAACTTGAAGTTACCGACTGTGGTAAATCGGCTTTAAATTTTTGGCTACAGAGCAGCTTCATATTCATTTTTTTGTGCTGTTATATCTCCGAGTCACTTGAAAAACTTAATAAAGTTTTAATATGAATAACTTTTGTTGGAATAACTAAACAATATATCTCAAGATATAATAGCATTCATTAAAATTTTTAATCATCGCCGTTATCTATGACACATAACATTTTAATGTCTATCTGAAATTAATCGCGGTATTATTTTTGAAAGATGTTGTAAACTCCCCACCCTTGTATTTCCAATAAACTAAATTGGGTACTTACGTATTATACAGTCGACTCTCTCTCTCTCTCTCTCATTTCGTTAATTTTAAAAGACGTCGCCGATTGCAGCGATGTACAGCCAATAGTGGAAACCATTGCGGCGCACGATCGAGCACAGTACTTGGCAACATTTTTTGATTCGGTGAAATTTTTGACGGTATAATACGTAAGAAATCTAAATGAGCTAAATTCATGGCGGTCACATGATGAATGCACATTGTGCCCCCCAATGAATTCAAAACTGATATTAAACTTGTACTTGTGATTCGACTTGTAAAATTTAAATAAAGTTTCAAATTTGATAATCGGTTCATAATTTTGAGTAATCTTAATGTTCAAGTATAAAGATCCCTCAAAAAGTTTTCAAAATTATAAAAAAAAACTGATTCTATGCGTGTACTTTCTATAATTAAATGTATTTTGTTTACATAGACGGGTTATTATTGTTAGCAAATATGTACTTTTTAAAAGAAAGTTTCAAAAAGGAAGCCCATAGCTTATTGGCTGGAAGCATGTTGCATTTATCATGTGACTGTGAAGTCACTCGAATTAATGAACTGATTGACTCGAAATACGTTATCGTATTTATCATGTGACTATGATGTCACCTGAATTTAGCCAATTGTAATTCGTTTTAGACTGTCTTGTTATTTCACCTTTTCTGTTTCAAATTAATTCTCGTTCCTTCTCTCTAATGTAATAAAAATGTAAACAAAATATTATCTATCTCAAAAATATTATCTTAAACTAAAATTTATCTCTTTAAAGATTTGATGCCATATTTCTATGTCCTTGAAAGGAAAAGCTTTTCATAAAACATGAAAAGCGAATCATATATTAGGAGTATTGCTAGGATCGTTTTAAGTTTACAGTCACAATTGTCGCTTTAATGATAAAATATATGTGCTGTTTCATATGCTAAAAGAATATACTGAATTCTGGGAAAAAAAATTATTTGTTCTAAATCTCAAAGTTTGAAATTCAGACCAAAACTCTGCCTGTTTTAAACAATTTCAAATCTTCATTAATTGATTCAATTAAAGAAGCTGTTCGAAGTTATGAAGAAGAGAACTTTTTTACCAAACGGTATAAAGCAATTAAATGAAGTCTCTGGAAAACTTTCGGATCAAGAAGAAAGTTTTATTTTTCTCCTTGTTCTTTTAAACTTCCTAGAAGCAATTTTTAATTCCATTAAAAAAAGTACTATTTCTTAATACTTACGATTTTCAATTAAAATTTTCAAGTACAGCGATGACTTAATTAGTTTCCCTAGTTTTATTTGCTTACATTTCTGCCATCACTCACGAACATATTGTTGTCGATATTTAGGAAATCATTTTTAATTGCGCGCTGAATAACACAGTAATGACCTTGCCACTCAAAGCAAATATTAATGTAACTCAATATTATTTGCACAAGCGACATATTTTTATGATTGACTAGCACACCATCACATAACTAATGACACACCACATTAATTGTAACTAGTAACTGTGTGTGTGTGTGTGTCACATTAAGCAAAGGATAATTTATGTAATTGTTTTAACAATTTCATGAATTTATCAATTTTCGTTAATCTTATTCCTATGTCAGTATTATATAACTTTTCCGTACTTATAATTAACGATTTAGTGCAGTGGTGGGCAAACTTTTCCAGGGTACGGGTTTTTTCTAATTTTTTCAAGCTGTTGCGGTCCATTCAGGGACATGGGTGGAGTGAGCTAAGAAAAAGGTCTACAATATTAATTATAAATTAACAATAAATACGGCATATGTTCTTACCTACTTAGCTACAATAAAATAAACTGTTAAGCCCTCATTTAAAGCAAAACGCAAGATACAAACATAATAATAATAGCCACAAGTATAATAATATCAAATGATGCATTTGTTACAAAACAATTCAAAATGTATTAAAAAATAAAACATTTTCATCTAAAGTTAGTGCTCATAGTTATAGTCAGTAGAAGACTTAGTCTGCATACTATCAGCCAATCTGGAGTATTTCGGTATAGGATTACTAACTGCTAATCTTCAGGCGATCATCCCAAAATGTCTTGGTGGTCCTCTGGCCGATTGCGATCGACTTAATGCCCACCCCTCATCTAGTGTAAGAGGAAAATTGTCCAAATTGAATTTCTGCGAGCAGTTGTTAATAATTTATGTGGCATGAAGATTTCATGCTTCATTTGTTGCTATCGTTTTGTTATAACAAAAAGGGTGTTCAATAAATGACAGTGAAAATTATTTCCACACCCTGATAATTTGATTTTAGCATGTTATTGATATCTTGCAATGTTGGATTGACATCTTTCAATCCGTTAGTTTATACCCCAAAACCCATTGCACAGATTACACAATTATATATATTACATTTGTATTTAGATTTTAATTCATAAATTATTAAATATTAGGCTGCTGCATATGACATGTTGGATTTTCTTTTCGTGTAAACATTTGTCTCCCAGTTTTCGTTATGCTTTTGGCATAACCTCGTTCACATAATCGTGCTACTCATCGCCAAAGTCACATTTTAACAAAGAAGATTTTCTTAAAAGTGTTCCATTTTGTGATTTGTTTTGAATTTCGTAAGGATATACGAATTCAATCGATATTCGTGTAATTTTTTTATCCGCATAAATTTGGTATTAATGCTGCAAGAACTGCACGCTATATAAAACAGGAATTGGGGGTGAATACTGTAAATGATCGAAATCTATAGCGTTGATTTGAAAAGTTTCAGAGCGAGTTTTCACCACAAAATGTGAACCGCGTGGAAGAATGAAAACGTCTGTGAAAGTATTGGTGGAAACGAATCTAACTGTATCTATTATACCTCCAGTACATTGAAGAAAATTTGAAAATGATACGCCCCTTACAGGTTAATTGGAATCACCCAATACTTTCCACGCAACGCTCGGTCGCTTACGTCGTACAAAACAAAAGCGAAATGAAATGAATTAAAACTTGAAATTTTTGCGGCATCCAGCTTATTAACCAGTTCATTAGCCAAATGTCTTTCATTTTTTTTAACGTTTAGAACAATTTTTTCGGTTTAAACTGTATGAAAATGAAAACGGTAAGAAAAACTTCATATAAGAGTTTATTGATTCTAAACACTAGAATTTCTTTAAGACAAGATACATTTAAATGTCATTGGGAAAGGTGCATTTAAGTAAATGGAGCATATTTTGATTAAATAAACTATTCGATAAGCGGAATTTCGTTTTTAGTAAACGTCATTTGAGTGGTTTTGAAAACCAATAAGTAGATAATTAAGTTTAGTATTGAGTAATTTTTAAGTATACCTAACTTCTCCGTACATTTACAATACGAATTTCGTAATTACAGGCTATTTGTATAACGTTATGCAATAAATAGCAATAACATTGGATCAGCCTTTTAGATGACGATTCGGAAAATCATTTTTGACCTTGAAGTATGTTTACGCTAGATGGAGTAAATAAATTGCGAAATAAAACAAATCAGACTAATGTTTGTTTTACAGAATCATAGGAAAATTAAAATTAATTCTGTTCTACAGAATTGTGGAAAAATATAACTCGCCAAAAAGCTATTTCCAAGAAAGCATATAAAAAAAAGGAAGCGTTTGATATTGAATAAATAATCCTTTTTCATTTATTTCATTCGATAAATTAAAAAATACTATTTAGATCAAAATAATTCATTATAACAAATAAGTTCTGCTGAAAGAAAATAATAATCGTTTGGCAAATTAGAATACAGTGATAAAAAGTTTACACATTTTTTTGACTAATAAAAATTAATATATTGTAATTGTAATTTTTTATGATATCTGCAACTTGTTCTTAATGGAATGACATAATTAATTTTTTAAAAATCATATAACTATTTTCTTAAAAAATTAATAATCAAAAAGCTACCAAAAGTTTACGCCACAAAAGTCTTCGTACACATAACAAAAATCTTAACTTAGTTTTAAACATTGCATTTCTTTCTTAATTTAGAACTTAGTAGGATATCTTTTAGTGTTCACAAAAACTTTTAAGGGGCTTTAATCAGTTTTTTTGTAATTTCTGCATCAATTTTCCTCCATTCTTCTGGGATTATTGTTTTTATTTCACATTTTGTGTTTATTTGTCATATTTTCTTTTTTTACGTCAAAATCTCACCAACATGTTCGACTGGGCTAAATAAAGTGATTGAGGAGGTGTTTTCATAATTTGGGGACAGTTAGAGAGACACCAGTGGCGAACATTGAGAGCAGTGCTCTTGGCGTCATTATCCTGTTAAAAAATAAAGTCGTCTCCAATAGCCAAATTTCGGGTGGATAATTTTAAATTTCTCTTTAAAATATTTAAATAGAGCTCATGATTCACAATACCATCAAAAATTACCAAATTACCTCATTCTGTGACCGATTTACACCCCCACACAAGAACACTTCCACCTCCATGTTTTATTGATCCAACTAGATTCTTGGGATTAAGTTTCAGAAAATTCAAAATTGATAGCAAATTGATTGGTATGGCAGATAATTCAACATTTTTGGTTCCTAGGGGCCTATAATAGTTTGTAAATGAAAAATTAAGGAGTTAAATCCCATGAATTTATGTGGAACAAGAACACCTGCACCTCCATATTTCAGCATGGAAATGAGAGTGTTCTGGTGTGGGGGTGTAAATTGGCCGCAGAATTAGGTAATTTGGTATTTTTTGATGGCATTGTAAATCATAAGCTCTATTTAAATATTTTAAAGAGAAATTTTAAATTATTCACCCGAAATTCGGCTATTGGAGAATACTTAATTTTGTGGAGACCCCCCTGGGTCTCACCTTGGACACGAAGATTAATTTGAGGCAAAGAACCACTAAGAACCATTTTGTTTAATAATAATATTTATTTATTATTTCAATTTCTCAAAAAATAAAACTCTAATAATATCTAATACTTTTATGTTACGTCAAATAAAGGGATTACCTTTATACTAAATTAAATTACGAATTATGCAACTAATTAATAATTACGTTCAAGATCAAGTAGGGTCTACCGAAATAGGAGATCCGAGAAATACACGTACTCAAATTCTTAACTTTCATTAACTTTAACTAATTCTACTAAACTAACGCTTATTTTGAGCGTAAGTAAATTATATTTACCGCTGGCTATATCAGCTTTCTGGTACTTCCGTAGAATCGCAGCAATACTTCTTCGCTATCCTAATATCCTGGAATCCTCTAAGATTGAGGTTAAAGTTGCAGGCTACATAGCTAGCTTACAACGCTCGACTTAAATACTTTATCTAATTTGCATATCCCGTTCATCTTTCTGGAGTTGATTAGAAATAAACACGAATTTATATTCCCTAAAAAGACGCCTAAGAAGATTAGTGGAAAGTTTCCGAACAGATTCGTCACAATTTTTTAACAGGGTAATAACGCCAAGCGCACTGCTCTCAATGTACGCCCTTGGTGTCTCTATAACTGTCCCCAAATTATGAAAATACCTCCTCAATCACTTTATTTAGTCAGTAGAACATATTTGGTGAGAATTTGATGTAAAAATAAGAAAACACGACAAATAAACACAAAATGTGAAGTGAAAACAATAATCACAGAAGAATGGAGGAAAATCGATGCAGAAATTACAAAAAAACTGGTTAAATCTATACCAAGACGCTTAAAAGTTGTTGTGGACACTAAAAGATATCCTACTAAGTACTAAATTAAGAAAGAAATACAATATTTAAAGCTAAGTTGAGATTTTTGTTAAGTGTACGAAGACTTTTGTGGGCGTAATCTTTTAGTAGCTTTTTGATTATTAATTTTTTAAAAAATTAGTTATACTATTTTTAAAAAATTAATTTTGTCATTTCATTAAAAACAAGTTGCAGATATCATAAAAAAATTACAATTACAATATATTAATTTTTAGTAGTCGAAAACATTAAATTTTTTAAGAAATTGCAAGTGTAAGAACACTTTTGTGGCCCACTGTATTAATTATTGATTAAACATTTCAATCACGATACCATGGATTGTTTTACAAATATTAAAAATTTTAAAACTTATAGAAAATGAGTAAGAAAAAATTTGTAATTTAAAAGCAACTTGTTTATAATTTTTTGAAACTTATATAATCATTTCTTATAAAATATTTTTTTAAATTTCTTAAATGGTTTTTTAAATGAACATATTTAAAAATAATAAATATATTAAAAAAAGCAGTAATATTTTAGAACTTAATTTTTAAGTTGATTCATTAAAAAAATTATGTGTTTCATGTAAGACGTTATTCAGGTATTTTTATGAGTTAAAAGTAATCTAAATTAGAAATTATTAACATAAACGAATTTTTTTTTTATATTTTAATTCAGTATACTTCGAAGATTCCAATTTTCAAATTTTTCCAGTTATTCTAGATACATACTTATTACAAAATACTAAATAATATTTGTAAAAAAATGTTAAAATTGTATAAAAATTTACTTATTTAAATAAAAATTTATTAAAGTGAGAATCTACAAAAAGCTTTAAAAAATAAAAATATACAGATAAATAAAAGCACAGAGAATACAAATGAATCTTTCATAACAAGTTTTTTTTTTTTTTTTGCTGTGTAATTTGTTTTAAATTTTTTAAGTTAGTAGAAAAAAATAGTTTCAAAAATTAAAAAAGAACCGACTTTTTAACAAATTATAAAATAAGTATTCAAATCTGACTTGAACTTAACTACACTCGAAGTGGGATTCAAATCGAAAAAAAGAGGGAAAAAGTATTGAAAAGCTCCCCAAATTTTTCTGAACAATTTCTTAAGTATTAATACATAAACTGTAAGAATAATGATAAATAAGACTACATCTTGCCAATTGCCTCTTAACGGCTAATTGTGATAAGATTAACTATAAATTATTTAGATTATTAATTGAAGGATAATAATGGATTCGTTCAATTTGAAGTAGTATTTTCTTTTTGATAATTTTCCCCATAGAAAATCATATTTACATTAAAAAAAGGTATTTCCTTAGTTTTTAATAACTTTATTTATAAATCATAAAATAATACGGAGACTTTTTGTCAGTTAAAAAAAAGACTACAAAACCTTATGTAAAAATGGGAAATATACATGTATTGTTATGGCCAAATAAAAGTATTTGTTGAACAATAAGAGATAAACTGAAAGGAAATTTTACATGGAAGATTTTTTTGCAGCGAGTCAGAGATTTTAAGAAGTGTGTGTGGGGGGGGGGATTATTTGTTTAATGATAAGGATATAGAGTTTTGTTTTCAAAATGTTAATCATATACTTACCATTCATGGTTTTATTTCAAATGATAAGGAAATGGATAAATTTAAAAAGTATTAAAGTGAAACGATAAAAATAAATAAATATGTAAAAAATAAAATAAAAAATTGCTTTTTTTTAATTAAATTTTAAAATTTTTTTAAAAAAAATTAAGATGAATAAATAAAAATATATAATTAAATTAAATTTCAACAAAAATAAGTGAAACTTTGTCTTTTTTTGCCTACAACTTTTTAAGAAACAAAATACACGCATGATATTTTTTTTCTATATAAAAAAAGCTTTTCGTGATGCTGTAATACATTTATTTATACATAAGGTAAAGTTAGTAAAAATGGGCCGTGAAAAGTTGCGTTTAACTGAAAAGGAGCGCCAAGAACAATTTGTCATGAAGGGTCTCCTCTACGTTCCAGCGCTTTCTCGAAAAATATGCTTACATCACAGATAGTGATGTTATAGATTTCCCCAGTAATTTTCAGAAGCCTCCATAAGTCACCAAGTTGCTTAAAATGACCACCAACTTGGTTGTATCATCAGTATTTCGCCAAATTTCCATTGAAACGCCATTTGAAATTAGGCTGTTTCGTTATGCTGTTAAGAAATTTATGTAAATATTACTAATTGACTGTGTTATGGTCTAAGATTGGTAGTGAAAAATATTCAGAATCCCAAGGGATACTCGAGGGGACTTGGATATGTCATTTGCACTGAAATGTACGCAATTCCGCGTAAGATTGGTATTTTCCGTGACTATTAATAATTGGTAGTCATTTATTTATTTGTTTATTTATTTTAATTGATAGTATTTATTTTTTTTTCCTGCTTATAATATGTTGACAAAAATAGAACTGCATAGTACATATAAATTACGGTTTTACTTGGTCTTTAAATTACGGTTTTTTGAGCAATGAGTATGAACAGTTGTATAATTTGTACAATGGAGGACAAGAGGTACCTTGCCCCCAGGAAGAATTAATAAATGAAACAAGTATTAAATTAAAAATCATTCTAAGAACATTCTTTTATTCATTTTTTTCCGATCGAAGTTGCATTTATTAAATGTTTGAAAGTAAACATGAATTCTTTAAATCTATTTATTGCACGGCTGATACATTTCAGAAATTAAAATATTTTCAATAACTGAATTTTGAATTTTAGATATATTTCAAAATTAACTTTAATATTTTGTACATTATAAAATACTATCTAAATCTCTCGCTTGAAAATATTACACTCTCATTTCTAAAATAATGATACACGTTCCTCTAATTCCGTGAATTACAAAATTCTCGAAATTATGAAAACATCCATCTTGAATAGACGTTTCGAGAAATAAAAAATTGAAATAATCCACGGAACACATCTATTATTAAAATTTCCGTAGAATTCTTAAACACAATGGCGGGCAGAATATGACTGCTCTCATCTCAGTTTGAACGTAAGCCCGGGAGCAAATATTTAGAGCTCCCGGCTACAAGGAATCGATTGATATTCGTGGCTATGAAAATGTAATGAGAGTCTCAGAAATTCCAATTGAAGCGGGCATTCGAAAAGTTTTCGAACGCTAAGTGGAATTTTACGCGAGTCGAAAGTTGAGGGAGCATTGTGAGTGGAATACTTCTTGAGCGATACTGCTGCCATACTGAAACGCGAGAACTTTTCGTAAACTGCATTATTGAAAGGTTTCCTCAGAGTTTTCCGTGAGTGTGTTTTGAACACAAGTGTGTTAATATAAACTTTTCTTTTGTCTTTCATTGTTTCCTGAGTTGTATTGAGAAAATGTTATTCAATCGGGTTGTTACGTAAATTTTGCAATTCGAATTTCTTTTGCAAAACACAAATCCAATTTCTTGCGCATGTAATTGATCTCTAGTGATATAATATTTGTTATCGCTTAAGAAATTATTTAACAGTTGATTACCTTATTACTGTTGGTTAATTGATTGGTACATATAATCTTATGATCCCTCCTCATTGGCACCGTCCGTAAGGCTTAAATTAATTCCCGAAAAGAGTAACCATTCCTTGGCATATATTATTATAAGTACTTTAACAATCTTGTAAACCAGTGGTCCGCGGACCGGTACCGGTCCGTGGATCAAATGGTGTCGGGCCGCCAAAAGAACATCAAACTATTGCCATTTTATTTAAAGTGGTGCATTTCTCTCGGATTTGCGCAAGTTTCTACGGAAATCACTTTATATTCCACGTTAAATCACTTTTATTCATTTTTGATGCAACTATATTTTATTTTGAAGACATATTTAAATGTAACTAAATTAAAATTGTTAAGGTATCCGACTGCGTTCGGAACCGTGATTTTCAAAAGTGCATAAATGGATAATTTTCATGATATTTAGTGTCACTTAGATTAGAATACATGCATAAAATTGTTTTAAGGTCATTTTGAGAAAAAAAATATATTTAAACACAATATTTTGGCAAAAAATTAACTTCGAATAATCTTTTTTCCAAATGTTTTTCTTTTGTGAAAAATGCTTCTATTAGAATAATATTTTGCCTGTATGTAGCTCAGATCTCTGTTCAGAGGCTCAACTAGAATTTTTGAACCACGTAACTTAGAAGTGGGTTTATTCATATTTTACGACAACAGAGGGGAGCAATTTTAAGAAAAAAAACTCGAATAATTATTTCAATTGGTGGTAACTCTGAAAATAATGTGAATTTTTCAAAAATTCTAGTTGAGCCTCTGTAGAGAGGTCTGAGCTATATACAGGCAAAATATTATTAAAGGGTGTTTTTTTAGAAGTATAGAACTTTAAATTGCAATAAAACAACGATGTATTATTCGATTGACATGAATTTTTTTTATTCGAAAGATAATCTTGTCGCATTACATTTTAAATATGATTTCTGGCATAGGACTGCCACGGCTGGCTCGGATGTAGTCCAATCTGGACGTCCAATTTTCGATGACTTTTTCCAACATTTGTGGCCGTATATCGGATATAACGCGGTGAATGTTGTCTTCCAAATGGTCAAGCGTTTGTGGCTTATCCGCATAGACCAATGACTTTACATAGCCCCACAGAAAATAGTCTAGCGGTGTTAAATCACAAGATCTTGGAGGCCAATTCACAGGTCCAAAACGTGAAATTAGGCGGTCACCAAACGTGTCTTTCAATAAATCGATTGTGGAACGAGCTGTGTGACATGTTGCGCCGTCTTGTTGGAACCACAGCTCCTGGACATCACGATTGTTCAATTCAGGAATGAAAAAGATAGTAATCATGGCTCTATACCGATCACCATTGACTGTAACGTTGTGGCCTTCATCGTTTTTGAAGAAGTACGGAGCAATGATTTCACTAGCCCATAAAGCGCACCAAACAGTCAGTTTTTCTGGATGTAACGGTGTTTCGACATACACTTGTGGATTAGCTTCACTCCAAATGCGGCAGTTTTGTTTATTGACGTAGCCGCCATTCAACCAGAAGTGCGCTTCATCGCTAAACAAAATTCGCTGATGAAAATCGGGAACAACGGCAATCTCGTTTTGGGCCCATTCGACGAATCTACGCCTTGCTTGATCATATTTAAAATGTAATGCCACAAGATTATCTTTCGAATAAAAAAAATTCATGTCAATCGAATAATACATCGTTGTTTTATTGCAATTTAAAGTTCTATACCTCTAAAAAACACCCTTTATAAATTACTTTATGCATTAAAATTCAATATGGGATATTATTTAGACAACACTCGTAGTTTCAATGACATAATGGGTGTATTGAAAGAACTTTCGATAACGGCATGAAAGTTGAACTATTGATTTTTAAGGAACGCTAGTAGATGACAGTTCATGTTATGTAGTTGATGGTTAAATAGTAGTCTGATCAAAATGAAATAAAATTCTTAAGCAAAAAATGTTTAAAATATCGGACTTAACTGTCTTGTATTACACACCTTTTGTGTCAAACGATATAGCTTAATCATATCGATGTATCAACTCCTCGAAAGGCGGAAGACCCACGTTAAAAACACTTGCTAACTATAAGTATTTTCTTAATTCAGAATGTGCGAAAAGTCTTCGAAAAAACTATTTGTTTTAAAATAAGTAATCTAGGGAACGAATTGCTCTACCTTTTTCTTATAGCAAAATTCATGGTAAAAAATTTTTTCCTTTAAAGCTATTTAATATTTAGTAGAAAAAATACTGTTAATAAATGTAATTGTAAAAATATCTGTAATTAGGGATAATTGAAACAGAAACAAAACCTTTTACATATAATAAACAAAAAAAAAATACATTCTGAAAAATGTCATAGAAGTTTTTGCATTCCAATATTGTGGTACTTTTTGAAAACTTGAGAATAATTGATAAACATTTATTACTAATTTAATGTGAACAAATTTTTAAATTTAAAACTGCAATTGATGTTTTTATGGTTTTAGCATTGTTAACTTTTGATACTGTTCCATTGGCAGTACAGCTTGAAAGAAATTTTACTATAGTAAAGAGGATTAGAATACACACACACACAAAACCATTTCGTTACTCTTTAATCCCAATAAATAATAAAAAAAAGTAAAAATCCAATACTTTTTAATTTAAAACTCCTGTACATCTAATCACATTCTGTGTCTGTACAAAGTATCCCCATTCGTTGAAAATGTCTCCTTAATTTTCAATTAACAAGATCTAAGTCCCTTAAAATTTAAAAAGGCCTTCCATATCCTCTAGGGGAACACCTCTTCCTACATCTTACACATTCTTTTAAGACGACAGACTTTTCCATTCCTTCCACTCTCATATACTCTTTTCCTTTCTTCATTATTAATCAGTTGGAAAGCAACCCACGCAGACTTTAAAACCAGCGAAAAAAGAATCTTCCAGCAGATTTTGGTTTCACGCGCCGAAAAGTTTTCTGTGTGTCCAGGGACTTGTGCCAACGAGAAAAGAAAGAATAACTTTACCTGGACTTCTTTCTTTTCCAAGTCCCTCCACTGCACTTCGGCATGCTGTTCCGATTCGAAGAATTCCTTCAGGGGCACCAGGACGTGGCCGATGGGGTTGTGGTGCTTGCCGCGGTCGTTATCGAACACGGTGAATTTGAGGGTTCGTTCCGCTGTGGATCGGCTGGGGAGCTGTAAAATGAATGGAGATAAGAGGTCGGTGAACTTCTCCATGAAATAAACAATCAAGTTAATTTTGTACAGAATATCTGTATGGTTTCATTTTGTTCATGAGTGTTTATATAATAATGATGCACTTAAGATATCCGACTACGTTCGAAACTACGATTTTGCAAATGCGTCCAAACAAATATTTTTTTAACCCTTAACTTCGCAATTTTAAAAATTTCTATGGAAAAATTATATCGGCAAGTTCTCAAGTAATAATAAAAGGGAAAAATATGAAAAAAAATTAAGCAGCTTTAAATTGAATTTCAGTCATTTTTTTCTTTTGTTTGTACCTGAAGTGCAGCATTGCACAGTAGTGCTGTAAATTACAAAACTTTTTTTTTTATGAGGATTTTATTATTCATCATAAAATGTTTAAATTTCTTACCTGGTAGTTTATTTCGTCAATAAAGAAGAGGAAGCATAAAATATAATGGATTCTTTTTATAGCAAAAACACAGTTCTCGAGGCATCAGAGATTTTTATAATTGTTGTGATTTCTGGAAAAAATGTAATTCCATCCAGTGACAAAATTAGCGTGCATTTCGTTGCAGCAATCTCTTTATTCTCAGATAAGTGATTTGTAGGTAATTAAAAATATTGAGTATATATGTTAAATATTAAAATAAATCACATTTTGCAGAAATGCAACAGTGCGAAGTTAAGGGTAAATCTTAAGTACCCCTTAGATTAGAATACACGTATAAATTGTTTTAAAATTATTTTTACAATAAAAATGATTTAAATGCAACGTTTTGGCAAAAAATAAACATATAATTACCTATTTTCAAAACATTCTCTTTTTATGGAAAATGATTCTATTATAATAATAAAGGGTGTTTTTTTAGAGGTATAGAACTTTAAATTGCAACAAAACAACGATGTATTATTCGATTGACATGAATTTTTTTTATTCGAAAGATAATCTTGTGGCATTACATTTTAAATATGATCAAGCAAGGCGTAGATTCGTCGAATGGGCCCAAAACGAGATTGCCGTTGTTCCCGATTTTCATCAGCGAATTTTGTTTAGCGATGAAGCGCACTTCTGGTTGAATGGCGGCTACGTCAATAAACAAAACTGCCGCATTTGGAGTGAAGCTAATCCACAAGTGTATGTCGAAACACCGTTACATCCAGAAAAACTGACTGTTTGGTGCGCTTTATGGGCTAGTGAAATCATTGCTCCGTACTTCTTCAAAAACGATGAAGGCCACAACGTTACAGTCAATGGTGATCGGTATAGAGCCATGATTACTATCTTTTTCATTCCTGAATTGAACAATCGTGATGTCCAGGAGCTGTGGTTCCAACAAGACGGCGCAACATGTCACACAGCTCGTTCCACAATCGATTTATTGAAAGACACGTTTGGTGACCGCCTAATTTCACGTTTTGGACCTGTGAATTGGCCTCCAAGATCTTGTGATTTAACACCGCTAGACTATTTTCTGTGGGGCTATGTAAAGTCATTGGTCTATGCGGATAAGCCACAAACGCTTGACCATTTGGAAGACAACATTCACCGCGTTATATCCGATATACGGCCACAAATGTTGGAAAAAGTCATCGAAAATTGGACGTCCAGATTGGACTACATCCGAGCCAGCCGTGGCAGTCCTATGCCAGAAATCATATTTAAAATGTAATGCGACAAGATTATCTTTCGAATAAAAAAAATTCATGTCAATCGAATAATACATCGTTGTTTTATTGCAATTTAAATTTCTATACCTCTAAAAAACACCCTTTATTTTGCCCACACATAGCGCAGATCTCTGTACAGAGCCTGAATTAGAATTTTTGAGTTATATAACTTGGAAGTGGATTTATCCATATTTTAGTGCATCAGAGTGGAGAGATTTTAACAACAACAACAACAAAAACAAAAACAAAAACATCAGTAATAACTCTGAAAATAATGTGAATTTTTCAAAAGTTTTAGTTCAGGCTCTTTGGAGCAGTCTTAGCTACATATTAGCAAAATATTATTATTATAGAAGCATTTTTTCAGAAAAGGAGAGCTTTTTGAAAACTGGAAATTCTAAGTTCATTTTTTGCCAGAATATTATATTTAAATAACTCTTTATTGTAATAATATTCTTAAAACAATTTTATACGTGTTTTCTGATCTAAGTGACACTAAATACTAAAAGAAATATTCGTTTGTACGTTTTTGCAAAATCACAGTTTCGAACGTAGTCGGATACCTTAAAAAGAAAATATCCACGGACTCGTGGCTGGCGGGTCATGAGTTCAAGCCTACCGCCGCTGAACACCCGCTGTGTGGAGTGGAGCGCTGTACGTTAAATCTTTGGAGGCTCACACGTGGTGTGGTGGGGAAGTTAGGAGAGGAGGTGCCAGTTCAAATGTCATCCTTTTCATTTAACCATGTTTCTAAATTACGAAGTACGTCGCCAATAGCCTTCGTGTTGGTAAATGATGCGACTTTAATAAAAACTCACTTACTTAAGTTATCCGACTACGTTCGGAACCGTGATTTTAAAAAAGCTCATAAATGGATAATTTTCATATTTAGTGTGACTCAGATTAGAATACATGCATAAAATTGTTTTAAGGACATTTTGACAATAAAAGATTATTTAAATAGTATATTTTGGCACAAATGAACTTAGAATAACCTTTTTTTAAAACGTTCTCCTTTTATAAAAAATACTTCTATAGTAATAATATTTTGCTTATATAAAGTAAAGACTTCTCCAGAGAGTCTGAACAAGGATTTTTGAAAAATTCACATTAGTTTCAGAGTTACCACCAATTGAAATAAAAGGATCGGCGTTTTTTGCTTAAAATTTCTCTCCTCTGTCGTAATAAAATATGAAATAAATCCACTACTACTCAAAAATTCTAGCTCAGCCTCTATACAGTGGTCTGAGCTATACTCAGGCAAAATATTATTATAATAGAAGCATTTTTCATTAAAGGAGAATGTTTTGAAAATTAGTCATTCTATGTTCATTTTTTGTCAAAATATTGTTCTTAAATAATTTGTTATTGTAATAATATTCTTAAAACAATTTTATATACATTTTCTAATCTATAAGTGATACTAAATATCATAAATATTATCCATTTATACGCTTTTGCAAAATCACGGTTGTGAACGTAGTCGGATACCTTAAAAGAAAATCGAAATCTATAGATGATGGGTCTTTTAATTTTGAACCATGTGAAGATCCCCTTGGATCTCACTTTGAGAACGAGAATAATTTGGAGTCACAGATAAGAGCCAGTAGCCATTTTTATATATAACTTTCTTTATTTGGTTATCTTTTCCAAATAGAATCAAAGAATTTTATTAACAAATATATCTAAATAGTTATATGAGGTTTAAAAGGGACTTTCCTTTAAATAAACTTAAATATTTAATGATCCAATTAATTAACAATTAGAATATCGATCACGCAGAGATTACCGCTATAAAAGAGATCCCAGATTTATATTCAATAATTTTCCTATTGAACATTTAACTTTAATCTCATTCCTAATATAAAACTTTAATGATACTTTAATTATAAATGAATATTTACCACACTGCAGCTCAGCTCTTGCTGAGATTTATCCACCTAAAAATCTTCAATAATAAATCTCTAACTTCACCATTATACCTTCCTGCTTCAATCTCTCTCTCCTACTGCTTTTTACTTTACTATTCCGTTTGACTTAAATACTTTATCTAATCTGCATAACAAGGAATCCTGTCCTCTTTTTGGAGCTGATTGGAAATAGGTAGGGGAATTAAATTTCCCTAAAAAAGACGACTCAGAAGGTTAGTGATAAAGTTCCGTATAGGTTTGTCACAACCATAGTCAAGTGACATCTGAGCTTGCATACCAGTCTCCTATCTTCCATACCACACTAACGCGACCTTGAATGATTTTACATGCATCACATCCTACGCACGACAGAGTTTTATGACTCCTCTCAATTAGTTCTGCCTAATCAAATTAGCCTCCAGTCAGCTTAAAAGGATAAGGCACTTTTGTTTCAGAAAGAAAATTACCCAATTGACCTAGGTTTTTTTTTATAACACATATACCCCCTTTATTATATATTATATCCTGCAGTCAAAAAGATTTAGTAAGTAAAAAGAAATCAAGAAAAGTCGTCAACATAAAAAAATACAGAAAACGAAGAAAAGAATGCGAAAAAAGGAGGTAACTTTAAATGAAAGAATTAATATATTTAAAAATATAATTGCTTTGTATATGTTAATGAAATTAGATAAGAGTACGTTCATTATACGTACATACATATATGCATGCATGCATACACACATATATACATATGTGTGTGTGAACATGACACAGATATTAAAGCAGTTTTCTGCATGCAAAACTTTTCAGAGTTTTAGTTTCTTTTTACAAACAAAGTTTATATAATCTTATGCTCGTTTCCAACTTTTCGATCATAATTCGACGAGCAGCCCAAGATAAGGAAGCACGATAAAAAAACAGTTACCAAAGACACAGATAATAACATTCAAAGACTCTAAATAAGGTATACTTCTATATTCGAAAAATATATGCTAAAATTATTTAAAATATGAGGAAAAACACTAGAATATATATATATATATATATATATATATATATATATATATATATATATATATATATATATATATATTGAAATATTTATAAACAATACAGTCTTTTCAATTGAATTATTTAAGATATATTTTGAAATTGCGAAATTGAGATAACAAACAATGCCTTAATTTATATCTTGAACACGATATACATATTTTCCACAACATTTCACTTAAACTCTTAAAAAATATTTCGATCAAGAAATAGTTTCTTTTATGCTTCTTAGTAATTATTCATTTACTTAAATTAGGTATTTCAGTAAAAATAAAATTGAATAATATTTCACAGAAAAAAAAGTTTCGTTTATAAACGCTTTAAAAACATATTCCTTCCAGTATTAATTTATTTTGTGAATTTTTTTCATTTACAGTACATTATTTTAATGCATTTCAAAGTAAAAAAAATATCGTTTCGTAAAAAGAGTTCCAATATTTTTATGATTTTATGGCAATACATTTCATGAATCGATCCCATCTGGCAATGGTAGATCATTTTTCAAAGAAACATTCCAATGAAATAAAAATGGAGATTTTAATGATGTCCGTTTCATAAAATCGAGTGGATCAAGTATATTTCTTTGAAAAAATCTTTATTTACTAAAAATGTACGGCTTTTATTCGAGTTTTTTTTAGTTAATACTAAAGTTTTGGAATTCTTGAGCGATGGAAAATGAATTGAAGTCAGTGTATGTCATATACTGCACATTAAACAGAGATTTTATTCTGGAAATATAAATTCTCAGAACTAGTATATACATTTGTATTCTGTAAGGATTCATTTCCCATCAAAAGCGGCATCTTACGGTTTTTTTTTGTTTTTTAAAATTTTATTTTGATAGATAGAATCTAAAGTATTTTTCACTCTAATATTTTTACCATATAGTGGTGTGGCAAAAAGACTTGAACAGACTCATTTTTTGCCTTGTTTTTATGTTTGACCTAATTTTACGTAATGAAATTATCGTTTAGTCGAAACTATTGTTATTGGTTGCAATGTATCGTTACACGTTGAGTTTAAATATGTTTTAGAATCTATATAAAGTGTATGGTTTCATCGATATTTGAAGAAACCTTGATAAGACAAAGTCATTGTAGTAATACATAATTATTTTTTCAATCGATGAAATACTGCATTATTCCAACCAATTAGAGAGTACTAGTGACGAAAGGTTGAAAGCAAAATGTGCAGCATGTTTAAGTGTATTGAAAGCAGTTGTGTGAGTTGCAATTTGTGGGAAATAATTGAATTATGGGTAAATCTTCATTTCTGCTTTATAATAAAGTGTACTTATTATTCTTTTGAAGGAAGAAGATTATTTTCGAAATCGTTGATAAAGTACCATGCAGTCTTTCTGCTATCGGGAAAACGTTAAAAAAATAATCTGCGAACAAGAAATGATTTGGATGAAAGTGAGAAAAACAATTTTACATGAAGATAGTGTATTTTTTTTTTTTTTTTGCGTACTCTACACCAGTGGTTGCCAAACTTTTTGACCTCACGGACCAGTAAATTTATAATTTAAATTCCACGGACCACTAATATGATTTTTTAAAGCGTTAAATATATTTATAAAAAATTGTGATCTAAGAACACACACACGTAGCATGTACTTAGTTAATAAAATGAAACTATTAATTGTGTAACCAAATTTTGAAAGCTTTATTAAGAAACCATTATAATAATAAAAAAATAAACAAAAACTGTAAAAACAAAACAATTGAAAAATGGTTTAAGTATATCAAACTTTAAGCACTATACATTCTTAGTGTGATGGACGTTCCTGCTTAATTAAAGTAAGAGTATGGATATTTGGATCCAATATTGTTACAGCAAGACGGAGAACTGCTTTTTTTTCCAAGCTGAGATCAGCACCGTGATTTGATGGCTGTGACAGATGAAAAGGCCTTTTCACATTACTAGATTGTGGAGAGTTGAATCAGAATTTTCATCGCTGTTCACTAACAGGGTATTAACTTTTTATGGAAAGCCAAAACTAAGATCTGATAAGGATAAATGAGATTTAAATTTGAGAGTTTCGTCGGACGATAGGTCGATAGGGCTTTCTTTTAGAGAAGCATGCTTAAATTATTATCCTGAATTTTCTCTGCACACGAATCTATTATCTACATATAACAATGCAACTACAGCAGTACGACTTTTTTACGGAGGCGTTATTCCATGAAGTAGCGCTTTTATAACTTTTCACGTATTTTTATGAATAGAATTATGTTTCAATGCATCTTAAAACATAACTAAACGTGATGAGTAAATATATTCCACCCATTTTTCTGGGGACCAGTGAAATTTTCTCGCGGACCACCACTTTGGCGTCCTCTGCTCTACACTATTTTCAGATAGTATAATTCAAGGCAAATTTTAAAATATTGGATTTGGACATCGAATGTGAGTGTTTGAGAAATGCTTGCTCGAAATTGGATTACGAGGCTTCAAAGATTGCTCAAAAGCAAGCAGTACTTATCGGTTTTCGACTGAAGAAGCGACTGACGTGCGTGTTAGGGATCAGTCATTATGGATAATTAAAGACTGGGAAAAGGTAGCATTTGGTGATGAAAGTTAGTTTTCTATTTGTGGTAACTAATATAATACCTACAGAAGACGACAAACTCATAAAGCCACAGTAAAGCTCCCGACGAGAGGAATGATACAGGACTGCATAACTTTTTGTGCTGTTGGAAGACTTCACATCTTGGAGAAGAATAGTGAAACCCAAGGATTACAATGAAATACTACAAAATAAACACTAACCTTCAAGACCTTTTGGGGAATCAGTCACGGATTTTTCAGGACAATAATGTTCCATGTTACTGTGCAAAGATAGTATAGCAATGGTTCAAAAACAATACTGTGAATAAAATGAACTAGACAGGTCATTTTCCAGAGTTTAATCCGATAGAGAACCTATGACATAAAATTGGTTATGATATTTCGAAGAGAAAAAACCCCCCTTCAAACACGCTTAAGTTAATTGAAGCTTTAATATTTTCTTTCAACTATGTGGTCACGAAAGAAATTCTTGTGAAATTGGCGCATTCCATGCCGAAAATACTTGTATGTAGACCGAAATTAAAATAAAATACTGATGTTCAAACATGTAGAAATCATGTAATTTTCAAAATACATGCTAATGACATCGTGTTTGTAAAATTTTATGTTATTCTACTACTTTTATTATGTTTTTTCATATTGTGTTATTCAGTACTAAGAGCGTAGCTACCTCCGAATCTGGTGTATCAACGATATGGGACCCCAAGATTCAGGGGTCCCACAATGTGTAAGAAAAAATTGTAAAATATTAAAGGGGCCGTCACAAAAGAGCCCTCCGAGGAGTTTTTATCTAGGGCCCTCTCAGAACGGCAGTGTTCTGGACGTACCTTACATTCTTGGATTTAGGCAGATATACGACAAAAATGGTTTTTGTATTATAAAAACTAGTAATAGATTTGAAACTATCATGAAAAAATGCATTACAATCAATAAAAATAGTGAAGATAGTACGATAATTTCATAACGAAAAATTAAATCAAACTCAAAAATTAGGCAAAGAAATAAGTGTGTTGTGGACGTTTCGCCACTACTGCAAATCTCAAGCAGAATGAATGTATGGTTTCGAAATTAAAAAGTAAAAGAGTTGAATTTGGCTATGCATGTGTGTAAATTGCTTAAAATCCATAAAAAGAAAATAGTTGTTTCGTATTTAAATAAAACAGACAGATGCTTTTCATCGTTTAAAATGTTTAAAAAATGAATTAAATCAGATTTAGATGTTCGTTGTTTGACTACTATTTAATTTCGTCTATTGCGTATGGAGTATTTTTTAGGCGATTTAAGAAAAATATTTTAATCACTTCTGTTATAAGGTGTTTAGATTTTTGACCTAGAGACTATCTACTACTTGCATAATGTAATAAAACTTCAGCCGTAGCATATATAGTTGTTCCGACAAACATTATAATTTAATTAGAAAAACCAAAATAAATTATTTTTGTACACACAGCCTATAATGATGTATGTTGTGTACTACCTATTCTTCTCCCTACAGAGTCATAAAAAGTGCCGCATAAACAAAGAATTCATTCCGGAATTCGCGATCAGTTTAGTGCCTGCATCCCATGTTACTGGAAAAATAAATCCTCTTTATATACAGGTTTCCTTTTGTTATGTGACTCACAAATAATCTCATTAGCTAGCATGCCAATTACCCAACTAATTTGTTAATTACAAAACTATTATCTAGTTTCATGTATATTACCTATAGGGAATTTTTTTAGAAGATCCAAGAAAATCTTTTCTGTTTCATATACTTTAGTTACTCTACCAGGGTTCGTACAGTATAGAAAGCAGCTCGAGGATTTAGCAGTCATTTCTATAAGTTGCAGCAGCAAATTAATTTTCAGTAAATTAGACTGCTGTTTTTTCATCGAGTCTAAATACCAGATTAATATTGGAATAATTTTCCATCTGAAAAAGTTCCCAGGTTAAGATCTGTTTTTTGAAGTTAGGTCAAACAATTTTCAAATCTCTATACATAAAGAAGAGAAGAAACTCACTTATTCATACCGATATTTTGGTAACTGTTAGACTTACAGATTTGAAATTTGACAGGAATGTTTCTTTCATAGAGTAGAGATCCTCCAAGAAACGGTTTTGTGAAAATTCATCCCCAAGGGGGTTATGTCCAAAAATTCCAGATTGTGAACTGTTAAACCTACAGGTTTGAAAAGTGACATGTTTCTTTTTTTTTTTTTTTTTTTTTTTTGTTGAGTAGAGATCCACTAAGAACGGTTTTACAGGAAATCTACCCTAAAGGGAGGTTGTGAGGGGGTAAGGGGACAACAGATCTCGTTTTTGAATTATTAGGCAAACAAGACGTGACTTTTTGGATAAGTATATGCTTCTTTTTCAATTCCAACTATTAGTTCTCGTTCTCTCACTATGTATATTTATATATCTTGCTCAAATTTTCAATCGTTAATAAAATACTTTTTATTTATCCACTCAAATTCAAATACATTTTTTTAAACTTGTAGTGGATGATTATAATATATCTTAATATATCTTAAACTATAATTAATTATAGTTTAAGAGATATATTTCTCTCAGTTCATATTATTCCTCTAGAGGGCAGCATCATTATATAGAACAGCTTTTGTGAAATTTGTGTGATGAACATTTAACTTAACCTAAATAATCATATGTTAGTTAAACGTCGAAATTCCTTTTACACTGGTTTTAAGATAAATTCTTGAAATTCGTTAGGATAAATACCGTATTACTTATAATCAACTAGAAAAGAATACAACATTCCCTTGAAAAGAGCTTATTTGATGGTCATTGGTAGGAATAGGTATATGTAATTTGTCGGTTGGTTTAATATTAAGCAATTCTTTTAAAAAGAACAATTAAACAGTTTTTTTCCTGTTGGCTTTTGGTATGAATGAGTAATGATAATGATTATCAAAATTGTTTTTTAGTTCTTCTTAAAATGCTACTTATAAATAATTCTTAACAAGTATGCACTTATTGTATCAAGAGGACAATGTATTTCTACTCTCAGAAACGTGTTTCAAAATTATTAACATATTTCCAAGAATCTACTTTTATCCAATCAAATTTACGTGGTTCAAAATGAAATTAAGAGCTAATTCCTTCAAGCGAAATCCCTTCCATTTACGTGGAAAATGCAATTTTCAATAATGAATTTGAAGCATAATATGAAGTAAATTAAAGCTCTTTACCTGGAAGAGGAACGTTTCATCAAATTTTGGGTTGCATGTCTTCTTTTTGGGTCTTGACTGCAAATACCGTCTCTCGTCTGGCATCAGATAGATTCTGAAATTTAAAACAATGAAGAATATTTTACCGCATAAAAAACATTGATTGGAAAATAGACAAGTTGAGAATTGTGATGCTTCATTTTCTATTTTCCATGTTAAGTCTACAGTTCTTAATGTACACATTTCAGATATGGGATGTTGTTTTTAATTAGTTATTACCAAAGGCACCAGAAAGAGTTAAATGGGGTGTGCACCCTTCTTTTCTGTGCTCCCTACTTTTTTTTATAAAACTCTCAAAATGTTGCTCTATTTATTTTTATGAAAACAAATTACCTAGTTTAAAATCTGAATCGCAATTGGATACAATTTTAGTCCCCTGATTTGGGTACAAAAATTAGGCGGCAAATTTTTATGGAATTCTGTCCAAATCTTCCCAATCATATAATTTTAATTACTGAATGTCTTCGTTTGCATGTAGGAATTCTTGTATTTTGTTCTGTATTTATTGTTCTTGTATCCATTCGTATTTTTTTCCCCTTTCGATTCCCATTTGTGCCTGTATCCTTCTTCTTGAAACTTCCTACCATTATTGATTGAGTATTGACTTGAGTTTGTAAGCCTTGTGTTATACTTGTCGGCACACAAGGAGTCTCAAATAATAATTATAATAAAAATAGCAATTTTGTCAACCGTCAGGGGGAGTGAGTATTAATGTCGGTCGCACTATTCAGCTACTCGAGGGCTTTTGGCGACGCACCTCGTAATTGTTGTGAATCAACGACAGCTCAGCTGGCAACCCGCTCTCCTATAGCTTACACACCGCTCCAACATAGGAACGTTTGAGACTCGACACATTTAACGTGCATCGACTCTCTGCGCATGACGGGTCTTCAGCGGCACTAGGTTCGAACTCATGTCACGCCGGCCACGAGATCTTTACCTTGACCACTAGAAACTACCGCGGCCACCCAAACATCAAAAAGGCCCCCAAATATAGTTTTTTTTAAAAAAAAAAATTAAGAATTGTTTTTAGTGACATTTCACCAAATATAGCCCTCTTGCGTCAATAGAACCAAACAAAGCATACACATTAGGATGAATTAAAAACTTTTTTTTCAGAATTTCAAAATGTACTTGTGAGAAAAAGGTGTTCTCTGGTGTATAGATGAAGGGAAAAATAAAATAAAATAAATTAATTTTTATGTTAAGTACTGGGGGTTTGTGCATTTTTAACAAAATGTCAAAATATTTTTTTGTTGTTGAAAATAAACATTTTAGTACTTTTTCGATTCCATTAACTCACACTCTCTATATATTTATTTATTTATCTTGGTGGAATTTTCAATCGTTAATAAAATACATTTTAAAGCGCTCAATTGAGTTGAAATTTTATATACATGATTATTTTGGATGACAATACAATAATTTAATTATAATTATTAAAAATTAATTGATTAAAACTAATTATTGAAAGAATTACAAATGCAGCCACGTTGGCGACTTGTGTCAAAACTTGAAAAGGTTTTTTCTCACGTTTTAAAGCATTCAGTTGAACTGAAATTTTATATACACGCTTGTTTTGGATGGCAATACGATACTTAAATAATAATTAATAAAAATTAATTACCACTTAATGTTTTGATTCTGTCATATACATATACATATTTATATTAATTGTAACTATTTAATAAAAAGTTGCTAAAATAAAAATTTTCTTTGTTGATCTAAGCAGGAATTGAGTTAAAATTTTTTTTATATTACTTGTTAATATTTATTGTAATGAGAGGACATCTAGTAAATAGTTGCAAGGGAAAAAAATACCAAGTGCACATTTAATACCACCTTTAGTTATAAATTTTTCAAAAAATCCTACTATCGAAATAACAGGGCAAGATAAAAAGAAAAAAATGAGAAAAAGCAATGATCGAACTGATTCAACGGTGATGGCAGGGGGAATAGGACTTAATGTAATGGACTTAACTTATGGAATGTTGTAATGTACACGTTGTACAATTCACTACAATAATTACTTTTAGTTATTTATATTGTTGTGAGTCTAAAATCTTCTAACCAAAATTAAGTGTTTTACCATTTTTTCGAGAATTTAATCCCTGTGGCAACACTAAATTTTGAAATTATTTTTCTTCTAATCTCCATATCATGGAACATCTTTTTTGTATTCATAGGTCACGATTAACAATACATTTTTTCTCGAAATATAACAGTTGTAACGGGTCTATCCACGAATTTTCCACGAATTCAGCGTTTCTCAAACTGTGGGGCGCGCCCCCTACGAGGGCGTGATAACTTTACGAGGGAACCGCAGCCATATTATAAAGTCGTAAACAAAAGATTAATTAAAAAAATTATTAATTTACTATAAGTAACAAACAAAATGCATTCTGAAATAATAAAAAATAAAATACACATTTATAATTAATTAATTTTATAATTAATTTAACAATACTAAGTTAAGAATAAGTTTGATAACTACCAGCGACCTTATGGGTTTGCATTAAAACCTATCTTGATAATTTATACAGTTTATAATTAATCCTTTAACTTATGGGATTCGCTCCCCAATGTCACCGTTTTCCTTGTAGATGCGCATATATGATGTTTTTTGAGGGGAGGGGCGGCAGAAAAGGGATAATAAACAAATTATCTGAAATAAGTAAATCCTTCGCAAATACTGTCTAAGTCCTTTTATTGCATTCCAATGCATCTTGATAATTTATACAGTTTATAATTAATCCTTTAATTGCCGTATAAATGTTATGGGATTCGCTCCCCAATGTCACCGTTTTCCTTGTAGATGCGCATATATGATGTTTTTTTGAGGGGAGAGGGGCGGCAGAAAAGGGATAATAAACAAATTATCTGAAATAAGTAAATCCTTCGCAAATACTGTCTAAGTCCTTTTTATTGCAATCGAATGCATCTTGATAATTTATACAGTTTATAATTAATCCTTTAATTGCCGTATAAAATAATTAATCCTTTAATTGCCGGGGATTCGCTCCCCAATGTCACCGTTTTCCTTGCAGATGCGCATATATGATGTTTTTTTGAGGAGAGGGACGGCAGAAAAGGGATAATAAACAAATTATCTGAAATAAGTAAATCCTTCGCAAATACTGTCTAAGTCCTTTTATTGCAATCGAATGCATCTTGATAATTTATACAGTTTATAATTAATCCTTTAATTGCCGTATAAAACTTATGGGATTCGCTCCCCAATGTCACCGTTTTCCTTGTAGATGCGCATATATGATGTTTTTTTTGAGGGAGGGGCGGCAGAAAAGGGATAATAAACAAATTATCTGAAATAAGTAAATCCTTCGCAAATACTGTCTAAGTCCTTTTATTGCAATCGAATGCATCTTGATAATTTATACAGTTTATAATTAATCCTTTAATTGCCGTATAAAAACTTATGGGATTCGCTCCCCAATGTCACCGTTTTCCTTGCAGATGCGCATATATGATGTTTTTTTGAGGAGAGGGACGGCAGAAAAGGGATAATAAACAAATTATCTGAAATAAGTAAATCCTTCGCAAATACTGTCTAAGTCCTTTTATTGCATTCCAATGCATCTTGATAATTTATACAGTTTATAATTAATCCTTTAATTGCCGTATAAATGTTATGGGATTCGCTCCCCAATGTCACCGTTTTCCTTGCAGATGCGCATATATGATGTTTTTTTTGAGGAGAGGGACGGCAGAAAAGGGATAATAAACAAATTATCTGAAATAAGTAAATCCTTCGCAAATACTGTCTAAGTCCTTTTATTGCAATCGAATGCATCTTGATAATTTATACAGTTTATAATTAATCCTTTAATTGCCGTATAAAAGTTATGGGATTCGCTCCCCAATGTCACCGTTTTCCTTTGCAGATGCGCATATATGATGTTTTTTTTTTGAGGAGAGGGGCGGCAGAAAAGGGATAATAAACAAATTATCTGAAATAAGTAAATCCTTCGCAAATACTGTCTAAGTCCTTTTATTGCAATCGAATGCATCTTGATAATTTATACAGTTTATAATTAATCCTTTAATTGCCGTATAAAACTTATGGGATTCGCTCCCCAATGTCACCGTTTTCCTTGTAGATGCGCATATATGATGTTTTTTTGAGGAGTCTAAGGGGACGGCAGAAAAGGGATAATAAACAAATTATCTGAAATAAGTAAATCCTTCGCAAATACTGTCTAAGTCCTTTTATTGCAATCGAATGCATCTTGATAATTTATACAGTTTATAATTAATCCTTTAATTGCCGTATAAATGTTATGGGATTCGCTCCCCAATGTCACCGTTTTCCTTGCAGATGCGCATATATGATGTTTTTTTGAGGAGAGGGACGGCAGAAAAGGGATAATAAACAAATTATCTGAAATAAGTAAATCCTTCGCAAATACTGTCTAAGTCCTTTTATTGCATTCCAATGCATCTTGATAATTTATACAGTTTATAATTAATCCTTTAATTGCCGTATAAATGTTATGGGATTCGCTCCCCAATGTCACCGTTTTCCTTGCAGATGCGCATATATGATGTTTTTTTGAGGGGAGGGGCGGCAGAAAAGGGATAATAAACAAATTATCTGAAATAAGTAAATCCTTCGCAAATACTGTCTAAGTCCTTTTATTGCAATCGAATGCATCTTGATAATTTATACAGTTTATAATTAATCCTTTAATTGCCGTATAAATGTTATGGGATTCGCTCCCCAATGTCACCGTTTTCCTTGTAGATGCGCATATATGATGTTTTTTTGAGGGGAGGGGCGGCAGAAAAGGGATAATAAACAAATTATCTGAAATAAGTAAATCCTTCGCAAATACTGTCTAAGTCCTTTTATTGCATTCCAATGCATCTTGATAATTTATACAGTTTATAATTAATCCTTTAATTGCCGTATAAATGTTATGGGATTCGCTCCCCAATGTCACCGTTTTCCTTGCAGATGCGCATATATGATGTTTTTTTGAGGGGAGGGACGGCAGAAAAGGGATAATAAACAAATTATCTGAAATAAGTAAATCCTTCGCAGATCAGGGGTAAAAATCAGGGGTATAATGTGTTTTTCAATTTGACACGATTCTAAGCATTTAATTGTTAAACAATTTCTTTGCGGAGTCAAAATATTTTTCATACGAGGAAACATTTATTGCTTAGGTATGTAAAATTAAAAGCGGAAAGCAGAATACATGCAATTTTCTCTCTTCAAACAATTAAATCTCTTCAGCAATAACATTCAATAATTTATAAAATAGCTGTAAATTTATCTTTAGAGTTTCAGATTTTTTTCGTAATTCTGTAAATGTCTATTACACACACACACAAATTTATCGACTTCTATCCACTCAAAAATCGATAAATTGGTCGAGTAGTGCAGAGTGTCACGGAAAATTGTATCGCGTGCCATAGCGTGTCGAACCCTGGTCCTGAGCAAACTTAGAGATAGTGTGAGGGAAAGACTATTTTGATCGGAAAATAAATACAACAGATATAAATATTAACGCATTAAATATCCAAATATAAATTTTTTACATTATTTTAAGTTGAAATTAAGCATTAACTACGCAAAATTCGTAATAATATGTAAAAAAGACATATTACGTATGAGAAAAGGAAATTACAATAAATAAAAGTTTAAAGTAGTGAAAAAGTAGCCTGACACACTCAAAATGTTGTTCATGATTGAACATGTCTAGACAACAAAAATCCCACACGCCTTTGTGTCAAGAAGAACTGGGTCACTCGAAAATATTTTAATGAAAAAAAAAATAAAATTACTAAAGGGCAAGTGTATTCCAACTGGGTTTAAATTCACGGGGGAAAAAAATCTACTTTTCCCAGAAAAATGTTTCTTTTCAATCTAGTAATGCGATTTATTCAATTTGTGGATTTCGGTTTGTAAGTCCAGTTAGAGCAAAATTCAATTTCATTTTAAGAATAACTCAACTGTGAATTCTAAAAAATGGTTACTCCATTTTTCTTCGAATTAATTTAACATTTGGAGTGTCGGTGTGTTACGAAAGGAACTCTATTCGTAGTCATATTACGTGATTTAAATGAAAAATGGCTGAAAACTCTCTTTTGTAGATGAAAATGAAATAAAGTATCATTTTATATCGATCGGCTTTCGTTTTATTTGAACTTGTACAATTTCACGTGTTCAGTGTTTTCTACGGGCGTATCTGCAGCAGTTTGTGTGTGACGAAAAATAAACGAAGGATTTGATGGGGTAAGCTTAGTTGTTGATTTAACTGAAACTCAATCAGCTTTATACGGGTGCTTTTGATATCACTTAACCATGTGATATGGTGATATGGAATTTGAACATAAAAAAGAAATCCAATATAAGAAATCGAACTTGTGATGGGACTAACAAAGGAAACGTATTTACTGGAATCTAAGTCGCACCCCAAATTGTCAAAACGTTTTTGTGAAAAAATGTTGTCATTGATTCTAAGCCGCACCCCTAATTCTCTACACGTTTTTGAGAAAAAATAAGAAATTGTGTAAAAGGTTTATCGATATCCGATATTTAAGAAATTTAAAAATATTGTAATGAGAAATAATAAGTTAACAATTTATTTATTCCTCCAGTATTAAAAACTTTCAAATACACACATGAACCTAAAATTACTTTAACCGTTAGTATCATGATTCGAAAATGATTTACGTCACTCCCATTGTCACAGCTGACTTCGGAATTGGTGCCGGCGTCGTCATTGTCTATCTCGGTGTCGTATTCTGTGCCATCCAATGCATTTGTTAAGCAACATTTTTTAAAAAAATGTGTTATAGAAGAATGTAAAGAATTATTACGGGCTGTTGATCATTTACAAGTATTTTGTTTATGCCATCGAAGCATATTTGTTTCATCTGTGTCAAATTTTCAATGGCCGCCGCTCTGTTTCCGTTTTTTTTTTCATGTAAAATTGCCTCCCTTTTCATGCATACTTCACTGTGCTCGTTTTCATGCTATTACCGATATCTTTGATGTTTAGATGATTAAAAGAAAGCGTATATAAAAGAAATTTCCTACATACGATTTGGCAACGATGTTCAGGATAGACTGAATACTGGAGATAAACAGCGGAATGAGACAAGCCATCGAGGCAAACGGCCAGAATGGACGGTCGCATTTTTTTCTTCTGAAAAAGGTGGAAACTCAATTTCCCCCATTTAACATTATTTCGCCTTCGATTCTAAGCCCCACCCGATTTTCAGTAGCCTTAACACTAGAAAAATAGTGCGGCTTAGATTCGAGTAAATACGGTAATTACATTATTTGCACGTTCTAAGGCAGGGGTGGCGAAACTTTAAGGAACAACGCGACATTTTTTCTTAAGAAATGTTTAAAGAGGTATAGACGTGCTTTCAAATAATTTTGACTTGTGATTATATATATTGTGGAAAAAAAATAAAACTAAATACTAGCAAAAACTCAGAACTTTTTATTTACTACGAAAGTAAAGTATAAGTGTATAGCAGTAAATTTGTGTTTCAGTAAAAAGTGTAATTTAAATTAAGGTATCCAACTACGTTCGGAACCGTTGTTGTTGTTGTTGTTGCTAATGCCACCTGTCTGATGTAGTCAGAACGAGGCCCACGAAATTCATCGTGGCATGGGCAAGAGGTACGCCTGTCGTTGGCCTTGAGCACCATACAGGTGACAGTGCGATTTAAGCTCAGAGAAACTTCCCCGAAGGGACGATAGATGGCGACACGACCTCTATCTCCACCTCCACAATTTCTGCAAGTGAACTGAAGGGGAGGGAAATATTCTCCAGTTCCTGCACGTTCGGAACCGTAATTTTGCAAAAGCATATAAATGGATAATATTTATGATATTTAGTGTCATTTAGATTAGAAAATGTATATTAAATTGTTTTAAAAATATTATTACAATAAAAAATTATTTAAGTACAATATTTTTGAAAAATTGAATAGATGATTTTTGAAAATTTCACATTATTTTCAAAGTTACAAACAATTGAAATAATTATCGGCGTTTTTTTCTTATAAATTCTCCCCTCTGTTGTCGTAAAACATGGATAAACCCACTTCTAAATTATATATTTCCAAAATTCTAGTTGAGCCTTGTACAGAGTTTTGAGCTATATACAGGCAAAATATTATTATAATAGAAGCATTTTTCACAAAAGGAGAATATTTTGAAAATGGGTCATTCTATGTTCATTTTTTGTCAAAATATTGTACTTAAATAATTTTTTTATTGTATACCTATTCTTAAAACAATTGTATATACATTTTCTAATCTAAGCGACACTAATAAATATATCCATTTATACGATTTTTCAAAATCACGGTTCCGAGCGTAGCCGGATACCTTAAAGTAACATTAGTGTGACTTCTGTTGTTACAGATTATAGATGACAAATAACTTATATTAGGACTGTATGATATTATTTTTAGCAGAATGCATGCTGAATTGGAGACATCTGCCAAACGATTTCTAAGGGAGTCTTGAATGTTATTTCTGAAAATAATGACTCACAAGTGTAGGTAGATGAAAATATGGTAAAAATGGCATTAACCAGCTTCTTCAAATAGTTAAATGTGTCTGGACGAAAACTCCCGCCACTCCGCGACTGAACCCTCGCGTTTGTTCGTAATACTTCATACTGAACTTTGTTATTTTGAATAGTGGAGTGCCATTGGTTCGCCAATGTTCTAAGGTGAATGATTGCGTTCGGAAATGTGATTTTCCAAAAGTGTATAAATATGTATTTTTTTTAATATTTAGTGTCACTCGAATTAGAATATATAAATAGAATAGTTTTTAGAATATTATTCCATTAAAACATTTAAACGCAATTTTTAGGCAAAAATGAAGAAAGAGCGTCATTTTCAAAACATTCTTTAATGAAAAATGCTTCCATACGAATAATATTTTGCTTACATATAGCCTTCTGTACAAAGCCTGAACTAGGATTTGCGAAAGATATAGGCTGTCCGAAAAGTATAACTGCACCTTAAAAAATTAATTAAAAATAAACAAAGATTTTCCCTTACGGTTTCCATAAAGAAAAGATTGAAGTTTCTGTCTAATGAAATTCAAACAAGATGATGTAACGTTCAAGTTTTGCAATATTCTTGTTCCGAAATGGCTTCAGCGCAAAGGCGGAGCGAAGTTGTGGCATGGCTTAGGGAAATTATATCTGCAATACATGGACAACGTCAATGGGATATAGTGTTTGCCACACTGGAGTTTAGATGTGAGAAAAAGTTCCCCGGGTGATGGATAGATAATCAATAATGTGGCCACCTATATCTCGAGACATAACACGTTTGGACTTTTTCTCGTAGGGATGTATGAAAATGTGTGTCAATATTCAATCGGTGACACTGATGGAATAAAAAGTCAAATTACAGTGGCTACTCAAGTTTCTGATTTTGTAATGCTTCATAGAACATGGTTAGAGATCTCGTATAGATTCAATGTGCTGCTTATAAATAATAATGCGCACATTGAAATAGTGCACTAAAGCAATGTACAAAAACTTTTACATTTTCTTTATGGAAGAAAGCAACAACAACAACAACAAAAAAACGCAATGTGAAAAAATGTAAACAGTAAGTGAATGTCTGTATTTGTTTTTTTCTAACTAATATTTGAAAGTGTAGTCATACTTTTTGGAGTGGATTTATTCATATTTTAATATATCAGAGAAATTTCAATAAAAAACACGGGTTATTATTTCAACTGATCATAACTCTGAAAAAAGTGAGGGGAATTTCTCAAAACATCCCATTTCAAGCTCTGTAGAGAAATTCTAGCTATATATAGGTAAAATATTATTGTTATAGAATAATTTTTCATTAAACGAATATTTTGAAATTATGTAGCTCTTTCTATATTTGTTGCCCAAAAATTGAGTTTAAATAACTTTTCCTTCTAATTCACCTGACGATTAATATACACTGGTGCGCAAAACTTAAGCAACAATGTAAAAATTTAGCAGATAGCTATGTAATTGCAGAAAAGGAGTAGTAGTAGTATAGTAGTCAGTAGAAACGTCATGCGTATGCAAATATAAGGAACGAAACGTCAGAAGCGACGTGAGCGTACGCAAAACGCGTGATGTCGGCACACGCTGCTCAACAGTAGAATAAAGTGAAGGACGAAGACGCAATTCAACATATTTGCTGTAAGTGCCAGTGAGTCAGTTTGTGAAATATGGCTAGAAGAAGTCACCTGGACGACTTCACACGTGGAAGAATGATCGGAAATCTGGAGGAGGGGTGTACTATCACCAGTGTAGTTGCACAGTTCGGAATCAACAATAGTGTCATTTCGCGCGCTTGGAAAGAGTTCCAAACCACAGGTACTGCTGTTAGAAGGATTGGTGGTGGCCACCCGAGGACGACAACTGCAGGGGATGACCGACATATCATCCTGCAGGCGAAAAGAGGCCGACGGCAGTAAGCAAACGTCATTGCTCAGGAACTCTCTACAGCAACGGGGCGACAAGTGTCGCGGATTACTGTGGCCAGATGCCTTCACAAAGGGGGCCTATTCGCCCACCGTCCTGAACGCTGCCTCCCATTGAAAGTTGACCACCGACGCCACCGTTTACAGTGGTCCAGAGAGCACAAAAACTGGACAACTGATCAATGGAGTCGTGTCCTCTGTACGGATGAGAGTCGGTTCAGTACCAGAAGCGATTCTCAACGCGTTTTGATTTGGAGAGAGATCGGGACATGGTTTTATACCAGTAACATCAAGGAAAGACACCATTACGGTGGTCCTGGAGTTCTTGTCTGGGGAGGCATTATGGTGAACGGGCGAACTGAGCTCCACATTTTCGACAGAGGGTTTGTAACCGGGGATCGCTATTATGAGGAGGTACTTCTTCCGCATGTGCGTCTGTTCCGAGGTGCCATTGGCCGAGACTTCATTTTAATGGATGACAATGCACGGCCATATCGGACTCTTGCTGTTGAGGAGCTGCTGAGAAGTGATGATATCACTCGAATGGATTGGCCAGCCTACTCCCCAGATTTAAATCCCATCGAACATGTGTGGGATGCTTTGGGGAGACGTATTGCAGCACGCTTACATCATCCGGAGAACACTCAACAGCTCAAACAGATACTGATTGAAGAATGGGCACTTCTACCGCAAGAAATATTGCACCAGCTGGTTCCGAGTATGCGGAGACTGTGCGAAGCAACCATTGCAGTTTTGGGAGGGCATATACCATATTAAGGATCATCTGCTTGTTGTTCTTCCTGTTGGATAGACCATCATGAGTCACGATACTATGCGTTCAATAAAGCTTGTTTTTGTTTGATTCCATACCGTATGCATCGTATTCTTTTTTCAGCGCCGATGCTTTCATCAACCTTTACGTACATAATACTGTCCCTCATTTCTGAATTTCATGTCTCTCAGATGATTTTTCGTGAAGTTATGACAATAAACCCACCTGTTGCTTAAGTTTTGCACACCAGTGTATATATATAAAATCCCTGATATGATTTTTCAAAATCATGATTCCGAAGTCAAGCTGTCCCCTTAAATGTCTCTAATTAAGCATACCAAAACTAATATAAAAATACTAAAACATGTAAAATAATTTAGCTGTGTATAATTTGTTATTATCAAGAAACTTTAATATAATTTCTCTCTCTCAGGAATCTTAATTTCAATAGTAAATTTATTAATGGATTTTTACACATCAGTGTTATCTTTGTAAACTTTTAATGTTAATAACACATAATATATGTCAGAATGCTGATAACAAGGCATTTTAAAACTGACGTTCATTAATAATTGGTATAATAAATTATGCATTCAGCATTAAAGAAAATTATTTTTATTTTCAGACATATTTTCCTTTTGCGAATGTTTTACCATTTTTATATACTAACACTTATCCAATATTTTTACTACTGTTAAGTCAATAAACATATAGGAACTAAATAAATATTTTATTCCCATAGGAACTAAATAAGTATTTTATTCGCGGCTAGATGTGGTAGAATACCCGGCTGAGAGGACTTTAGGAGATAGTCCTTGATAGATACTCGAAATTATGAGATCGATTGCCAGCAGCTCATTTTGTTGCTGAATCATGACCATTAATACAAACAATTTTATCAAAGTTAGACGTTACATTTAAAAACAAGCGTGTGAATACTGTAACGCAGTTTTATTCTACATATGCTACTAAGTAAGACAAAACTGCGTTACACAGAGTATTTACTCGTGTTTTCAAATAAGTAACTCTGGATTAAATAGCAAATAATAATCGAGTTTTAGAAGTTAATTTTTATTAGATTAATTAAAATTAATTTCTAAATATTTTTAGAAGCTATAAATTTACTTGTCTATTTTCAATATATTCCAATATTCTTTTAAAATTTTTATTTTAATGTTATGTCTAAATTGATAACAATTAGATCAAGGAATATTTAAATAATTATTTCTGTTGTATACATAATTGTAGATCAAAATTGAATGCCAACAGCATTCAATTTTGATCTACAATTATTTATTATCAACCGAAATAATAAAGTATCTATTCATGCTTTTCAATGTACGTCATAATACTTATCTCAGTTTTTATTGTCTTTTTATTAAAACCAACTCCCAATTATTACAATATTACAATTTTAAAACTGATTCCATCTGACTTTCAGTAAGTTAAACCAACAGTTTTCAAATGGCTGGAGATGCCAGGCTGCAGTAGCAAAATTAAATTTTGCACGAAGGGACGGGCAAAAATTCAGATTTACTGAAAATATCCTTCGTTGTCTTTCATTATTGAACATAGCTCAAAATAACAACATGAAAATTAGAAAATTATAACTGTTCTTGCTCTACAGTCTCAGTTCATGAGGGTCATATCTTGGTCAAAGGCGCAATCATGTGTATGTGTGTGTTTTCTGAATCGAAAGCTGACATTTATTGGTATTTTTTTGTATTTACAAAATTAAGGTATACTTTCAGATTTAATAATAAAATAATGATGTTCTTGCAATAAGATTCCCTCCAAAGATTTTTCAAGTAAAAATTTTTTTTCTTCTTATTTCTTGCTTGACGTAATTGCTTCTACACCAAATTCATTTTTACATACATGTGTTAATATTGTTAACACATATTGATTTTTAAAAATTAAAACAATTTTTACCTCACGAATGGGTCGCAGCAGTTGGCAGCTCCATAGACGCGACTGGGCAAGTTCTTAGCTTTTATGACCCGGACTATCAGCCTTTCAGTGGCAACATCATATTCTAGAGCAAACCACAAGCGACCTCTGTGGCCTTCTGGGAAATTATCTTCCTCAACTTCCTCTTCTGGCACTGCCTTGTAGAGATCTGGATTCAAACCACCAAGCAAGGTAGGGCCTAAGAAAAAACCAGTAATTTAATCCAGAACTTAACATTTTTAGTTACAGAATATTGTTATAACGTAGAAATGAAACAAAAATAGCTTTAAGATTTTTAAAAAAATATTTTGGCAGAGAGATTTCATGGTTTGGCTTTAAAGGTGAGAAAATTACGAGCATCTTGCATGGAAAGTGTGGTCAAAATGTGAAATATCCCAAAAGGATACTTGAATTGCAGCATGTTAAGCCCACCTTCATCTCTATGGCTTCGCGTGGGGAATGACACACCTTCAAGTAATATCATCATCACTTGATTGGGCTTAAAGTTTTAATGTACATCATTAGTGCCTCATCGGGCAGCTGTATGGTATCTTTAATATGGTATCTTACTATGGTAGTTAAGTCAATATAGACGTAACACATGGGAATTTTCTTTGAATTAAAGCCGGGGTAGGCATTAAGTCGATCGCGATCGACCGGTGGAGCACCAAGACATTTTGGGGTGACCGCTTGAAGATTAGCCGTCAGTAAATGTATACCGAAATATTCAAGATTGTCTGACAGTATGCAGATTATAAGTCTTCTACTGACTATAACAACGAAAACTAACTTTAGATATATAAAAATGTTTTAATTTTTAATATGTTTGAATAGTGTTTCATAACAAATGCATCTGTTGATATTATTATATTTGTGACTATTTGGTTATATTTGATATTTTATTATATTGTGACTATATTTGCGTTTTACTTTAACAACGCTCTTAAAAGGGTAAGTTTTTTTTGTAGTTATGTAGGTAATTTCATATTCTCCGTATTTATTATTAAGTTGTAATAAATATTGTAGAACTTTTCCTTAACTCACTACACCTTTGACACTTGGCAGTGGCGCACACAAGAATTTTTCAGGGGGGGGATCGAAAGTCTACCCTTCTCGTATCATACCTTAATACGCAGCAAAGCATATATATATTATTATTTTTTTAATTTTGCAGATTATCAGAGGAAAAAACAGTAAAAAATAAATTACTAAATAAATAATTAACATTAATATTAAAAAATACTAATAACAAATAATTAAACTTTACGTAATATATATATATATAGGATTAAAATCAATCAGGAAAGAAATCAAGGGTATGGAGGAGATGCGGCTCCGTGGACCCTTCCCCCTGCGTTCGCCGCCGACACTGAGTGGACCACAAAACCTTGAAAAATTAGAAGTAGCTCGTACCATGGAAAAATCTGCCCACCCCTGATTTAAAGTATGCTCAGTTTTTAAATTATTTATTGCTATATTTTTTAACTGAAGGTCTTGAATAACATAACAAGTTACAATGGAGATTGAGCAGGATGTTTGAGAACGTGTTGCATATGATAGAACAATTGCAAACAGACAATGCGTTTCGCATGTTTGAGATCATTGTCTTCTTCAATTCTTGCTTAGATGAAGCTTACGGGCACTTTATTGAAGATTATTCTTAGGGTCATTCAAATATATAGACAAGCTTGACTACTATGCCATCAATGAGTCAAAGCTTGCCGACTACATCTGAAATGCAGCCCCATATATAATCGCACTTTTGCCTACATGTTTTAATGTTGGTTAAGCACTCAGTAAAATATGGGGCAAAAGTAATTCAGTATTTCTCACCACTCAGTTTTCGATTGTCTACATATTAAATTCCTTCCATTACAACGAATTAAGGTGAATTTACGTTCATTGGGAAACAATACATTCGACCAATTTTTTATTTGAAGTCTTTATTGCAAAAGGTCACCTTTTTTCGATTATTTTTACTGATCTATGGTTTTCTTCTGTGGGTAATTTTTGAATGAATTAATGCCTTACTTAAGTGTTGTGCCTTGAAGAAAGTTTTGGATTTACTTTAGCGAAATATGGAGAAATGTTCTCTTTTCTTGACGAGGCAACTTTTCTTATGAAGGCACAACATTTACCAGAATCTGGAAGTTTTCTTTATCACAGTTTTTATACGTACTGAATCCTATCTACTATTCCACCAATTTCTTTCAATGATTGATTCTGATTATATAAAAGGATGATTACTTTTTCTTTCTTCAGTCGTAGTCTCCACACGTTTACTAGCCATTTCAAAGCTTCGATGAGCTAACCAGAAATGGTTAAGCTTTCAACACACTACTGCATATAGATCAAACTATTACGCTTATTTTATAACTCTGATTGGTACGTACAGAAGGTTATCCCATATATCTTATTCTGTATACAGCTCAACATTATGCTTTCACTTTTGTCTTTCCTTTTAATGGGTTAAGAAATTTGTAATGAATAGCCAATATGGTGGTGGGCAGAGGTTACTACAGAGCTCGGAACATTGGTTACTGAAGGCTACATTGAAGTATTGGTTCTAAGTTCAAGATGCAGACGGTGTTCTGGAGTTTAGTTTGGTCCTTAAGCGTGTCTCTAGTTTCGCCTTTTGTGTCACTTTAAAGACGGACTATGTCACACCTTCAAAGAAAGGCACGGGGTACAGGATGATTTTTGTTGGACATAACTGGTCAGTCACTTGTCCTTTGTCACCCCTCGTAAGGGGGACGTTTACAGTCAGAGATAGATTTTTGCCAATTTCTCACCAGCCTTGACAAAAGTAAGGTCAAAGGTTGACTTGCCCCGCAATTTGTGTCGGCACTGTCCTAAGCTGGATACTTTCCCACAAGAAATCAAGTGACCGTTCGGAAATAATTGGTTACTTAACAGGAAGTCGGTCTCTCAGTGGAGACTGCAGCCACAAAAGTTGTCTGTACACGCCTCTGGTTTCAATTTTTTAAATAACGTTTGATTAAAAAGAAAACAAGATAATGATTGAGTTATTAAATAACAAAAAACACATCTGGTGGATAAAGTTCTGAGCAAAATTACTTAAAATCCGTAATTATTAGCTACAAAGGGGCTATAATTTGAATCACCGTATAAAGTTGTCATTTGAGCACTTTTGTATATTATATATAATTATTTTTAGAAATATAGTAGATTTTGTCCCCCCTAGCTTTAGTTACTATCCCCACTACTTAAAAACCCCATTATTAAAAACTAATTGCAATAATGTGTCAGCTAACTTTCTGGACCTCCAATTAAACGTCAAGAATAATTTAATAATAAGTAATATTTTTGATAAAAGATACTTATAAAATGCCTTTCTGGTGTAGTAACCTACACCTATCAATATATATTTAGAAATATTATCTTAAATTTTATAAAAAGAAAGAATGATTTAGTTACTGATAATATATATATTACAACAAAGTAATTATATTAAATTTTGCAATATTTGTTTGAAATACAATTACCCAAGCAAATTTATTTTTAAATATATTTCTATGTTACATTAACTCTATCTTTTAATATAGATTATTAATTTATTTACAATACCATACGATTAGTTTAATTTTAAAATACCTTTTGTATTTAGTTTAATTGCAAATATCTATCTGGATGGCGCCACTGTTTTTTTCTTCTTGTGTTAACACATCCATTTTTCAATCCGTTCGTGCGGGACTTTGGTATAAGATGCATGCCTGCACTTAGTTTGGGTTTCATTATTACATGTAATTTTTTCTCTTAATTTTTTTTCTATAGAATTTTTTCTTATTATTCCTCTTTATGAGAGAAACATTATTGTTCTCTATTAATAATTTCATTTTACTTTACTGTCTGGTTTATTATCCCCGTGTATTAGGAATAGGCTTAACTTTTCAATGTGGCTTTTTTCTATTATGTCGAAAATATCTGCTGTACGGGGAAGATGGATCCATAAAGCATTGCTTAACACTAAATCGCTGACCTGATTCAACAACAGCTTTAGAAATCCTAATAGGGCCCCCATTTTAGTCCAAAGACTCTTTTTATATCTACATTTGTTTTGTCTCCTGAACTCCAATTTCTTTCTTCTTTGGCATTGTGGGTTATACAACTTGTTCACTTGGTATCTTATGTTACTTTATTATACCACACACTCACCAGATTCGCTACCGGCAAGAGGATACAGAAGCGATTAGGAATCACATAGGAATGCATTCGCAAATGCAGTAGTTGCGAGTATGGTGCAAAGAATCGGAGGAAAAAAAACAAGAACATCAATGCATTAATGAGACAAAAACATTTTATTGAGAGAATGCACAGCAACAGGTGCTCGAAAGTGTATGAGTTCACATAAAGAGTTTGGTGTATGGGGATGCCTGTACCTTCAGTTGAAGGAAACACTCGAATATCTGTAGTTGCCGAAAGGATACATGCCAGAAATCTTCTACAACGCAAAGAATTCCATGCAGCGTCGCTATCAGGCATACCAAACGATTACTGGCCCTAACTTCGAAAACCAATTGTAGCACAACCTTTCAATAAAATGTTTTCTGTCCCGTTAATGAGTTGCTATTTCTGTACTTTTTTTTATGCTTCTTTGTAACACAGTTCGTTACTGCTGCACTTACGACCCCGAATTCGTATGTGATTATGAGTCGTCTATGCACCCCCGCAAACCCTACCAGTTGATCGGTCTGTTACAGAATTCCCCAATGTATAGCGTTTCACTTCAAATTGCTTTTTATTTTTTGAAATTTACCTTGGGCATATTTACGTGTACACAAGTTCAATACAATTAGGAACTTAAACAGTTCTGAACGATACATTGCATAAGCAGGTGTACAAATTTATGCATAAAAGCAGCAACAAAACGCATGCAAAAAGTCTTCATTGAACAATTTTTTAGAGCTAAAATAAAACTTACAACTTATTTACCGTTAGGTGGGTAAATAAAAAATATTAAATATCATGCTACGTGTTTGAGGGCTCAGGACCATACTAAATTAAAGAAAGTCTCACTCAAGGAAACTGAAATAGAGAATCATTACACACACAATCGCGCAAGCACGCCTACGAGCACAAATTTGTATAAAACAAGTTTTAAAAGTTTAAATCATTGCTGGTAACAAAATAATAGATTAGAGACAAAATTTAATTGTAGATATATATGTAATTACTGCATATATCAAAAAAGAACTTTCCTTTTCAAATAACAACAGACAAAAATAGATAGTTCGTAGAAAATGAGAACACTGTTTGTTCACTCGAACAAATACAACGCTCTTTCGAAGTAGCCTTTAAGCCGAACTGTACTCTGTGCGAAAGTCATTAGTCATTGTGCTAAGCCAAGATGGAAGATATTTACACTCAGAGTGCTTGCGTTCAGTGTAGGAATATCCCTCTGCTCCTTGGAGAGCTGAATCGGTCTAATGCAAGGGTCTGGTTCAAGGTTATTGGAGCAAAAAGCGGTTTTTATATAGGGTGTGTAAAAGTAAAAGCACAGTTGGCGTTAGCTTTGTAATAGTACATACAGTTACTCTAGGTGTTGTAATGCGTACAACTTAAAAGATAAATGGATTATTAGCGCATCAATAAATATATTTATAGTAGAATATGTACGCTCTCTATATGAAAAAACTAACATATATTCCAGTGCATAACATGCACTTTTAACACAAAAAATAAAATCGAAAATTACGGGTGCGTATTATACGCCGGGTATAAAAGTGACATCTTTAAAAGTAAAGAAATGATAAGCACATAAAAATTAGATTTCTCCATATGCATTTGGCCTCTTTTTTGTAAATTATTTTCATCTTTTAACCTCCACATATTCTACTACTGCCGTTTTGAATTTGGTGTGAATGCTTACATATATATCTTTATATATAAAAAATCTTCTGTGCGTGTGTTTGTCACTAAACTCTTCCTAAATGGATGGACCGACATCGATATAATTTTTTGTGTGGGTTCAAGTAAATTCGAGAATGGTTTAGATTCACAATTCTGTCCGATATCGCAATTAGTTAAGAAGATATTAATTAAAAACATTCAAAAAATACAACTCAACATTCACCTGCATTGTTGTAACAACACTAATGTTATAAAATAAAATTTCCTTTCAAATAAATGCTTTAACACGTGAGAAAAAAACCTTTTCAAATTTTGACATAAATCGCCAAAAGGGTCGCTAAGTCGCCAACGTGGCTGTATTTGTAATTTTCTAAATAATTAATTTTTATTAATTATAATTAAAAAATTATTGCATTGTCATCCAAAATAATCATGTACATTACATTGCAGCTCAATTGAGCGCTTTAAAATGTATTTTATTAACGATTGAAAATTTCACCAGGATAAATAAATAAATAAACAAACAAATAAAATATGTATAGAGATCATGAGCTAATAGTAGGAATTGAAAAAGACGTAAGTTGGCGTCGAAAATTGTTTTTTCAGCCAAACTGGCCACACCCGGTATTTATTCTTACGAAAATGCAGACGATTCCCGCTTTTTAGCGTTTTCAATTAATATCTTTTCAAATAAACTGTATATATGTAATTCTTCTGTGCGTGTGTATGTAACCGAACTTCTCCTAAGCGGCTGGACCTATTTTGATGAAAGTTTTTGTCTGTTCCAGTGGACTCGAGAATGGTTTAGATTTATAATTCGGTTTAGAAATGTTTATGTAATTAATTCCTTATTTATAAATTGTTGATCTTGGAATGTTTTACATTGAATCCGGCAGACTGCGCTACGATCGCAGTATCAAATATTCAAAAATCTTTTATTTTGAATTTAAGATGTGTGTACAGGACAACGTCTGTCGGGTCCTCTAGTATATATATATATATATATATATATATATATATATATATATATATATATATATATATATATATATATATGTTATAATATTTTGTAATGGCTCTGGCCTTCAGGACTCGCGCGTAAATAGCTAACCAGCTTACCCGTATAGAGTGAGTGAGTGAATATTAATGTCGCACTGTTCAGCTACACATGATCTTTTGGCGACGGACCATGCAATTTTGAACCATGGTCAGCTTACCCGTATAACGGGATAATCGAAACCGTATCTTTTGAAAATTAACAGCTTGCGTTTTTAAAGTAAGATTGCATCAGAATCTATCGCGAGCGATATCCTTCCACCAATCACAGTCTTGGAAGTCACGTGGATTTCAATGCTTTCTGTTGCCGCTTCATATAAAACGCCCCCAAATCCTAGAAAAGCAATCTTTTGTCTTCATTATGTATAAATAGCTGAAGTCCATTTTTGTCTCTTGCTTGCTGCGATGTCGAAACGCTAAGTGTTGTCCAGTAGTATTTACATGTGTGTTTGTGTGATTGTAAATAAATGTTGTATGCTAGTTAAGACGATATTTCCCTATGCTAAACGATTCTTCATCACTACAACAAATGTTACAAACACAACCTTGCTAATGGAAATAATAAAAAAAGTTCATTCACCACACTCTACTATATATATGCATATATATAGTCTTTTCTCTACAAACAAGAGATAACATCCAACAATCACCTTCGAAAAACACAAAGACAGGAAAATCACACAATGAAGGACACATGAGCAACCGAGATTAAAAATTATAAAACGGATGCTGCAGTATTATAAACATTGCTGACTTAGGACAGCTAATATATAAAATAATTTATATAAAAGTGGGGTTGAACATGTCCTTCCGCCAGCCAAACTTCCACCTTTATGTAAATAATACTGAACAAAAATCTATTGAAAGTAATGGATAAGAATATCTAAATCCATTACAAGATAGAGGTAACTTACATAAAAATTGCACTTAAAAATGCAGAGCCCGCACTAAATCTGAGAGCAATAAATAAGTTATTGCCAGATTCTGGACCCTAATACAGATTTAAATCATGTGAATGGCTGAAATGTAGCACTTAACAAAAGTGTAAAAAGAATGGAAATAAAAATTAATAAGAGAGTTACAAATTACCATAACTTTAGTAACACTAGAGTATGTATGAATAAAATAATAATAAGTAATTTTATCTAATACTAGCTGCTATACCCGTTCTTCGCACGGGTGAATTTAAAAATTAAAAAATACAGACTGAAGGATAAAGAAGTTTTTAATGAGTTAATTTTACGTGAATTGTATAAATTAAACAAAAAAAAAAGCTTCTACATAACTCAGCTGAACGAAAAAACCATGTTTGCTAAATTTTAAGTCTTTATATATAATTGCTGATTTTTTTATTATTGTTATTATTATTTATGACGCCCCGTAACTTTCTTGTGGGTCGATTTTTGAAAACACCTACCTGCTCAGCAAAAGTAACACATTGTTACAAATTTTGTGTAATAAACGTTAAAAATAGTGTAAATAATTTTTATCTGGATGTGTATAATACGTTAATATTACTTTCTGATGCATTTATTTTATGTTAAATAGCTGTTACCCGCGACTTCATCCACGTGGACTTTAACACAAAAAAGTGTTTATTCACTTCGCAGAGTTTACGAAAACTTTTCTTCTACTTTGTGAATCTATGTTTCTTTTTTGTTTTATTTTTTTTTCTTTGCTTTTTGTTGAGCAAGGGGGTGAAAGGGACGCATGACCTTTGGCACTGTCAATGGGTGAGGACTAAAATCTTTAGGATCAAAATAGGTCTAAGTAGCAAGTAGGGTGAAACGCGAACACAAACGAAGCCGCAAGGAAGGGGGTGAAAGGGACGCATGACCTTTGACAATGCAGTTAAGGAATGTAAAGTCATTAGGATCAAGACATGAATGGGAAATGTGGCGAATGGCAGCAACCTAATCAAAGAAAAAAAGTTTGATATAACTGCTAGCAATCGTTGAGACAGAAAGCTCGCGAAATAAAATAATTCCTATTAAATAAAAATAATCCCTATTGAATAAAAATAGTCCCTATTTGAATCGGATATTGCTCACTATTTCATTGGTTTTAATTTTATTTTCCCGGAATCCTAATTTTTTTTTCTAATATAAAAGTAGCCTAAGTTATTCCTTATAACATTAGCTATCTGCCAGTGAAAGTTTCGTCAAAATTGGTCCAGCCGTTTCAGTGATTAGCCGGAATAAACAGACGGACAGAACGACAGATAGATAGATAGACACAGACAAAAATTTTAAAAATTGATTTTTTCATGTAAGTACCGTATATACTTTTAAATGCTTTTAGTAAAAAGCTGTTAATTTCAAATTACAAACAGACACTTCATTTTTATTTATATGTATAGATTAGAATATGGAGGTAACTATAACTATGAAATATGTAAGTTTATAGTAATAAACTATTATTAATCTCAGAATTTTTAATCCATACTATTTTAAATAGCTTTATTCATATAACTATTAATAAAATTAATTGGGTATTTCTGATTAAAGCAATATTTAGTAAAATGTCTATAGTTATTTATTATTTCTGATTTTTTTGACACTAGAAATTTATTGCGTTGTATATAATTAATAACAATATTTCTGAATATAGAATCAAGTACATTACTCTCCCAATGAGGAACTTTTATAATATTGAAATTAAAATCTTCTCTTTTATCATAAATATTAGAAACTATTACATTATCTTTTAATTTGATATGTTATGTCAAGAAAACTTGCTTTATCATTGTTACTATTTGTCTGTATTAAATTAAGATATTGTGGATAAAAATTAATGTTAGGTATAAAATTGACTTGTTTGCCAAAAATGATTATGTGATCTATATAACGATAAATATAATATTTAGAATTATTAATGTAACTACTACTTTCAAAATAATGTAAGTATAAATTGGCAAGACAGTTGATCGCAGGGAAAACTTGTAGCAAACCTTTAATCTGCAGATAATAGTATCCGTTCCGGCCACTTGCATTGATGATTTATCCCCCTCCGTAGTTTGTCTCCAGCATTCAGTCTGTCCTAAGCATCACTGCCTGCTCGTATTTAGGAAATTTTTTTGTACACGCTTTCGGAGCTGCGGTAGCCCAGTGGTAAAGGTATCGGATCATTTCAGGCGTGTCATGAGTTCGAGCCCAGTACCACTAAAGACCCGCCGTGTAGGGAAGCGATGCACGTTAAATCTGTCGAGAGCTCAAGCGTCCTACCGTTGGTGCGGTGTGGTAGTTAGGAGAGGGGGTGCCAGATCAGGTGTTGTCCTCGTCCCTTGACAATGGTTCACAATGACGAGGTCCATTGCCAAAAGCCCTTGTGAAGCTGAACAGTGCGCTGTTAATATTCACTCCCTCACTTGTATACGCCTTCTTTTTATCAAAGATATCGATAATAGCATCAAGACGAGTTCCTTATAACGCAAGTATGAAATAGGAATCCATTTTATATACCGGAAAATACGGACACAGAGTAGGGATCACTGAAAATTTGAGAAAGATGAAACAAATATACGCCGATGGCGTAAGCAAAATAATATAATTTTTGCTTGTTTATGTTCAACAGTCTTTAATAACGCTTTACATTCTTTTTTTTAAAAAAAAATGTTGCTTAACAAATGCATTGGATGGGACGATAGACGACACCGTGTGGGAAAATAGTGACTCCGACACCCATTCCGAAGTCAGCTGCAACATTGGGATTAACGAATGATTTTCGAAACATGATATTAACGGTTAGAGTAATTATAGGTTCATGTATGTGCCTGAGATTTTTAATACTGATAAAATAAATTGTTTTCTAACTTCTGGTTATTTCTCAGCTAAATTTTCGTAAAAAAAAATTCTAACGTATCGGATATTGATAAGCCTTTTGCCGGATTTTTTTATTTTTTCTGGAAAACGTGTAGAGAATTGGGGATGAGGGTTAGAATCGATGGTGGCTTAGATCCGAGTAAATACATGTATATCTTTATATCGCAATATCTGGTGCATAATTTGATTTTCAATTTGAAGCGATTCTGAAAGTTTAGTTATTAAACAACTTCCTTGTACACTCAAAATATTTGTTATAGGGTCAGGTGGGGTAAAGTGGGCCTATGGGGTAAAGAGGGGGTATATTTAAAACACCTGTTTGCTCTTTTTAAATAAAGATATTTTGTTATTTATTTTTTAAAGACATATATTGTGAGATTATAGTAAATATTTTCATTTTATTTTCTGAAGTTGGCCACAAATTTGATGTTTATTAAGTTTCTTGATATGCTGATTGCAAATGGTATATTAGTTTAGGCTGCTGATTTACTGTCTTCTAAAATCAATATTAACTAGCAAAAACTATCAATTTTAGTTCATACTTGTAAAACAATATGAAAGGAACATATCTACATAAAAAGATCAGAATAAATTTCATAATTCTATTTATCATGAGTTGTTTTTTTAGGTGGGGTAATTTGGGCGTATGGTTAGACTTAGAGCTAAGTCTTATATGATAGGGATATTTTTGACCTCTATGTTAAATTTAACAAATGTCTAATGCTCTATATTCTATAATAAAATGACTAAACAATTAATTTAATTTGTATTTGTTCACACTAAATAGTATAATTTTAATACTAAAAAACATTTTTTTAAAAAAAATTTTTTGCTTCCTAAATTAGTTTAGGAAGAGAAAAACATTATGTTATAAGTAAATACTAATAACACTTTAAATTGCTATAAATATAAATTTTTACGTTGTCTTTTATGGTTCAAATATGCGTAAGGTACACTAAAGATGATCTGAAGAAAGCTGTTTTGGAGGTAAAAAATGGATCTACAAATTATGCTACATCAAAGAAATTTAGTGTTCCTGAAGAAACTAATAGAGAGAGAGAGAGAAGATAGGTAGTTATAAAAGTCCTTCTCACCAAGAACAAGGTACATCCTCCTATTCAATAAATGAAGAAGAAATGTGTATTGTGGTAGCTTTATAATTTTTAGGACAATGTTGATTATCTTTTGATAGAAGAGATGTTATAAACCTTGTTGAAACTTACTTGACAACAAATAAGGCAGCTTAGCTTCTTTTCTCGAATCGAAAACCTGGCGTTGAATGGATAAGAGAGTTTGAAAAGCGGTAGAAATAGGAACTCAGTAAGAAAAAACCTGAACAAATAAAGCAAGGATCATGGGGTAGAGGTTGAGTACCGGTCAAGAAGTTAATCATCTAAATTCATTGGACAAGTAATAGAAAAAATTAGTGAGTACTATCCCATAAAATATCCGACCAAATCACCCATTGGGCACTTTTCCTGCTATTGATGATGAAGATTGTGTAGAGTTCAGTGTTATCTGCCGCATACTACGTGAACCTAATTTTGATAGCCATGAACATTATTTCTTTAATTAAATAATATGTTATTTTTTCTTTTTGCTTATTTGTACCATTAAATAAAATTAAGACACATTTATTTTAGTGTATTCTTATTTTAAAAAGAATATCTACATATTTTTATTTAAATATACACCAATTTTAGAACTAGCCCCACTTCCCCTATCATGGGGTAAGCAGGGGGATAAAACATGCTCTTTCAAATGTATCACTGTGAAAAAACAATCAACAAAATTGAATGGCTATGCTTCATGTTTAATCAATATGAATTCAATGTATATAAAATGCATCAAAAGTTTCATTAAAATTAATTTAATAGTTTGATTTTAGGGCCTTCTCTAAAAAAATTGATTTTATCCCCACTTTCCCCTCAGACCCTATTAGAAAAGATTAAATCACATAAAACCAAAAGGAGAAAGCAGAGTACATGAAATTTTCCTCAAACAATTCAGTCTCTCCAGCAATGATATCCAATGATTTTTAAAATAGCTGTCTGTTTTTCGTTAGAATTATCTTTCAGATTTTTTTTTTGAATTCCGTAAGTGTTGCCTCCCATATTTCTGAAGATGTTAGCCCAAGAAGCTCCATTTCAGAATCCCTAACTCCCATCCACTCAAAAATTGAAAAATTTGTAGAGTGGTGTAGAGTGCTCCTGAGTAAGTGGTAAGATATGTGCCATAGGTTGCCGACATGTGCTTTATACTTTTAAATACGAGGCAGTGCAAGAAAATGGAAATCAATATACTTAAGAAGGGAAAAAAGCTTTTGTCAATGAAAGAATAAGAATTTCATTTAATTTATGAACAAAAGAAACGATGGGAGTACACATTTTCGTAAGTGAATATGAAATTCAGATTAGGTTTAAAGTAAAAAGGAGCTTATATTTTCGAAATGGGGGAGTATTGCTGAGGTTTTATGGAACATTTCTGTAGGAATATGTGTGATTGAATTTTTCCATTATTCAAAATTACTAGCCAAAACAGCAGTGGGTGTGAAATAAATATTCTTTGCAACGGAGATATCTGATACTGTACCGTAAAATCCGGCGTATAACGCGCACCTATACTTTCAAGCTGCATTTTTTAATTTTTAGGTATATTCGCCGTATAACGCGCACCGCCTTTTTACGAAGAAATTTTTGAAATGTTAGTATACAACTCTTATCTTTTGAAGTCGTTTATTTGAGGTATTATCCCAGACTTTTGAAAAAAAAAATTGTATATTTCTAGAACTGTAACTCTCTTTTAGTTCACAAGACTTGTCATTTCTTTTAAATAAACGATATTTCAATATCTGTATAAGTATTTTTTTATACTCCTCTCTTTTGTTATTTTTAAAGCTATCGTTTTTATACCCGGCGTATAACACGCACCCTTAAATTTCGATCTTATTTTTTGTGTTCAAAGTGCCCGTTATACGCCGGATTTTACAGTATTTTAACAGGAAGTAACAAATAAACCAAGGGAGAGAATAGATTTAAATTTCTGTTTTGGCAAAAAATTATAATATTTCTGAATGATATTATTAAGTTCCAAGTCCAAAAGCTGTCGTACAAAATAATACGTCACTGTTTAGTTAACCCCTTAAAGGTGGCATCATTTTGAAGAAAACGTTCATAAAAGAGCCTATTTTTTTATTCAAGAAAATTATATGTAACTAGATGTATGTTCAATATATGTATTTATTTTTGAATTTTTTGGGTAGATTTTTAGCTTGAAATACAAAAAATTAATTTTCTTAGAAAAATCAATATTTAAGGTATCTGACTACGTTCGGAACCGTGATTTTAAAAAAGCGCATAAATGGATAATTTTCATGATATTTAGTGTCACTCAGATAAGAATACATGCATAAAATTGTTTTAAGGACATTTTGACAAAATTTTTTTATTTAAACATAATATTTTGGCAAGAAATTAACTTAGAATAATCTTTTTTCCAAATGTTCTCCTTTTGTGAAAAATGGTTCTATTATAATAATATTTTGCCTGTATATAGCTCAGACAGAGGCTCAACTAGAATTTTTGAAAAATTCACATTATTTTCAGAGTTACCACCAATTGAAATAATTATTGGCGTTTTTTTCTTAAAATTGCTCTCCTCTGTTGTCGTAAGATATGGATAAACCCACTTCTAAGTTATATATTTCAAAAATTCTTGTTGAGCCTCTGTAGAGAGGTCTGAGCTATATACAGGCAAAATATTATTTGAATAGAAGCAGTTTTCACAAAAGGAGAACATTTGGAAAAAAGATCATTCTAAGTTAATTTTTTGCCAAAATATTGTATTTAAATAAATTTTTTTGTCAAAACGTTCGTAAAACAATTTTATGCATATATTCTAATATAAGTGACACTAAATATCATGAAAATTATCTATTTATGTGCTTTTGCAAAATCACGGTTCCGAACGTAGTCGGATACCTTAAGGGTATTATGACTGAATGTTGGTTTTCCGCCAAAGAGAAAACATTACAAAACATGTGTTTTAAACAATAAAGGAGAATTTGAAAACACTTATGCATAGTGTAAGAACACATTAGTAATTTTTCTTTTGAGATAAATTTCACAGCATGAGATAAAAAGGCCAATATCACAGGTAAGAGCACACATCCATCATCACTGCTCTCAGATTCACTAACGGAACTTTCAAAACAATCAGTTATTTCAGAATCACTCTCATATCTATTTATACTTGAAGTAGAATCCGATTCACTTCCTGACTAACTCTATAAGGAATATATAATATTAAAAAAATATTTTTTTATCTCAAAGAACGCAACCCGCGCGTGTATTCACGAAAAGCGGAACTAAGTAACTAAGCTAAGGTTACAATAACATATCGCTAATATATACGTTTGATTGGGCTAACATCTAGTTTAAAATAACATAACTTTCTCTAAACAGGTTACTAATAATCTGGTACTGACATCAGGGTGAGAAATAAATAGGATTTCAGGCATAAGAAATAGATAGTTTTAAACTTCCTAGCGCGTTACTTTTGAACACTCCAGCCCGGAAATACCACGAGCACGAGAAATAGAGAATGAAATTTCACCCCGTGATTTTGACAGAAGCGAGAAGGAGGTGGTTAAACATCTAACTTCTCTTTCTCTACTCTCTCTCTCTCTACTCTCTCTGTCTGATTAAGTAGGAATTAAAATTTTATTTGGTACTTTTTCAGTTTACTGTGTATGCCTTTAAAGTCATAACACTGAAACAGATTAAACCTCTTTCTGAACATTAATCATATTAAATATCTTTTATTAAAATACGCAGTATTGTTTAAACAAAGATACGGGAAGTTAAGGGGTGGGGCATCTTAGTTGTCATCCTTGCCACTTGAACATGATTCAAAAATACGAAATCCATCTCCAATTGCCCTCTGATTTCTTCAAAGTGTGACGTAAATATTAAAGTCAAATGAAATATATCTCGAAAAATAAAATTGCTTGTTATTTATAAACACATATGAAGTGCTTGATGTAAATTAAGATATTAAGTATTTTTATTTATGTGTTATTAAATTCAACTATTAACAAATAAGATATATATATTTTCCCTTGGTCATTTTTCACACAACAATAATTGTTCTTAAATTTAAAAAAAATCACCCTTTTTTTGCTGTTTTACTTGATGCACATACACACATAAATCTTGTCATTGATTGATTGAATATTAGCGTCGCACTGTTGAGCTACACGAGGGCTTTTGGCGACGGACCACGTAATTTTGAACCATGGTCAAGTGACGTGGACGACACCTGAGCTGGCACCCCCTCTCCTAACTACCACACCACACCAACGGGAGGACGTTTCAGCTCTCGACAGATTTAACGTGCATCGCTGCCCTACACGGCGGGTCTTTAGTGGTAATGGTCTCGAACTCGTGGCAAGGCAAGCCACGGTCCGATACCTATACCACTCGGCTACCGCGGCCACATAAATCTTGTCATGCCGTAAGTTCTGATTCAATAATAAAGGAGTTAAAATAAAAAAGTTTATAAAAAAATTTAAAACTAAATATTTTTTAGTTAGTAGTAACTCTAAATAATTAACTCTACATTTACTCTAAATTAACTCTAATTAACTCTAAATAGCCATCGAACCGCAAGTCTTCTCGTGAGATTGATAGAAGGGAAGAGAGGCCTCTGACCACTCCCAGGATATTGACCCTGAAAATTGGGGTGGAATAGAGCCAAATCGTTCTGTCGCCTGCATGGTGCTCAAAAGCTACGGCTAATGACATGCGTACAACTAGCCTCTTGACACGATAAATTTCGTGGGCCTTGATCTGATGTTACTGTCGATCAGGTCGCATAAGTAACAACAACAACATATTTTGACTTCATAAGAGCTGTAAATCTTATGAACATTCATCTATTGAAGTAGGCATTACCTCCACGAGACTCTCATTTGCTGCTTTCGTTCAAGAACGTTTCAGTCTCTTCAAATTGGGATGCCGTTTTTTATTTAAATCCGGCCAGCTAAAAAAACCAATCTTCTTGTTCCTGAACATTCTCTTTCAACCATCACTGGATCATTTTTGCCTTATGAGCAGGAGCAGAGTGATGTTGAAAAGTCCCGTCGTTTCCATTGAACAGGTGCCCTATGTTTCTATTCAGAGGATTCTCTATTGGTTCTAAGACAGTGCCTTGATAAACTTTAGCCTTTTCATCTCTTTTTTGAAAAAAAAAAGAGTGTCGCCCAGCCAGTAGGGTGGCTATGACCTTCGGCTTGTAACCGAGTGGGTTCGAATCCCGAGTAAGACATGGTTGTATCTTCTTCGGGAAAAAAGTCGGTCTTTTACTTGTAATGAATTCCCGTCTCGAAAAGAAAGCAGCGCACCCCTTCTTGCTATATGCTGGGATCATCATCTGTAATAAATGTGTATATTCTTCTGTTGTATTGTATGCTTTCTGTTCTTCTTCACCTGTATTTCATATGTTCTCAAGATAAAAAACACACGTCAAAAACAACAACAACAACAAAAGAGTCTCTGTGGTGCTGACATCTGACCAAACCATTAAGGAAAACCGATGTTGAGATTTCTGAGCGTATTTTTTTTTTTAGATTCTTCAGCAATCCTTACATATACACGGTCTCATTCTGGCAGTTTTCCTTCCCCATGTTAGATCTTCAGGCACCTCAGATTCAAACGCACGACGCCGCAAAAACGACACAGTTCAAAAGAAAATAACCATTCGGTCAATGTAGCCACGAAAACCAATATTTGAAATACTTTTATAAAAGTTCTGCAAGCAATTGAGGAGGGTTCAAATATTTATTTATGGCATGAAAAGGATTAATTTGTGAAATGAAATCTGATTTTTTAATTATAAAAATTAGCGTCCTTCTTATTAAACATTTAGGAAAAATATTGGTATTTAAAAAAAGGTTAAAATAGAACTTGACACAGACCTGACATTCAATATATATATATATATAGATATATATATATATATATATATCGTGTGTAAATGATTTTCCGTAATCTCTCTCTCTCTCTCTCGAAAGAAATGTCAAAAAATTGATTACTTCGTATGTATAATCACAGAAATGTTTTTCTCTTCAAACTGAATGATAAGAAAATTACCAACAAGATTCATATTCAGGTGCCTTTGCAGATAATACAATAGTACGTATTAACAAAAAAAGTAGTATTAGTTAAGATGAGAAATTTTATAATTTGATTAAAGAATTAATCCACTAATGCAATGGTCTTCGCTCGGGATGTGGACCGGTAATCAGTTCCTGGATCAAACCGCACCGCGCCATCCAAGAAATATCAAATTATTTCTATTTTATTAACTGCGGTGTATTTCCTTCGGGTTTGTGTGACTTTTCAAGGCAATTACTTTATATTTCATGCTAAATCACCTTATATTCATCTTTTGGGTAACTGTATTTTATTCTGAAGGCATATTTAAATACAATTAAACTAAACATTAAATCAAAACAATCTCAGGTATATTCATTTAATATTCCACCTTCAGCAAGGCAGCGGTAAAATTATTCTACTTTGACCGGTCAGCGGCGATAAAAGGGTTAGGGAGTATTCCTCTAACGGTTACTCGTCATTTTTATAACCTTGTCGGATTCGAAAGGTTTTAATATTATTTTGTAAACTTTCAGCTTTGAATATAACATGAAGAAAAACGCTTTAATAATTATGATGTGTATTTTTGGCAACGTACAGGAATCATATATTTTGAGGATTCTACAGAATTTTAAATTACGATTGGGAGAGAACAATAGGAAAAAAAAAGGTTTTACTAAGTACTACTTCGAGGAGCAGATTTGAGAATTCCTAGCATGTGGATATTTCTAAAAAATTTATTTCACAATTCTGAATTATTAAATGGATTGAATGGATTATCTTTTGCTTGTATTTTAATAGCATTTGTATACGAATAAATACCATACGAAATAACATCAGCTCTTTTCAGAACTCAATAGTAAATAAATACACAATATATAATACTACTCATAATAATACTACTCATATATAATACTACTCATAAAAATAAATTATTCCATACATGAGGATAAAAAATCTGATTCACTCACAAATTTTGGAAATTCTCACAATTTAAGGTATCCGACTGCGTTCGGAACCGTGGTTTTAAAAAAAGCACATAAATAGATAATTTTCATGATAATTAGTGTCACTTAAATTTATGATATTTATGATATGATGTCACTTTATACATGTATAAAATTGTTCTGAGGACATTTTGAAAAAAAATTATTTAAATACAATATTTCGGCAAAAAAGTAACTTAGAATAACCTTTTTTCAAAATGTTCTCCTTTTATAAAAAATACTTCTAAAACAATAATATTTTGCTGATATAAAGTAAAGACTTTCCCAGAGAGTCTGAACTAGGATTTTTGAAAAATTCACATTATTTTCAGAGTTACAATCCATTGAAATAATTATCGGCGTTTTTTCTTAAAATTTCTCCTCTCTGTTGTTGTAAAACATGGATAAACCCACTTCTAAGATATATATTTCAAAAATTCTAGTTGAGCCTCTGTACAGAGGTCTGAGCTATATACAGGCAAAATAATATTACAATAGAAGCATTTTTCACAAAAAGGAGAATATTTTGAAAATGGGTCATTCTATGTTCCTTTTTTTGTCAAAATATTGTACTTAAATAATTTTTTATTATAATACTGTGCTTAAAACAATTTTATATACATTTTCTAATCTAAGTGACACTAAATACCATAAATATTATACAATTGTACGCTTTTGCAAAATCATGGTTCCGAACGTAGTCGGATACCTTAAGTGAGCCGCAGACGTTTGATTATGGATTCAACTCTGCAATTAAACTAGATAAAATTGAAAATATTTGTCATTAGACGATGGATGTACCATCAAAAGCAGGAAATTTTGGAAATCGAGAAAGAAAATGGCGATTTTTTGATTCTGAGTAATGTTGCAAATTTGGGTGGGGAAAAGCCATCGCGACTCCAATTATTTGAAAAATAGCAGATCTTTTAATGAGAAAACACGATCAGATACGAAAACATACTGAAGTACATACACAAAAAATATTATTACTGATTATATAAAGTAGTGGAAAATGCATTCGTAACAAACAAGGTTTACAACATTCCACAAAACGGCTCTGTAGAACAATGGATACGGCTGAACTCTCTTATCAATTAACTTCTATATAGTTTCATGGAAATTTCTTGAAGGATTGACTTCACAGCCTTCTCAACGATTTCTTAGCCCTATCACATTTTTCGCCAGATTTGTCGCCAAGGGCAATAAAGTCGCCTCATATCTTCTAGGCTTATCATAACCTTATTTTTCAAGTTCACGCAAACTATACCTGCAAAACAATTTTCTCACAAGGAAAGTACTGTTTTAGGGAAAATAACATACGTGGCGTGTTTTATAAGGCTTTAGTTTACTTTTGTCACGGTATTCAACTTTCACAAAGAGCTGACATAAAAAACAAACAGTAAAACCTCTTTTGGAAAATGAAGACATTTGAAGAATAATTCCTTTATTTCTATTTAAAACAGGAAAGAAATAGTAAAGCAAATCTCACCTGCTTCTAGCAAGGACAGTTTTCTACATAGAGCTCCACCACTTTCGATAGAAGCTGTTGCCGCATCTGGTGGTTCCACTGGACTGGGTACAGCAGTGGGGGGAGCACTAGGAACCACAAAATCCACCGGTTTTTGAGTGCTGGAAAGAGAAATGGAACATTGCCAGAATCTGACAAATAGCCACACTAAAATTAATTGAATTTATAGTAAACTTAAGTTGTGTTGCATTCATGATATTTATTAGACTGAACTAACCATCAGAAATTCATCTACCCATCAGAATCTTACTTCATTGAGGAGGAGTAGAAGATAACTCTAGAAAAAATACGATTAAAAAGTAATGGTGATATGAGAGTCAGTTGCTTAATAAGCAGTACATCTAGGTATAATTAGGCGCATATTCTGTGATTTACAAATGGGTGTTCCTGCGAAGAAAATCAAAGTTGAGATTAAAAGTCTTTTTAAAATTATACTCTATAACAGCAGTCCTCAAACCTTCCAGAGAGAAGAGTCAAATTGCACAAAAAACAAGATATCGTATTTACTCGAATCTAAGCCTCACTATTTTTCCAACGTTAATGCTACTGAAAATCGAGTGCGGCTAAGTATCGAAGGGAAAAAAATTCGTTGAATGGGTCAATGAGACCAGTGCTTCTCAAACTTTCAATACTTGCGACCCAATATACAATCATAATTTTCATCGCCCCCTCCCCCTTCTTACAAATAACAATGCATTGAGAGAATTCAATTATACTATACTTAGACGCTAAAGCTACAATACAATTTTAACGTCTTAAGTACCACCGGCGTATATAAACGTCTCACTTAGCCTAAGAATGAATTGCCCCGGTCGTCTTTCCAAGGCACGATTTTTCTGTGCACTGCTATCCATAAAATTATTCCTAAGGTTTTGGAATACTAAAAAAGGCCCTTGACGGTGTTTTCGAAAGATTTGCTTGTTTCAGGGGATTTCTTTATTTATCTCCCTCTCCAATACACCCCAAACACGTGGGAAAAGGAGGCGGTGGGAAGCGAATCACGTGACTCAGTGTTTCTCAAACTATGGGGCGCGCCCCCTAGGGAGGTGTGAACAAGGGGGGGGTTGGAGCCAAAATACTTTCTGTCATATAAAAAATACGCATTTACACTGATATAACTTATATATATCAGCTGGCGAATACTTCATGGAAGTTTCACTTCCATACGTTTATCAACGATCTGATCCTATAACTAAATAAAAAAACATTTTGTTTGATTTACTGTAATGGCACGATGAGAGATTTTTTTATTACGCTTTCTTTTTAAGCCTAAAATACTACTCTTTCAGAAAAAAAAACAGAAAACAAAATTCCAGAGAAAAATTCTAGGAAGATAAAAAATTCATCACTCTTATTATTATTATTGAAATGCTGTACAATATCTGTGGAAAGAAAAGGAAGACTTGTTCACTTTTTTCCCGACAAGCAGATTTGCGTCAGTCATCATCGTTTGACTTAAGAACTTATTGGTATGATTAGTAACGTCCTAGAAGGATTATTTAGCTAAAATTTATTTTGTTGCGTATTCTGAAACATGTAAAGCATGATGAAAGATGCGTTTTACACAATTCGTTTTTTAGAACTAACATCCATATTTTTACATTGAATATTCTTAACACGGGAGCGGTCGCGCGGAGCTCAAAGTCAAAGGACAGCTGAATTAACAACAATAATTTGAACAAAATATGCTGGTTTTGCTTGCAAATATCGTTCCTGTAATGTTAGCGAAAAGTGTCTGTGATTTGTGTCCTTTATTAAGGTTACGTACCTTTGAAACACTTTAGTTCCCTTTTAATGGATTTTTTCTCAAATTATCAAAGAAAAAATGAAAAGTCCTTGAAAGTAGGTAAGTATATTTTCTCTTAGTTAAATTGCTCACTGGAATTTTGTGATTTTTATTGTGTACAATAAAAATAATTGTAAAAAAACAAACAAGAAAAACATTGGGGGGATTCAGTCACCTCTTGCGACTATTAACGTTAGTATCGGAGTGAGCGCCTGCTCTCCCGGGTTAAAACATTTTCAAGTCCTCTCGCTTTAAATATTAATGACAAATGTGATGGATATGATTGAGTGCAACATAAACTAGACTCTTTTTTTTAATGACATTTATACTTTTAGAAATGGATGATGGAGGAAATAAGTTTTTAATCAAATATCATTTTGCAATTTTTTTCAATTTAAAAATTAGAGGAAAGAAAATTAACAATAATTATCCTATTACTTAAAAGTAAATTGCTTAAAATAAATATCACTTGAAAGTAACAAATACAAAATTTAATATATATCTTATTAATTTGTACGGTTTATTTTTAAGATCGTATTGTAGCTTTAGCGCCAAAGCGCATTATCATTGTATAAGGGGGCGAGATAAAAATTATGGCTGAAAACTGTGTCGTCAATAGTGAAAGTTTGAGAAGCACTGGCTTAACTTTTAATCGGCATTGAAAGGATTACTTATTAACCGTACAGATTATTAATATAAGTGTCAATTTCCACATACAATTTTATGTATGACAAACTCATGTGGTCACTGGTAATTATTAAACTGGTTCTTAACTTAGTTATTGTTAAACTAATTATAAAATACATTGTGCAGTATTGATACATTTATAAGTGTATTATATCAGTGCAAATGTGTATTTTTATTATGTAAGAATGTATTTTATTTGTTTACTTTGAGAAAATTAAGAACTTTTTAAAAATAATCTTTTGTTTTCGACTTTTCAATATGCTCGTCTCTCTCGTAGAATTATCACGCCCCCTAGGGTGGGGGATGCCCCAGTTTGAGAAATGTTGAATTAGAGCAATTACAAGTCCACGAATGCATTTTAAAAGGATTATAACACACGTAAAACAACTAATTAATCACTTCTTATTAGTTCTTACTTCAAATTTATTTTAATTTTGTAAAATTGGATATCTCTTGATAAACCATTCTACATATTTTTTCATTTTTTTACAAAAAATTCTAGAGAATGTGGGGTGCGGCTTAGAACTTATGGCGGCTTAGATTCGAACAAGTACGGTAATTAAGGCATCAAAGATCCAAACGGCTCTTTGATACCTTAATTATCTTATGCACAGAAGGAAAACGCGCGCGCAGAAAGAACAAGAAGTTATCTGACAAAATTCCTAATATCCGATGCACAAATGTTAAAAACGAAATGTTTACAATATCAAAGGAATTAAACGCTTAATTCAGGTGAAATTTATCTACAAAAGCTGCAAAGATCAATTATACGTTAGGCCACTTCTGACCCTGATACAAGCTGTTATTCGGTTGGGCATTGAGTCGTAGAGATAATGGATCCTCTTTCACGATCGCTTGCTACACACATTAAAATCGATGAGCTAAATAGACACACGGTTCAGGGATGATCAGAGACCATTGCTCATCAAACACCAAACGAGTTCTGTTGGGGACAGATCTGACAATCCCACTGGTTAAAGAATTATTGCAGAAGCATGAAGATGAGTAGTAGAAAGGGGTGCAATGTGCTGCCGAATATTATACAACTGAAATGTAAGCTCACGGAGCTGAGAAAGGAAAGATTATACAACGAGGTGTATAATCTTATCATCATACTATTATGCTGCATGGGTGTCACGAAAGGCAAGCAAAGGGGCCCGGCTATCAAATTTAATGACATCCTATATGCCGGGACAACGTTGAAAGGAGACTTATTCCATTCCAAGAAATTCCAGCTCGAATGCGACCGCCAACACTGCAGTCGTCTTGTCACTTAGCTACGGTAAGTGGCAGTTAGTGTGATGACCTCCTCGACCTCAGACAGCATTTACTATGGATTATCACTGGTTTCTCGGTTACACATTGGATTGTTGATAAGGATACATCAAGAAATGGGAGTGCTAATTGTATGATACTCTGTTTTCGTGTTCTGTCATCCCTTTTGGTCAACGGCTACCTTCTTAACGCCTTGCATTGCCTTCATTCCTTCATTCCTGCCAAGGTCGTCGAATGGCAGTTCTGCTATGTCAAAGATTGACCATCATTTAGTCTAATTGAATTTCCTGTCTCAAATGGTATCATCACATACTGTTCGTGAATTTATTTGCAAGGCATTTGCTATAGTCCATTTTCCCCAGCGGAACCACATTCGTATGGAAATTATACTTTAGCATTGAAATGTCCCTAGTTTTATGTACCATCTGGATGCTCTTATACAATGCACAAGAATTCCAGCTAGTCAGCGATTGTGCCCCAAGAGTTAATGATATGCATATTGAATTATGAAGTATGTGGATATTTGGTAATTCCGGTTTCATTCGGAAATTTCCTTTTGGTTAGTCGTTTTTTAAGATATAGAGCAGAGGGGTCGGAAATCTTGAAGCTGTGGTGTGGCAAGCCAATCCATTAATATTATTCAGTGTGCAGCACATAAGAAAATATTTGAAAATAATTTGATTTCTGTGACAATGCCTGAAATGTCAGGGAATAGAGGCCAAGAATACATATTTAGAGTTTGTTCATGTATCAATTTTTCATCATTTAAAGATATTTATCAACATAAAAAATAAACAACATAAAATGTATCTATTCCATCAACATCAATATTAAATTGTATTTATATTATGTACCTTTCAAACATATTTATTAAAATAAAAAGTATGCAATATAAAATATTACTTCAAGATAATTAAGTAAAAAATAAATATTTTACTGCCAACCTTTCTGCATACTCTACTTTATATCGTAATATTAGGGGTGTAGTTTCTAACTTTCGACATGACATGATTATGAAAGTTCAATATTAAACAACTTTTTAGTAGACTCAAAATAGTTTTAATATGAAAAGAGATTTGTTTTCTCTCTCTCTCTCTCTCTCTCATAAACACACACAGACACAAAAGTAGAAAGCAAAGTACATCCAATTTTCTCTTCAAACCACTATATACCTCCAGAAATGACATCAAATAATTTAAAATAACCGTTGATTTATTGTTAGAATTATCTTTCAGATTTTTCGTAATTCCGTATAACTGTTACATTCCATAATTCTAAGCATGTTACCTCAATAAGCTCCATTTCAAAATTATCATCTTCCATCCTCTCAAAAATTGACAGACTGGTAGAGGTGGGATATAAAGTGTCAATGAGAAGTGTATCGCGTGCCATAGGTTTTCGAGGACTAAGAAAGATTGCATTTTAATTGCTTGGCAGGAATATTCCCACCTCAGTACACGCACGCACACATATATCTATGTGTGAGTGCAAGCTCACGTGTGTAGACACTCTCTTGAAACAAAAAAACGAAAGGCCCTAAAAATAATCAGACCATCTCGCAATTTCGTTTGTAAATTCCTTTATGTCAAATAAGCAAATAATTAAATTTTCAATTCCAATGAGTGTTAACTTCAGTCACATAGCATACATCTCTACTACGCAACCAGCATTGTACAAAGCAAGCTACAATTTCGGGTACTTTTTTCTTTTTTTACCGGTATTGTAGTTCCCTAAAACATACAAGTAACAATTCCGTTAAAACGTTATCAAAGGTCTTATAGCCAATTGCACGGCATCGAAATAAGTTGCATAGTAGGATTTATACGAAGATGCTGGTAACAATGGTTGCTGTATGGTTTTCATCGGTGAATTGTGGAGGGTTTAAAAAATCAAAAAAAAAAAAAAAAAAAAATAAGCCAATTAATGTCCATGAAAATAGCAATTTTCGACCTTTTCTGATCTCTGATAGATGAAATTTACTATCCTCCTTTTTATATACTTGTAACGAATGTATTAAAGCTTTATTTTAATATTTTTCGGGTAACTCCTTCTTGGTGTAGTATTTTCAGTCTCACATCAACTAGAATAGTACAATTATTTCGTTCAATAAAATACTTCAAAACAATTAAGTTCCTTATTAAAGCGTATTTGAATTTTCTTTTGAGTTTTCTAAGCAATGTTTTCTTTTAAAATATATTTACTGCAACATTTAATTCTTTGTAAGTTATTCTTTCTTTTTTTAAAACATATATTGATTTAAATATTTTAAATTAAGAAGAATAACTTGATAGAAATAGTTCATAAAGTCAAATTTCCCATCCCTCTAGTACAGTACTCCGCAACCTTTTTATCGCTGCGGACCGTTCAACGTTTGATAATTTTACCACGGCCCGCTGAGGGTGGGACACGTTGATTGCTTATATTTTAGATTGTTTTGATTGAACAATTTTAATTTAGTTACATTTAAACATGTCTTCAGAATAAAATATAGTTACACCAAAAATGAATAAAAGTTTTTAACTTGGAATATATAAAGTGATTTCCGTGGAAAGTTGCGCAAATCCGAGAGAAATGCACCACTTTAAATAAAATGGCAATAGTTTAATGTTCTTTAGGCGGCCCGGCACCATTTGATCCACGGACCGGGGTAGCGGATCACTGCTCTAGTAGACTCTGCAACCGAATGGTTGTGAAGTCGTGGGCGGCGATGTTTCTGTCGAGTCGTGAGTTGGAATCGTAGTACTCTTTAAGATCTACTGTCTACTAGTTAATATCTTAACATCTACTAGCCTGATGCTCGTTAAATTGTCGCAGCTCTAAATTCCCATGTTATCGTGGTATTGAGATTTAGAGAGTGGGCTGTAAGTTCGGGCCTTGTCTTCGTCCTTAATTGGTGTTCAAAATTATGAAATCTGTCCCCAATACTCTTTGTGTGTTGGTTTTGAGTGTCAATCCCACTTTTCCACAACAAGACCTTTCATCTTTTTCTTTACATGTTTCGTTAATTTTTTTAGTGGCAATTTTTTTCAATTAAGAAGGGAAAAGAACAGTATTCTTGCTATCACACAATCATAACTGTTTCAACAATAACTTATTAAATATAATTTATTATGAACATTTTCTTCTTCGTAAAAAATACTCTCGAATGAAATATCTGTTATAATTTTAAATTATCAAAAAGCTAGATTCACGCGCAAATAATTTTCGAATTCCCTTTTCGAGCTACTATTATTATTAATAACAATACCCTTTTAGTGCTAACGAACTCTTCCAACAACAATCCTTAAAGAGTTAAATTCTAGAACAAAGAGCGAATTGCGCCATTTTTGTTGAAAGTTATTTTAGGCTTAACGGGAATGCAACAACCTCTCTTGGAGACAATGGACACGTTACTCAATCGGATTGTTACTGTTTACGTTAGAAAAGCTAAATCTTTGGCTTACTCTACTGTCATCTACAGCTTTCGAATGAGAATCTCGTGACCTTTAAGATAGGTCATTGTAACCACCCCGAAGCCATTTGTCTTCCGGTTTGGTAAGAAGAGAATGATTCATCACTTAAGACGAATCATTTTCCTTCTTAGTAGACATCTGCTTCAGATTATATTTGCTCGAGATATATTGGTTTATGGTCCATAATTGAAAGGTATGACTATCACATTCGAATTTCCTCTTTAATATAACCAGAATATAGTTCTATTCATATTTAAATCCATAAATAATGTCAGACTTTATGTTTCAAAACGTTCGTCATACTCGGATTTAAATTCGTCTCTAGAATTCAAGCCGGCATGGATATATTAGGAATTCGTTATTGATAAATCATTTGGCAGAATTTGTGAACAGATATTTGTAGTAATAGTTCTAAAGCTATTTCGCAAAACTAGAGATTCTATTTTCAGTTTTATGAAACGTAATATTAATTTATGTAGAGTGTAAAATCACATTGAAGCTTGTTTTTTCTTCGTAGTTTAAAATAAAAATCGCATAAAAATTGATGAATCCCTTTTTATTCGTTAGGTTTAACTGACACTTCAAGTAAAAACTTTGCATATAAGCTTATCTCAATATTCGGATTGTTGCCAATCTAGCAAAGCACAAATTTACAAAGAAATTGTTTCCAGATTTATAAATATAATTTTAAAAGTTAACAATTGTAATATTAAGTTAGAAAATAAAACAAAAAACAGTAAACTACAAATGCCACAGTATAAAATTATGAAATTCATCTTAAAAATTAATACTAGTTATTTTTCAATATATATATATATATATATATATATATATATATATATACATATATATAAAGTTCTATACTTTTATTATTTCATTATTATATACTGGTGTGCAAAACTAAAGCAACAATGTAAATTTTAAGCAGATAGCCCTGAAATTGCAGAAAAGAGAGAGAGACAATTACAATGAACCTTCAACAGTAAATAGATTAAATGCATGCCAATGTTAAGAATGAAACGTCACAGGCGGCGTGAGTGTACGCAAAACGCATGCGTTTGGCACGCGCAGCTCAAGACTACATAAAAATGAGTACCAGAGGAGCAATTGAAGACATTCGCTGCAAGTGTAAATGAGTTCTATCGTGAAATTTTACCAGAAGAAATCACTTGGATGACTTAACATGGGAAAGATTGACCGGAAAGCTGTAGGAGGGGTGTAGTGTATTAACAAAAGTGCTGTTTCTCGGGCTTGGAAAGCCTTCCAAACCATTGGTATAGCTGTTTGAAAGGTTGTTAGTAGTCGCCCTAGGAAAACAATTGCATTGTTTGCCCAATATATTGTCCTGCTGGCGAAAAGAACCTGATACCCCACAGCAAGCGCCATTGCTCAACAACTGTGCACAGCAAGAGGGTGACAAGTGCTGTGGTTTACTGTGGCTAGATTCCTTCACGAAGGTGGCCTCTTCACCCACCGTCCTGAACGCTGCATCCTTTTGAAAGTTGGTCATCGGTGACATCATGTAGAGTAGTTTAAGGAGAACAAAAATTGGATATCTCATTAACGGAGTCTGGTCCTTTTTACGGATGATAATCGTTTGTTTGCCGCAAACGATTCTCAACGCCATTTGATTTGGAGAGGGGGAAGGCATTATAGTTAACGGGTGTACTAAGCTCCATGTTTTAGACAGAAATTCCTTGACCCCCTTATCTCTATTCTAAAGAGGTGATTCTTCCCCATGTGCAGCTATTCCGAAGTACTATTGTGGACCTGACTTAATTTCTACGGAGGAAAATTCCCGGCCACACCAAACTGCTGATGTTCAGAAGCTTCTAGAAAGTGAATGTATCACTCGAATAGATTGACCAGTGTTCTTCCCTGATTTAAATCTCATAGAACATATGTAGGCAGACTCCTTGTGGCAGGATTAGATCCTCCGGGGAAGAACACAACAACTGAAAGAGATGCTGATTAAGGAATGGACACTTTTCAAAAAGTGTTGGACTATCTGGTGCTGAGTATGGAGAGACCGTGCGAAGCAACCATTGCAATAGTGGGAGGGCATTTCCATATTAAGGACCATCTGCTTGGATAGACAATTATGTTTACCGATACTTGGAGTTAATTCAATGAAGCCTTTTTTTGTTTGATTCGATACTACAAGGTCTGTTCAAAATGTATCCAGCCTTTAGCCGGAAAAAATATCTTAATTATTTTGTGGGACTAGAATCCTAATCAAATTCAAAGTAGGTCTCTTTTGCCTTCGTACACTTAGCTCACCATTCCTTCCACTGCCAAAAACACTTCTGTGAAACGCTCTTTTTGGAATGGTGTTCAACTTTGCCGTCGCCTTCTGCCTTGTCTCGTCACTACTCTGAAAACGGGATCCTTTCAATTGAGTTTTCATTTTCGGGAACAGCCAGAAGTCGCAAGAAAACAGGTTCAGTGTTGATAGTGTCTCGTAAGTCATGTGCAACTGCAAGACCGATTTTCTTTGTGTTCCACCGACAGAAGTTTGGGAGCAAATTTCGCAGCCACTCTGTGCACGACACACAAAATTTCGTGTGGAAAACATGTACTGATCTCAACTTGTTCAACAGCCTCTCTCGTACGATCAAAAACGATCTTTTACCATCAGGTGCTCCACCATTTCAACAACAGCGCTTTTCGAGTAGTTTGTGGTCTCCCAGAACACTAGTCACTCTCTACCGACGCGCGCGTGCGAGCGGCCATTTTTGAATTAGTTAGACCCTTCCATAACTTATGTGACCCCATAGCATTGTATCCAAGCACTTGCTGGAACTTACGAATTATTTCACTTAGAAAATCACCAAGTTGTTGACAAAAAATGTGATGCAGTACCTCTGCTCAAGTCGTTTAGTCATCTTTAGAGGAATAAAAATCCGACGAACATGTATAACAGCACCTCACTCGACTGCCTACAGGAAGCGACTGGTACACTGGAACGAAGGGAAAAAATTCAAGCATTTGCATTAAGCTATCACTTCCCACTGTGCATAGCGGGGACACTTTAGAATCTTTACTCCGTGCGAGAAAATTAAAGGTTGGATACTTTTTGAACAGGCATTGTATTTGTATGTATTGTATTCTTTTTTGTGCAACTATAATTTTGTCATTGTTTAAGTATAAAATGTTGTACCTCATTTCTGAATTTCATGTCTCTCAGATCTCGTGGAGTTATGACCAGAAAAAAACAAACATGTTGCTTAAGTTTTGCACACCACGGTGTATTTTTCCTTATTTATTAAATTGATTTTCTTAAATCTGACTTCGCTCGTGCAGCCATTGATTGACAAAGAAGTGAACAATAACTGTCTCCCAACAGACTTATAGTATAATAAAGAGTGGCACCACGAATTATTAGTAATGAATATAACCGCAGGTGGTGGGTAAAATATAAATACAAATAGTTTTAACTCTCTTATTTTGTGATGAATTTAATGCATACACAAGTCATCGGATGTCAGAAGAAAAGGGATTTCAAACACTTATATTTTCTCTTTAACTTGTCATTTTCTTTTAGTCGCTATCATTTTCGCTAAAACCTTAATTTTTTTTTCGAGGTTTGATCCTATTTGCAATAATGAGTTCTAAGAATTAAGAAACTGCAGTTTTCTAGGGAGAACTTTTAGGAGAAACAATTCTATCCTTCTAGAAAAAAAGCAGAGTTGTTTAATTTGAAAGAAAAGAATCCTCTTTGTCGTTAACCAAAGTGGGCATGATTACCTCCTGTAATTCTACAATTTCAAATGGCGCTAGTTATAGGAAGATCTCAACATAAAATTTGGTACGTTCATTTCAGTTTTTATTTCTCCTTTTTTGCGAGATTTTTTAATGCGATGTTTTAAAAAAATTCTATCACGTGCGCATTTAAAAAGTAAAAATACAATAAACCCGCGATAGATAGGACCAGGGACTTCTTAAGCCTCTTTGAGGCCCTGTGCTCAGAGAAATATTAAGATGTTTTGGGCACTGGGTGACTATGCAAAAGAAGGCCTAACCTGAGTTCTTTAAAAGCAGTCAGTATACAGCATGCATAATCAACTACTCGTTCAAACGGTAAATCGAAACAAATAAAAATGCTCGGCTCACATTCTCATAAATCTAGGTTCTATCCAGCTCGACCGATGACTGCATTTCGACTAAATAAGTTAAGCGATTGCTTATGGTTTTAAACTTAGGCCTAGTCATGGATAACGGTCATCACATAATAATACAGTATTTCTACTTTTGCTAATTGACGTGCAGTTTGAAATTTCCTGTTTTTTTTAGAAGATGCACGGGAATAATACTGGACCATTAAAATTATCCGGATTATATGATTTTATTAAGACAGAATCTCTCTCGAGAACGAAATGAGGCCCTCTCCGTGAGAGAGGCCCTGGGCCTAGGCCCAGTTGACCCATGCCTTAAGATGTCTCTGGGTGGGACTGAGTGATGACCACGAAATTCAAAATAATTCAAAAAAAATTAACAAAGTAGTCTGCCGGTTCAAAGTTTTTTTCTCTCTCGCAAAACTCCCTCGTAGCATGCTGATAATTTTTTTATTCCTTGTTTTGGTGAAAAAATATGCTCTTCATTGGAGTCTATATTTTCTAAAATATAGACTAACACTTTTCTAACCCTTTATCAATAAAAAATCGGGTCCTTCTGTAAAATACCCAATACTGTCATTCGATTTCTTGATAGAATTGGGTCTGAGAGCCTCGCTTCTAGAACAAGGTTTTATTTTTCGTTTGGATGAATAGTCGTCTCTCAAATCTGCATAGATATAATACATATAACAATTAAAATATGTTCTAACAAACACACAGTCTGTAGATAAAAAATGAATGACACAAAATAAATTATTGTGAATAAAAATCGATTCCGAGAGGCACGTCCGAACACGTACATTAGCTAAACAAGAAGTGGGAAGTGAGTATTCGAACTGTGTAGCGCTCAATTGATTGATTGAATATTAACGTCGCACTGTTCAGCTACACGAGGGCTTTTGGCGACGGGTGTAGCGCTCAAACAAAAGACGAATCCATGAAATTTGAAAATCGCGTAATTCACTTGCGAGATTCGCGCAAGTCGAGGGAGTGTAAGTCTAGGTATCACTGTATGCAATTTTTTTAAAAAAAATAACACAGGCGTGTCGATGTCAAAACGACATGCAACTTTTTAAAAAATCCACCATATGGTCGCCCAATATTATATACGTTTGGCGCAATGTAATCCAAGAAGACTCACTGATATAAATTGAAACCAACCATTTACTCAAAATTATATCATAACATTACTAGAAAATAGGTTGAAGTTCCATCATCGATTTCATCATATTTATACATGTTGCATAATGCAATCGCATTAGTGGACGAACTCTTGGCCAGCGTGTCATGAGTTCGAATCCTGTTGCTACTGAAGTTAAGTTAATGAATATTAACGTCGCACTTTTCAGCTATACACGAGGGTTTTTGGTGATGGACCTCGTCATTTTGAACCTTGGTCAAGTGACGAGGACGACACCTGAGCTGGCATCCCCCTCTCATAACTGCCAACCAACGGGAGGATGTTTGAGCTCTCGATATATTTAACGTGCATCCTTCCCCTACACGGAGGGTCTTTAGTGGTACTGGGCTCGACCTCATGACATGCCTGCCATGATCCTATATCTTGACCACTGGGCTACCGCAGCCCCCTGGAGGTGATGCAGTAGTTTGGAGAGGGGTTGTTAGCTCAGATATGTTCTCGTCATTTGAGAGTGGTTCAAATTTACGAGGCTCGTTGCCAATAACCCTTGTGTTGTTTTGTAGGGTAACGTTAATAAAAACTCATGCATTAACCCTTTAACGACCGATTAAAAGCTAAGCGATTCGCACCTCAGGACCACCGTTTTTTACATAGGGGTGCATATGTGATGTGTTGGGAGGAACAAATAAGCAAATTTTTCTCGAAAATGAGTAAATTTTTTACAAACACTATCAAGGTCATTTTATTGCATTTAACACCCTTCAAAAAAGCTATACTGATAGCAGGGCAAGGAAAAGAATCGTATTTCGGCGTATATATACGTCCAGGGGCACTCAAAGTATCGGTTGAGCGAGACGGATATAAGCCCGCGGCAGTTAAGGGGTTAATTGGTAAGAGTTCTGTGGGATTAACGTATATAACTGTTAAAGTGAGTGAGAATTATATTAACGTAGCTCATATAAAGCAGCAAGAGGTTTATTCGTTACGGACCTAGTAATTTTGAAGTGAGGAGGTCGATACCTGAGCTCTGGCATCCTACTATCCAAGCTACCACACGACTCCAACGGGAGGACTGTGAGCTCGACAAATTTAACATGCCACTTTACATGGCATGTCTTCAATGCATCAGGACTCAAACCTATGATTAGCTGGCCGCGAGTTCGTGACCATAACCACTAGGCTACCACGATCCCCTTGACCGTTAAAACAAAATTTTCAATGTGAATTAAGGGGACTTGGCACCCTTTGAGCAAACTTCTTTATTTACGTATTTAAAAATTATATTTTAACATTTTATACAATGTTTCTATTCAAGAAAATGTTACCAGATGAAAATTTTCATACATTATTCACACAATTTTAAAAATTTAAATTTTTTGAAGAAAATTGGGAAAATTTTAAAATCCTACTCCTTTTGTAAAAAATAATTTTTTGACCTGAAATTTTTTTATAATATTCTTATGGATGTTCTTAACAACTTTAGGGATTGATTTTAGAATAACTTCATTCGTTTTCGAGAAAAAAAAATAAAATGTTGATATACAGGCTAAAAATCAACGAAAAAGCCAACATGTCTTACATTTTATTTTTTAAAAAAAAAAGTATTCATTTTATAGCAAAACGGATCCCTAATTTTATTACATGCTTTATTTTTAACACGCAGGAAAAAAGGGAAGTGAGGAAGTGATTGGTAAATAATTGTCGAAGGAGTAGCATTTTGAATGCACTAAGGTTTCGAAAAACACAAACTGAGAAAAACCACTTTAAAGTTTATAATTCTGAAATAATAATTATTATAGGCTTAATTAAACTTAAAATACCACTTTAAGATATTACTTATACGTTTTTCTTTAAAATAATTGCATTTTCATATGTTTTCAACCCACACATTTTTATAAATGATCAACTTTTAGAGAGTACTAATTGCACAAGACAACTCAAGAAAAACTTAAAAAAAATTTTTTTTCTGTCACGACAGAAATTTTAGCTGTGTGTTTTTCTTCTTATAATATTAAAGTATTACATTTGTATGAAAAATATATCAGGAACAAGAACTGAAATTATAAAATTATTAATATAAAATGCCTTAATTTAAAAATTTTACATGCACACATTTCACAAGGAAGAAAAATTACATTATTGTATTGCCTCGGAAATATTCTGCTTTTAATACTACACATTCTTTTTTATAGTAATTATTTCTATTTATAAAATAGATTTTTTTATCATAAAGCATTTTTAGCTTTTTCTAAAAGGGGGTGTGGCTGAATTGCCTAATTTGTTTTCAAATGAAGTTTTATTCAACTTCTAACTTTCCGACATGCACAAGTGATATATCAATCGAAAGATAATAATACAAAGAATAAGATTAAATGAAAATAAAAAAAAAAACGATAGGTTTGTGATTTTTAGGGTACCAAGTCTTCTTAAATGTAAATCCATTACATTTTCAACATGGACATAACTTTTTTATGTATTTTGTTTAAGTAAATTTAGTTAAGAATTAAAATTTTTTTTCCTTCTTTGAAAGAAAGATTTCTAGTTTTGATTTACATATTTTCTACGTGGGATTTTTTTATACGGACTCTGCTTACCCTGCTTAGAAATATTTTTAAAATTTATTACAAACAGCATATTTTATAGCTACTTATGAAGTTTCAGGACATATTTTTTTTGTATGGTTTTTTTTACTCACACAGTCTTTATTCCCCCGCGCAAAAATAGGCTGGGATATATGTATGTACAGTACTTCATTTTCCAAAATAATAATTAGTTCATTTGATTCATTCACAATAATAACTTAACTCACAAACTCGAGGGAGGGTCGAATTCAATTAAATAGCGAACCTAAGTTGTTTTTTTTTTGTGAGTTTATAAGGCCTGGATTACCAACTGTCTGCCTAACAGCGGACCAACCCTCATTCTATAAATTATACAACTGTTCATACTCACTGTTCAAATTACGGAACTGTAATAATTTACATGTCATGCACAAAATCATGTTTTAATAGTTCCCACTTTATTATTGGAGAGAATAATTTGGAAGTTGTTGATAGTTTCACTTATTTAGGTTTAGAAATTAACAATAGAAATGATTGTACTACTGAAATCCAAAAGAGAATCACTATGGCCAATAGATGTCTTAATGGAATACGAAAATGCATGAAATCAAATTTAATCAGAAGAAAAACACACAAAAAAGGTTTTATTGTATTCAAGTCTTTTAAGATCAGTATTAACTGACGCATATGAAACTTGGTCTCTAACAAATGAGAACCTGATAAGTATCTACGAAAGGAAGATTTTAAGATTTATTTTTGGAGGAATTCAGGAAAATGGAACATGGCGGAGAAGATCAAATTTCGAGCTCTATCAATCATATAAAGAATCTGACATTGTTACTTTCATCAAAATACAAAAAATTAAATGGGCAGGTCACGTTGTCAGAATGGAAGAAAACCGCACAACTCTAAACGAGTTTTCAACCAATGGGCTCATGAAGAAAGGGCAGGCCAAATCTTAGATGGATTGATGGCCTAGAAAAAGATCTCCTAGTTTTGAGAACAAAAAATTGCAGAACACTAGCAAGAAGAAGGCTTCTTGAGAAGGCCAAGGCTTACCCTGGGCTGTCGAGCCACTGAGGAAGGAAGAAATAATTTACATGTATTATATAATTCTATTTAATTTGTAACTATAATATTAAACAGAACTTACTGCCCTTTTTATATTGTTCTCGTGTGGGAGATAAATAAATAATTTTATTACATCATCACGAAAATCTTTATATAGAGAGAGATAAAAAATATTTAAAAATATGTTAGAATCCCCACTTGTTTTCAAATTTGATACAAATATTTTCAAAAGTGTTTTAATTGAAAAAAAATAACAAAATATAATATGAGACAAATTGTTATAAAATATTTATGTCGAAATATATCTCATAATACCGTAAAAAATCATTCTTCATATTTAAAAATCTACTGGTACTAAGCTTATGCAAATACTCCGAAATTAAAACCACATCACTCTATAAAATTTGATTCATTAGCATTTTACACAATAAACTTAAGAATTTATTACTACGATTGAATAAATGTTACATAAACTTGATTTGAAAAAAGTGGAACATAATAAATCAAGTGAAAAAAGTACATCGCTTTAACATTGGTATAGTCTGTACGCGTTAACAGAAATGCAATTAACTTTGATTCTGTAAAGAAGGAAAAAATAGAAGATTAATTCTGCTGATTTCATGCGAAAGAAGTTCTACTCGAGTTGAGTTGTTTGAAGGAACATGGCCGAAGAGCAGAGGGGGCATAATTGAATTTTCTACGGGAAAATTGAGTGCATTAATTTGCAGGAGAAAAAAAAGGAACGAGAATGTCTAATTAGATACAGAATGGGTTAGAGCATGAAACTGGGGAACCGGGACATTCGAACCAAAAGGCAAGAAGTAGAGTATATGAATAATTTAAAAATTCTAATTCTTATAACTAAGAACTCTTTTTATTAATGTTTAATTGCTACGTTTATTAAAATCTAAGTGACTTACAGTTAATAAATTATTTAAAGAGCAATATTTAAAGACACTTTTTTCTGAATCATTTAAACTTATCTTTTGAATTTTTCTGTCAACATTGTTTGTGCATCTTTTGCTCAAGAGTTCAGTAAGTGTCTAATTATTGCTTCATATTGATAGAATATTTAATGACAAATTTAAGTTATTGTTATTTTTACCAAGCAACTATACTGATCTTAAGTTGTTTAAACATAGCTTTTAAATTGTTTGTTTATGAATCCATTTATAAAGTCAGGTTGTTGTCATTATTTATTGAGAAAAAGTAACATTTAAATAAATTAGAAGTATTTATAATTTAGTTTTAATTATTTTTTATTTTAAAATTTCATTAAAACTAAATTAAACTCTTAAACAATCAATTTTTTGCCCGAAATTTTTTAAAAAACAAGCATATTTTTTTATTACATATAACTAAGCATAGTAAGCAGATAGCGAAAATGGAAGAATTTTTATTTTAAAATGCAGTTTTAAAGTTTTCACCTTATTTTTTATTTTATAATTATGAAACACAGAAATCTCTAATGTGTTCTTTTTATAAGTACACTCCGCATGCTATAAAGACTGTTTCAAATATATTAAAATAATTTCTCTCCCATACTTAGAAAAAAATTTCATGTTCGTACCTCTTTTTCGAATTGTTGAGGATTTTGTGTGTGTATGCATATATATATATATATATATATATATATATATATATATATATATATATATATATATATATGCACACACAATTTGAAACATGGTATAGTGCAATGGGGAAAGAGATAATATCTTTTGGGACTACCTTTCCGCTGTCATTTCTTCTCGAGCAACAAATAGCACCATGCCTTTCCAATCCCTGTTCTTAATGGAATGTTTTCAAGAATCTTAATTCCTGCCTTCAATGAAAAATCTCCAATTTTACCATAAAGAATACTTCTGACGAGAAGTATTTCAGACCCATGGACTATGGAATTTGATAAAAAAAGTAGTAAAAGGCCGAAAAAAATTCACCGCATTTGTTGATGACTGGAGAACAAAAATACTATGCCTCCAACCAGAAGTTATCTGAATAATGCTGGTGTTTCTGGCAGTTCAAAAACAATCAGTAACAGATTAGTAGATGTTAGATTAAGAGCTAGAATTCCACGAAAGAAGTCTTATCTCAATTTACACCAGCGCTAGAAAAGACTACTGTGGGCAAGGGAAAACATTAATTGGACAAATGATTAGTGGTCACAAGTTATATGAAGGGATGAAACTAAGATATCGTTATTTCGTTGTAATGGCTGAAAATATGCAAGACGTAGAATAGGAGAAATGCCACATTCTGACTACATCCAGGCAACTGTGAAGTACACACATAGTTTTGTTATTTAGTTATGTATATCAGCAGATGGTATTGGTCACCTTCAAATCATTGATGGGACACTGAATGTCAGAAAATACTTTGACACCGTTCTAGAACACAAACTTCTGCCATCCATCAGGGATCTTTTTACCAACAATGCTTCATTTATTTTTCAGAAAGATTCTGCTCCTTGCCACACAGTAAAGTAATTTAAATACTGGTATCGTTCAAAGATCACTGAGTTGTTGTTCTGGCCAGGAAACAGTCCTGATCTCAATACTACCGAAAACTTAAGACACAGTTTGAAAATTCTTGTCCGAATGAGTTACCCATTAAATAGAAAGTAAACAAATTGAATATACACTGGTGTGCAAAACTTAAGCAACAGGTGGGTTTATTGCCATAACTTCACGAAAAATCATCTGAGAGACATGAAATTCAGAAATGAGGGAGAGTATTATGTACGTAAAGGATGACGAAAGCATTGACGCTGAAAAAGGAATACGATGCATACGGTATGGAATCAAACAAAAACAAGCTTTATTGAACGCACAGTATCGTGACTCATGATGGTCTATCCAACAGGAAGAACAACAAGCAGATGTTCCTTAATATGGTATATGCCCTCTCCTCACTGCTATGGTTGCTTCGCACCGTCTCCGCATACTTAGAACCAGCTGGTGCAACATTTCTTGCGGTAGGAGTGCCCATTCCTCAATCAGCATCTGTTTGAGTTGTTGGGTGTTCTCCGGATGATGCAAGCGTGCTGCAATACGTCTCCCCATAGCATCCCACACATGTTCGATGGGATTTAAGTCTGGGGAGTACGCTGGCCAGTCCATTCGAGTGATATTTTCACTTTCCAGCAGCTCCTCAACAGCAAGAGTCCAATGTGGCCGTGCATTGTCATCCATAAAAATGAAATCTGAGCCAATGCCTCCTCGAAGCAGACGCACATGGGGAAGAAATACCTCCTCACAATAGCGATCCCCGGTTATTGACCCTCTGTCAAAAATGTGGAACTTAGTTCGCCCGTTCAGCATAGTGCCTCCCCAGACAAGAACTCCTGAACCACCGTAACGGTGTCTTTCATTGATGTTAATGGGATAAAACTGGGTCCTGATCTATCTTCAAATCAAAACGCGTTGAGAATCGCTTCTGGTACTGAACCGACTCTCATCCGTAAAGAGGACACGATTCCATAGATCAGTTGTCCAGTTGTTGTGCTCTCTGCACCACTGTAAATGGTGGCGTTAATGGCCAACTTTCAACGGGAGGCAGCGTTTAGGACGGGGGGCGAATAGGCCCCCTATGCGGAAGAGTCTGGCCACAGTAAACCGCGACACTTGTCTCCCCGTTGCTGTACAGAGTTGCTGAGCAATGGCGCTTGCTAACTCATGTCTCGGTCTCTTTTCTCCTGCAGGATGATATATCGGTCATCCCTTGCAGTTGTCGTCCTCAGGCGGCCACCACCAACCTTTCTAACAGCTGTACCTGTGGTTTGGAACGTTTTCCAAGCGCGCGAAACGACACTTTTGTTGATTCCAAAATCTGCAGCTACACTGGTGTCAGTACGCCCCTCCTCCAGCTTTCTGATCATTCTTCCACGTGTGAAGTCGTCCAGGTGTTTTCTTCTAGCCATATTTCACGAACTGACTCACTGGCACTAGCAGCGAATACGTTGAATTGCGTCTGCGTCCTTCATTTTATTCTACTGTTGAGCAGCGCGTGCCGATATCATGCGTTTTGCGTACGCTCATGTCGCTCTTGACGTTTCGTTCCTTATATTTGCATACGCATGACGTTTCTACTGACTTACGTGTTCACTGTACTGATCTCCAGACCTCCTTTTCTGCAATTTCATGGCTATCTGCTAAATCTTTACATTGTTGCGCTTAAGTTTTGCACATCAGTGTATAATTGTTTTTCTCCTGGCATCATGTAATAATGAAGGAAGAGCTTAAAACTATTTCCAGTTCAATGAAACATCGATATGAAGCTGTAATACAAAACAAACGCTATCCCTCTAAGCACTGCTTTCATGAGTATCTAACGTATATCGACAGTTATTGCAGCATTACTTTCTTTGCATTGCAAATATTTAATTTTTGTGTGTGTTGAATTATTTATTAAATTCTCTTTAGAATGATATAACAGACTTAGCATTTCGTGAAACGTAAAATTTTCGGTAAGTACACAAACTTAAAAATGTAACAATTTTAAAAAGTTTTCACAATTTTGGCCGGCACTGTGTATTTTGTTTTATTTCATTTTATTTTAGAAATTTTATTTTTTTCCTTTTGTCAATTAATCGGTTAAATAAGACATATAGAGCTTTCATAACGGTATAAGATTTAAGTATACTTTATTAATTTGTATATGAGCCATTTTGTTTGAAAGTGGTGTAAGTCCATTTTTAACAAAAAGTTAATTATAACACTGAATGCAGTTTGATATGAGTTTTTTTTATCTATGAACAGTTCTCCAAAAAATCCTTCAAAAATTTCATCATATAATAATATAAATTTGCATAGTAATGAAATAACAAATATAGTTACTTTGAAAGTGGTAAATATCTCCATATAATATAAAATTGACTTACACCACTTTAAAAGAAAACGGTTTACACATAAAAAAGAAAAAGTGACTCACACACTCCTCCCTCACTCATCAAGACATCTTCGGATTTATTAGGCTCACAGTTTTGAAATTTGACAAGCGTGTTTCTTTTGTTGGGTAGATATCTGCTAAAAACAGGTTTTGCAAGAAATCGTTCCCCAAGTAGAGTTACGGGGGTGTTACAGGGTAAAACTCCCGTTTCGAACTATGTAACGCAGAGACGTGGAATTTGGTAATTATATTTATGTTTTGTTCAGATGGGATCTGATAAGAACAGATTTTACGAAAATCAACTCTTGATGAGGGTATTATAGAAAAAAATTCCCAGTTTTGAAATATTAGACTCACTAACTTGAAATTTGAGAAACATGTTCTTTCTGTTGAGAGAGATCTTCTAAGAAGTTTTTTTTTTGAAAACTCCTCCTTATGGGTTATCTAACTTACGGGAGCATTATAGATAGTACAAATTCACGTTTTTGAGTTATTAGACCAACAGATTTAAAATTTAGCAAACATGTTTCTTTTGCTGGTTAGCAATCTACTAAAACTGGGCTTTGTGGAAATCAACTCGAAAGGGAGAGAGGTTACAGAAACATAGAAGGTTATATTACCGTTTTAGAATTTCTATTTCTGTCCCTTTTTAAACAACAGGTGAAATCTATAGGCATCTTTTTCGATCCATTAAAAGCATAATGATAGAACTACCTAAATAAATAAAAATAACTTAAGAACGATATATAGTCATGCAATATAATGAAAACCCAACTTTGCGAGCAGGTAATGGCTAGTATTTATTGTAATTGAAAGCATGTAAGCTCACATTTTTTCGAAATATAACGGAAGTATTTTCTAAATCTATTTGTTCCTTATAACATGAAAACGCTTCAATTTCGCTAACTTTATTTATTTATTTGTTTTTTGCCCATGTGAACTTTTTCTATGGAATCTCTAATATTCTTGAAAGAAACAAAACCGAATGATCGTTACGTATATATAAATGCAAGTTAGTCTTATCCGTCCGCGATCACCATTACCGGTATCATCAGTTTTTCTTCTTTATGATTGGATAAAGCATTCGCTCTTTTGTTTTATTAATGGCTTGAAGAGGACGTAAGAAAAAGCAAAAAAGGCCCATTACTCCCTTCTATAAAACATCCAGGGCCTTATTAATACATGGTCGGGTTCTTGGACTTTCAGATATTTCTGGACTTTCGGGCATTCTATTTTGCTCCTGCAATCTGACCTTGGAGTAACGCTAAAAAAACTCCAAGAATTTATCTTTTTTTCCTTGCAGCATTTTTGCATTTTTTTACTTCTTGTTCTTTGCGAAGGCATACGTTAGTTTTCAGAATATTTTTTTCCTAAAAATGTTAACTGAAGCAAATATATTCTAAGATTAAATCAAATTATTCTAACCCCAATTAAGTTGCTTAGACGTGCGTAAGAGGATTTCCGTACATTTGGTGACTTATTTGCATTCAACTTGTTTCTAAAGATTCTCGACAGATATAAAAATGAACAAATGAGTGAATATTAGCGTCGCACTATCCACTTATTCGAGGGTTTTGCCGACAGGACTCGCCATTATGAACCATAGTCTGGTAAAGATTTCGTTATAAATTTTCAAAATTTGCTTACTATAATAATAATAAAATTTTCTAGTAAATTTTCTAAGACCTTAACGTTTTATTTATCATTTAAGTTTCATTTATGTATATAATTATACCAAAATATGTATAGGGGACATAAGAATTTTTAAGAGGCTTACGGGTACGGGGGCGTAGTAGAAAAAGGTTGAGAAACACTGATCAACATGGTAGAAAACGGATAAACGTTCATTTTGTCAGGCAGAAAACCGTCAATGATTGATTGATTGAATATTAACGCCGCACTGTTCAGCTACACGAGGGCTTTTGGCGACGGACCACGTAATTTTGAACCATGGTCAAGTGACGTGGACGACACCTGTGTTGGCACCCCCTCTCCTAACTACCACACCACACCAACGGGAGGACGTTTGAGCTCTCTACAGATTTAACGTGCATCGCTGCCCTACACGGCAGGTCTTTAGTGGTACTGGGCTCGAACTTGTGACAAGGCAAGCCACGATCCGATACCCATACCACTCGGCTACCGCGGCCCAGAAAACCGTCACAATCGACCCCCAAAGAGGGTTATGACTCTAGACGTAACAAAATTATTCTTCTACATCAGGGGTGGGCAGACTTTTCCAGGGCTGCTTCTAATTTTTTCAAGGTGTTATGGTCCACCCTGTGTTAATGGCGCACACAAGGAGGGGAGGGGCCGCCACGGGTCCGGACCCTCCCCCATACAACTTGATTTTTTTTACCGATTTATTATAATCCCATGTATTTAGTACCTAAAACTTAACTAAGTATTTGTTATTAATAATTTCTTTATTAATTAATGCTGATTATTTATTCAGTATTTTATTTTTTACTGTTTTTTGTTCCCGACAGCCTACAAAATCAAAAGAATATGTTTGGCTGCATAATGGGATATGATATGAGAATGTGTGTGTGGTAAACACTCCTCCTCTTTTGAAAAATTCTTGTGTGCACCAATTCCCTGTGACGTAGGTGTGGTGAGATAGAAAAAAAGGTCTATAATATTTTAATAATAAAAACGGAATATGTACTTACTTGCAGGACTAAAAAAAACCCACCGCTTTTAAAACTGCGTTTAAACTGCAAGATACAAACCAGCCACAAACATAATGAGATTAAATGATGCATTTACTATCAAATAGTTAAAAAAATAAATAAATCATTTTTGTCTAAAGTTAATTTTTGTTGTTATAGTTAGTAGAAAACTTAATCTGCATGCTTCAGTCAATTTTGAATATTTCCGTATATAATTACTAACTACTAAAATCTTCACGCAGTCACCCCAAAATGTCTTAACGGTCCACCAGTCGATCGCGATCGACGTAATACCCACTCCTGTTTTACATGATAATGCTTGTCCACAAGTTACGGTGCCAATAAAAACTTATTTAGAAATACTCAACCGAGAGTTCTTACCCCACCCGCCAAATCCATCGGATTTTGCCTCTTCAGATTATCCTATGCTTCGATTAATGAGGCATAGCTTGTCGCAGCAGTGCTTCACATCATATAAAGATATTTAACAAGTAATATAAAAAAATTTGTAAGTCAATTCCTACTTATATACATAGATCAACAAAGAAAAATTCTATTTTAGCTACTTTTTATTAAATAGTTACAATTAATATAAATATGTATATACGTAGGACAGAATCACAACATTAAGTGGTAATTGATTTTTATTCATTATCATTTAAGTATCGTATTGTCATCCAAAGCAATCGTGTATATAAAATTTCAGTTTAAATGAATGCTTTAAAACGTGGGGGAAAAAATCTTTTACATTTTTGACTCAAGTCGCTGAAAATGAAATCAACGCGGCTGTATCTGTAATTCTCTTTGAATGATTAATTTCAGTCAATTCATTTTAATTAATTATAATTAAATTATTGTATTGTCACCCAAAAGAATAGTGTATAGAAAATTTCAGCTCAAATTAGCGCTTCAAAATATGAGAAAAAAAACCTTTTCAAGTTTTGACACAAGTCGCCAAGAGGGTCGCTAAGTCACCAAAAATGATGCCAACGTTGCTGTATTTGTAATTCTTTGAATAATTAATTTTAATCAATTAATTTTTATTAAGTATAATTAAATTACTGTATTGTCATCCAAAATAATCATGCATATAAAATTTCAGCTCGATTGAGCGCTTTAAAATGTATTTTATCAACGATTGAAAATTCCACCAAGATAAGTAAATAAATAAATATATAGGGAATGTGTGAGCTATATATATAATAATAGGAATTGAAAAAATGGGTTGATTCTTCGATCGCATCAAAAGATGAAGCGTTCTTGTGACACGGTATCCGTAGGCTACCATACAGAAGGGGGAAAGTAGTGACTAGCAGTGGTCAATACTTTAAATAAAAAAAATGTTTCGTTCTTTTGTAATAAGGGCCTAAATTTTGATAAAAAATCGGCGGAAACTTTTTTGTACTTCTTCTATTAAGAGGACACAGTACGATTTAATTGACCAAAATCGGTCAAAAAAATCAAATTTAATTTTTTTAGCCTAAATTATTCTTTATAAACTTTTCTATAACCTCACAAAATTTAAAAGCTCTAAACTTAAAAAACGCAGAATTATGATAACTTTCACACACGTTCGTTTTTATTCACATCTCTATGGCAAATCAAAACCTTAAACTGACTTATCTCAGAAATATAAAATAACTAGTTTGTCTTATTTTAAAATGCTAAGACTTTTTTTTTCTATTGCGCCTAATGCTTTGAAATTTTTTTTACGTATTGCTAATAGTACATGTAACAAAAGTTGGTATGTATTTTTGAATCAAAGCAATATTTATTTTATTAAGAAAATTGAACTCAGAATTTATGCATTTTTTAAGGAACTTTCAATAAACATTCATAAAAAGAAGTGTTGTATGAATATCACAATTACGTTAACGCAAAACCCATACCATCTTTTACTATACATAGTCTGACGTACTTGTAAATGAAATTTAATGTCTGTACGTCAATATTTATATGAGGAGTAGCATTTTAAAATCACCTCACAATTTTTTTTCCTTAAAAAATTACATGGCTAACTTTTTATGAAATTTTGAGCACAAAATCTGTTTAACATAGTATACATACATAGGAGGCAGCCAAAAAAATTTTAAAAATCCGTAAATTAAAAATTTTTGCGCAAATCATACCATGTCCCCTTAAAGAAATTCACCTGGTGAGATTGTCCGACCAGCTTTCATTTGGGTTCCGATTCAATTTTCTGTTCCAGAGATCAGTTTGTTGTAAATGCAGCGTTAGAAAACTGCAAATAATTGATTATTTAAAATTAAATAGTGAAAGTGATCTTGTCCTCCTCGTACTTTGAGATTGACGAATAACTTAATAAATTGTTAGTTAACGACTTTTAGTGTTTCGTTTCCTACCAACTACCCTTGTTTTATATACACTCAAGAGCCAAAACGACCACCTGTCAATAACGAGTTGTCCCACCTTTGGCGCGCAACACAGCTTCAACCCGCCTTGGCATGGATGTCACAAGTCCTTGGTAGATGGCCGGAGACAGATTGTACCAGATGTTTGAGCAACGGTCACGCAAATCAGAGATATTGTGAATTGGTGGTCTTTGAACTCTGAGCTGCCGTCCCATGACATCCTAAATGTTGTTGTTGTGGCTAATGCCACCTGTCTGACGTAGTCAGAACGAGGCCCACGAAATTCATCGTGGCAAGGGCAAGAGGTACGCTCGTGATTTAAGCTCGGTGAAACTCCCCGAAGGGACGATAGATGGCGACACGACCTCTATCTCCACCTCCACAATTTCTGAAAGTGAACTGAAGGGGAGGGAAATATTCTCCAGTTCCTGCGCTCGTGAATAAGCCCACAAGACTACGGACCCACTGATTTAACGAGCACGTACTCCGTGTGCACTCGGAGGGTATTTGGTGACATCGAGCATCGAACCCAGGCCTTCCGGTCTGGAGTCCGATGCTCTAACCACTAGGCTACCCACGGCCCATCCTAAATGTGTTCTATCTGATTGAGATCCGGTGAGTTAGACGGTCAGGACGTTAACTGGAATTCAGCATCATGTTCCTGGAACCACTCCAACACAATTTTAGCCTTGAGGGTGTTGTCATATTGGAACATTCCATATCGAGCTGTAAAAACGAGGCCATGTAAGGGTGTAACTGGTCCGCAATGATGTTCAGATACCCTGTAGCATTCATGGTCTGCTCTACCACAACCACGGGTCCCAAAAACGCCCAAGAGAACGTCCCCCAAAGCATAATACTGCCACCACCGGCCTGTGTATGACCTACTGTACATTGAGGGAGCAACTGTTCGCCTGGAAGACAGCGTATCCTGATACGACCATCGGCGGGATGAATGACAAACCGTGATTCGTCTCTGACCAGGCTACTCTCTCCCATTGATCCATGGACAAGTCGTGATGTTCCCGGGCCCAACGCAGGCGCAGTTGGGGATGACGCTTGGTCAGCAAAGGCACACGAGTGGGACGTTTGCTGCGTAGTCCCATATCCAACAGTGTCCGCTGAACAGTGTGCTTCGATACTGCTCTACTTGGTCCTGCATTGTATTGGGCTGTCAACTGAGCCACTGTCTGGCTCCGGTTTTGCTTCACCATGCGAGACAGTCTCCGATGGCTTTTTTCTTTGATAGCGTGTGGACGCCCAACACCATGTCGTCTACTGATGGTTTCACCGTCATTCATCCACTTTGCATAAGTATTAACAACTGTAGATCGCAAACAACCCATGAGTCGTGCAGTTTCGGAAATACTTGTTCCGAGCCTTCGAGCCATTACAATCTGCCCTCTATCAAAGTCGCTTAGATCCGCCGCAGCCTTTCCCATCACACACAGAAATAAGTGAAAGAATGAAAATGAAAATTAGATTTAACGGGTGCCAGCGAAATGAATCGCTTATACCCAAATTCGCGGAAAGTATCAATGAAAATAAATATCTGAATACACTCCCCCGCAGGGGGGGAGGATGGAGGAAGAAGCGGCCTAACTAAAACGAGACAAAAGTACGTTACGAGGGCAGGAATGGAGGAGCGCAAGGAAGGGGGGGCTTAACAGCCCCAAAAACGCGTTCGAGGAGCACCAAAAACGCAATCGGAATGGAGAAGCTGCGAGATTTATTTATTTATTTATTTTGCAGCTGGGATGAAAAAGAGAATGGAGACTACAAGACAGAACTTGCTAGTGGAAGAATGAACGATTGAACGATTGATTTATGGGCGTCTGGACTGTATCACAGTCCTCAATCCCTTATCTGGATAGCTTTGATGTTGGGCTTAGCGAAAGTGGAGTTTTACATTCTGCTTTGTGGCATGGCGGTGATTGGTTGGTCGGTGGAATCAGGGAGGCGTGGCAAACGTGCTTCATCAGGATGGGAGATGTTCAAAGTCTTTTGGCATGGCTGAGAGCTTAGAGGCTGCTCTCTGATTGGATGCTGGTAGAGTGATAATTGACTCGGGTTGGCTGCCCATCGGGCTGTGAAATAGTAAATGGGGAGGAGCAAGTCCAGTGGGGAGAGCCGAGGGAAAATAATGACAAAATATTTTTAAAAGATAGATTTTTAAAAGATAATTTTTAAAAGATAAATTTTAGCAAATAGGTTGTGCAATATTAAATTGCACAAAGTTAAAAATTACGGAGGATTATAAGAATCAAGAAGTATTCTTCTTGGTCTTTTTGTATTGTCATTTGGAGTATAAGGAATTAAGTTTTGAATATTGACATTATTGATTGAATCCAAATTAGTAAAGAAGTTAATTGCATTATTCTGAATATATGCTTTAAAACTATTAATTTTAAGATCTTTGCGAATGTCGTCATTGCGCATATATCTGGTTGCTTTGACGATCATAGGAATGAGAGAGTTTTGTAAGGTATCTAGTTTATTTATATTAGTTTTAGCGGCATAACCCTAAACTGGACTTGCATAAGCTAAGATGGGACGCATAACGGCTGTATAGAGAAGCACTTTGTTTTCTATACTTAAATGTGAGTTCCGGCCTATTAGGGGGAAGAGTTTAAACATAATTCTCCGGAACTTATCGCGAACGTATGTAATATGTTGTTTCCAAGTAAGGTGGGTATCAAAAATTATGCCAAGGTATTTGGCTTCCTGAGACCATGGAATCTGTTTATTGTACATGGTGATTGGTGGTGGTAGGCAAAGCTTTTTCGTGAAAATTATGGCTGTTGATTTTTCTACGTTTATGCTAATTTTCCATTTGTCATAGAAGTTTTGAAGGTGTAGTAAGTGTTTGTTTATAGCAAAAGAAATTGTAGTTAGATTTTTGAATGTTGCGTGAATGGCAGTGTCATCAGCGTAGAGGTTAATTTTTGTTAGTGAATATTCAGGAATATCGTTAATGTAAAGATTGAATAGTTGGGGGCCTAGCAAAGAACCTTGTGGACACCCTGCATTTACAGGGTGCTCGTTAGAGAGAGTCTCGTTGATTCTGACTTTGAAGGATCTGTTAGTGAGATAAGAGTGTATGAGGTGAATCATTGGGGGAGGAATATTATAAGAAATTAGTTTGAAAGTGAGTCCATTAATCCAAACACGGTCGAAGGCTTTCTGGATATCCAGAAAAACCGCGCCCGTGCTTTTCTTTTTCTGGAAACCTTCCGAGATATGCTCAGTTAATCTTAAGAGTGGGTGTAAAGTAGATAGTTTGGTAGTAAAACCATATTGATTAGGATTGAGAAGATTATTTGAATTAATGAAGTTTTTTAATCTAAGGAGAATAATGGATTCGGTTAGTTTACCGATTGTAGAAAGAAGGGATATAGGCCTGTAACTAGTTGCTAAGTGAGGATCTTTGCCAGGTTTGTTAATTGGAAAAATAATATATAGCTTCTTTCCAGTTTTCTGGAAAGTGATTAAATTTGAGGATTTTGTTGACTAGAATAGTTAAAATAAGGATGAGTTTAATGGGGAAATTTTTTAACATGCGATTAGTGATTAAGTCTTTACCAGGAGCTTTTTTGGAGTTAACATGCTTAATGTAGTGAATAATTTCGTCAGGAAGGGCAGGTTCAATGTTAGTGGTTGGAGGGTGGAAAGAAAGTTGTTTACGGTGGAGTTAATATTTTCGTCATTATGGTTATACGAATCATTTTCGCGTTCATTTTCAATAAAGTTATTTTTAAGATTAGTAGCTAGTAGGTTAGCTTTTTGCTGATCTGTGACTGCCGTACCAGTTGCACAGTTGAGAGAAGGGATTTTGGATCTTTTATTTTTGAAAAATCTTTGTGTGCGCCATAGGCTATTGTCTGTGGTGTTGAGTGCTTCTAATCTTTTTGCCAAATGTCATCGTTGTATTTTTTGAGTTCTTTTTTGAAATCTGATTGTGCTTTATTGTAATATGTTTTAAAAATTGGGTTGAGTGTCTGGTGATAACGTTCACGAAGGTGGTTTTTGAGTTTTAGTAGTCTATTAATGTGTAGTGGAGTGAAGTTTCGTTTGTCGATTTCTATTGGTCGGGAGGCGTGGCTATGAGTTTCGATGACCGCGTCGGTGAACTCTGAGATTTTTTGCTCTAAATCGTTAGTATTATTAATATCGTTTGGGTGATAATCAAATAAAGAAAGGTTATTATTTAGATTATTTTTGAAGGAATACCAGTCGGTGGAGACCGCTCTGGGGTTAGGGGGCTCAATTGCTAATTTAAAGCTGAAGTTTAGGAATACTGGGTTATGATCGGATGATAATTCGTCGATAGAGTTAATGGTGAAAGGATAATAGAAGTTCTTAATTAGTGCTATGTCAATTGTATTAGCGGAGTTATAACCAAATCTAGTAGGGGTAGGGGGATAGGCGATATTTAAATTTAGCATATTGGCGAAGTTAAAGAGGTGCCTTCCTCTGGTTGTGTTATTATTACAGTTCCAGGCATTGTGAGTAGCGTTAAAATCTCCGAAGAGAATACAGTTATTAGCAGTTTGAATAAAATGCTCGATATCTGTGTAAATAAGCTTTCATCGGAAGAAGGGGGGATATAAACACAAGTAATAGAGATGGGATCATGCTGGGGGGAGTTAGTATAATGTTAGTTGCTTCTAGAGCTCGAAGTGGGGAGGCAGTAGTGCTTTATAGAGTTTTTAACGAGGATCAGAGTTCCACCTGCGGTACGCGCTCCTTCTGAAATTCTGTCATTTCTATGGCATGTGTAGTTTGCAATATTGAAGTTGTGAGAAGGTCTCAGGTGAGTTTCTTGTATAAGAAGAATATCTGGGGAGTGCTTCTCTATAAAAATACGAAGTTCGGCATATTTTCTTAGCAATCCGTTTGCGTTCCATGAACACAAACTGAGACCAATCGGGGAGGAACTATACATGATTAAAATTATTACAAGATGCCTCTATTTGGGCGTACATTTGATTTGGGTTTAATTTTTGGTTATTGTTCATATTGTTATTATTGCAAAGAATTTGAGATAACTGCATTAGACAATGCATGGTCATTTGCAGTGTGGCTTGAACATTAAAGTTATTATTGTTTTGGTAATTATTAAAATTGAAATTGCTATTTCTGTTATTAAAATTTGGAAAGTTATTGTGGTTATATCTGTTATTGGGGGGGTTTGGTTTTTTGGTCTCAGTTTGTGCTGAAAACCCAGGTTCTCGTGTCGCCATCTGTGGGGTTTATTTCATTATTTGCTCCAGTTGTTGCTTGGGCATATGAGATGTTTGGTCTAACCAAACTATTGTAAATATTTGTGTAGGAGTTCCTATTGTTTTTGGCGGCTCCTTTTGGGGGTTTGGGGAAAGATGGGCATCCTCTGTAGTTTGCCATGTGGCCATATATATTGCAGTTGATGCAATACGCTGTCTCTAGCTTTTGTTTAGAGGACAGTCACGGGTTATGTGGTTCTCGCCACATTTCAGGCATCTTGGGTTAAGATGGCAATTTTCGGAGGTATGATTGAATTTATTACAGGTGTAACACTGGGTTACACCTCTTCCATCATAACCCTCAACTCTGACGCTGAGGTATCCTAGGGTTTTTAAATCAAAAATCTTTAGGTTGTCTAGGTTTCTGGGGAGGGTGATTAAAAAGATGGGAAGGGTACGTTTGGTTTTTCTGCCAATTAATTGGTTGACCCTGTCCGGCGTGTAGCCGAGTAGCTCTAAGTCCTGCTTGATTTCTTCTGGGTCAGTCTTACGGGGGATGCCTTTTATAACTACCTTTATGGGGCGTTCGGCTTTGGATTTGAAAGTATAAAATTGATATTTTAATTTTTTCAGCAGTTGAACTGCTGATCTGCAGTATCCGTATATAATTTTAAATACTCTCCCGTTAATCGGGATCTGATTTTCGGGAATTCTTTAGTTATTGCGGCCATTTGAACTTTATAACTTAATTCTTCATCGATGAAGAGCATGATGGGGGCGGGGAGCTGATTCTGGGCTGGAACCTGATTGGTCGAGCCGTTCTCTACTCTTTGAGAGTTGGGGTTACTTTCGTCGGTAGTTGAACCTGGGTTTTCTACGTTGTTAGGTAGAAGTTCCTTTGGAATATTAAATTTATTTGGAGATACGATAGTCTCCTCTTTATCTGGGGATTCAAGATTAATTTTTCTTGCAGTTTTTCTATTTGGGGGATATTCGAAGTTAGAGTTATCCTTTCTCTTTCCGTAGTTGTTAGTTTGGTTTTGCACTTTAGGGGTTGACTGTGTCAACTTGATAGGAGAGTTATGGGGAGTTTTTTCGTGATGTGGGCAGCCAGAGATAGTGCATGGGTCGTGAGAGTCAATATCACTTACCGCCATAGAGATGGTTTCTTCGATCTCTTGCAGCTCCGTGAGTGCTCGAACGAAGAATGGTTCCTCTGGGAAGTGATCCGGCATCTGTTTTAGAGCGTCAACACAGGCCTGTTTACATTTACGGAATGTCTCCATTTTTGCTAGTTGGGCCTTGTTGTACTTTAATTGCTCACATGGTGTGAGCTGGTATTGAGACGATGGTGACCTAGGTTCACTCCTTTGCGATAGTGCCATTTCCAATTCCATGTCGGTTGGTAAATTTGCCATTTCCGAGTCGTCAACGTGAGGGAGAGGGAGAAAATAATATATAGAGTCTGCTTAGTCTAAATAGCCCTGAAAAGGGCTGCAAAAATCAGATGCTCTTTTGGTATGGGTGCAGGGAGTGGGTTGCGTAGGCAGCCCTGTAGCATTTGCCGTAGTGGCAGGTAGTCGTAGAGTCCGTGCAGAGCGTATAGGAGACGCGACTGCACTGTATCGAGTCTCAAGACCGAATCCCATGAAAAACTTTTTTTGGTTTAGTGGAAGAATGATTCTCCAGCAGCAGTTAAATACCCATTCTACATGATCACGTGCCTTCCACATCATCCAGGCGAGTTCATTGCAAAATGTAGGGGTGGTCATAATGTTTTGGCTCTTGAGTGTATATGTTTTGTCATGTCAAGTTCGAATCACAATCTTGTGAGTACAGGAGCTATGAGTTTTTGAAGTTAGATTGTCAGATTTTAGCGAGACGGATGCAAAACATTATTTTAAAGCTATATATTCTCTTAATAATAACCGATACTGTGAAATACGTTTAACACGAAAACGCTTTGAATGAAATATCGGTTAACATGAAATAATACAATGATCCCGACAAACTTCTATGGATTTTCATGCATTTTTTTTCTCTTAACACGAAACAAAAATCGCTTAAGGTTTATCGCGAAAAAATTTCCCTTCTGAGAATGAACGAAATACGGAAAACACCAGAGATTTAAGAGTTGTGTGAAATGAAAGAGAGATGGTTTCACTTTATTTTTCTGCATTATTGGACTGTTCTTCTGTATAGGACAGTAGAGGTAGTACTGTACTAGAGGTGATTTCACAATGTATTTTTTTATTATTGGACATTTGAAGAATTCATTACAGTAGATGACGTTAATGTGTGTACAGCCCAAATTAATGCAGACAAAGATATTCTGGAGTATGGTCAAAGATAAAAATATACCATTGATACAGATTTCGAAGATGAAAATAACATGAATAATGCAGCTCCAGTTCCAATGTAATCCAAAATGAGTAGCATTATGAAAAGTATGCGCAGTTATTTAGACGCATATTCCAAAGGTGAAATGAATAACAAAACGGACGACATCCAACAATTTGATTCTAAAAGGACAATGCAAAAATATATCAGATTGTTCTAAAAAAAAGTTTTTGTTTTTCAAAAAACTTGAAAATTTTATATTAAATTTCATTAAGTTCTTGTTAATGTTTTCCCCATTGATATTTATTAAATACACATGCGTATATGCATATCTATATAAATAAAATATACTCTAAGCTTAATTTTGTTAAATATGTGTTTTTCTATACAATATCCTTTAATACGAAATTCTTTTAACGCGAAAAAATATCCCAGTCCCCTCATTTTCGTGTTAAACAATTTCCACTGTATATGTTTATTTCTGATTTTCTTTGTGTCTGCAAAGGAGGAATTTTCATAATTTTTTTTTTTTTTGCATCATCACTAAACGCATTTTAAGCTGTATCAGGACACGTCAGTAGAATCAGGTCCCTTTCACACAAGTCAACTTGTGCCGCACATTGCAGAAGGATCATATATTCGGGAACTAGTTTTGAATAAAAATCACTTCACAATGTGTTAACTGTTACTACCTACCATGCCTCACCATCAAGCTTTCGAAAACCAAGAGAACTTTCGAAAATCTTTCCTCAATAGTTGACTCAACTAAAGGAACATTGAGGAAGCTATGCTTTTCACACGCGGCTATTTTTGTATCAAAAGGGATAAAGCTTTTTATACTCCACCTTCGGACTCGAATCAATGTACGGATGAGTCTGGCATCCTCTTTTCAGTAAACTTTATGTACGCGTATAAAAGGAATTCTCTCTCTTCTTCTCAATAGATGAGTGGTAATAGAAAACTAGTTGACTGGCTCAAAATTGCCCCGTGTGAAAAGGACCTCAGCCATCCTACTATGATGAGTGGTTTTAAATTTTGCGCAATTACTTTTGAAACTTTATACTGCGTAACTTGTTATTTACTAGATATTAATGCTATTTAATAAAATTTTTCTTGGTTGATTTTATTACTCAAAAATAAATAGAAAAATTTTTGCTTATAGACCGGAGATTGGAGAGGTTAGATGTAAAGTATCGTTTTAATTCTTTTGGCTCCGTTATACTAATACGAATCCTTTCCCAACATTTGACATTTATTTTCGTTTAACACGAAATCTTACTAATCATTGGAAAATTTTCTGTCGCATTTTGTAAATTCTTTTATCTGTTTATTTTTCATTTTGTTATTTGTGAATACCATTACTGGTGCTGGAATTATCAAGGTCAGAACAATATTTTTGTTTCAGAAATGTGTACATTGTGTTGATTAGTATAATTATTTTTAATTTCTTATAGACTACTTACAGCTATTGTACATCCTAGGAAATTATTTTGCCGTCGCGTGAGTAAAATTTTACCTACAATTCTAAAACAGGCATTTTACACACGTCAATGCACTTCAGTTGCATGCAATTCTGTGAACTCAATGGTTACAAATTTTTTGCTTTTTCATTTTCTTTATCTCCTTTCTTTGTCTTTTGTCCTGGTTTGTCTTAATTTTCTGCTAATTTTCAAATATTGGTACAACACCTTTACAAAGTTCACAGAGCACCAATTAAAAAAACTATTCCTTTTTACTCTTTTAAAACCATTCACACACACACACACACAATGTACAAAAGTGTAGATGTATGAATACATTAAAACATTTTCAAATCAATTTTGACATTTTCAAAATCAGGCTCACCTCCTGTTTAATTAAGTTATATCTCTTAAAAAATGAAATTGAATCCTGCAAATTAAGTTTAAACTTTTTGCAAATCAAGCTCATTCATTCTCTTTCAACTAAATGCCCCCTGGTGAGAAACTAATTTAGGTTCAAATTTTTGTACCCTTTATTGAGATTATAATTCCTAAGATATATTTGTATCTAATTATTAAAAAATTGAATATTTTTTTCCTCCAATGTGTTAATCAAAAGCGTTTCCCTGACATGCATACGCAATTGTAAAATTGATTTCAAATAAATTCTAACTATTTTACAAGACTTATAATTTCATAAAAGAACAATTTCTGACAGTTTCACTAAAGAACCAAAATTATTTAAGCACGCAAAATAAACAAAAAAAGATAGCTGATAAAAGAGGAATTGTTACTTGTAATCTAAATATCATTGAAAGGTAAATTTAATTTAAAATTGAAACAAAAAGAAACACGAAATTTTAATGCCTTTAGTATTTAAGAATATTACATTAAATTTTTTCTCAAGAAGAAACACACATGTATGAGTTTAAAACTTAGCCTTTTTAGATTTATATAAATTTATTTTACGTGGTCGTAGTCATGAATTCTTAAACCACTTTGTCGAATCGCGGAATCAAGTACTGATACCACTGAAGACCTAGCATGTTGACCTAGGGGAATTGATGGCCTCTACATGCCAGGCTCAAATTAAACATGCTGGCCTAATGTGAAGTGAGATCTTTATTAATGTCGCACAATAAAGTAACATGTGAGCTATTGGTCTAATGGGGAAGTAAAGAGGCATCTCAGGTGTTGTCCTCATCACTTGAACGCATAATTACGAGGTCCATAGCCAATAGCACTCATGTACAAAGTTAATAAACACTAACCCACACCATTTTAAATCTGCTGAGGGAGATTTTTATAAAATTAATTTCGGTCCTGAAATTCCTAGGGCAAACCTTAACTGTAATCTTAGTTCTTGACCCCTTCGGGCCAACTGTCACGTATGTGCGCCATCATGAAACTCACAGTTTCCGAACGTCACATATGCGTGCCAGCATATTTCTCTTTCCAAGGCCTATCGTTACATATCCGTGCCACTGATTCGGAACGTTTTAAAACTCAGTTTTTTTGCCAATAGATGGAATTATATGTTCATAAGGTTTGGGATATTTGTAGATCTGATATTCTACTCGAAATGAGAGAAATACTACTTACATATACGTGGACTTTGATTTATAAACATTAAAGGAGTAGAATGTTTCCGAATTAAATGCCTTTTGACTGCTCTTGAAATGAAAATGTGATTTTTGATTATAGCGAAGATGATAATTTTTTTTTCGCTAGAGACTTCAAATAAATTGCCCCGGATTCGATTCCCGGAAACTCACTATTTTCAAATTCACTTTAAATCACTTTAATTTTCCTTGGAAAATTAAATTTCCACGTTCTTTCCTATTTTTTTCTATGTGTATTTTATTTTTTATTAGCCTTTAAAAAGCTGTTTTTCTTATTTTTAACCATTCAATGTTTCTCTCATTTCTACAACGACTGAGTTCTAAGCTGGATTCCCATTGGTCAGACCTCGTCCTGACCACCCATCGATTGAAATTTGCTTTCAGTTTCGGTGTTTGCACTGTTTTTGAAGCTTTTCTTCTAGCACTTAAATCATTTCAATATTTTTAAATTTTAATTTTTTACTCTCCTATAAATATATTTTACCTTTTAAGTATTTTTATTTTACAAAGGGTAAGGATCATTACGTCACAGTCACTCAAAATCCTAACGATAAGAGGTTATAGCTCGGAAGAGCTAGGTACTCTGGTCCTCGACCCAACGAGATTTTCGCTAGAGCATTTTATTTGGGCTTGCAGTTTAGTTTTTAACGGGTAATTATATCTGATAGACAAAATTTGTCTTTTTTTACTTTTACAAGGTTGACTTTTACAAATACTGACAATAAAATGTCAAAAAATTTGTACTTAAAGAGAAAATGACTGAAGTAAATAAAGTATATTAATACGAAATATAAAAAGCATTTTCCATTCGTAAAATATACAGAACAATATAGAACAACGCGTTTATATTTCGGTATTTTTATGGATTTAGGCTTAACTATAATAAACCCTCCGGCCCGTGAGTGACATTCACGAAAGAAACCTCCGGACCTATCAGTGCGCATGCGTTTATGTCCTTCGTCCTGAAAGGGCTTTAAAAAAGTGCCACGTTGTGAAATTGTTGTGGCTAGATGACGCAATATTACATCAGCAACCGGAACCAACAAATCCTGGTACTAAGATTAAAAACTCATGCAACTGAGAAACCTCCTCGAAACTTCATCGATAAAAATACAAGCTGAGGGCTTTTGGATTGAAAACGCTCGCGCATTTTTGTGTTGTCACTGATGCCTTTGTGTTTGATGTGAATTTTTTGTACAATGTACCATCTCTGAAAATCATCATTAATGTTTAAGTGAGATTCTCATGCCCTCTACTAACATCATTCACAACTACCTCCATAAAAGGCAAAACAACGCCGTGATTGGCCAATGGCTGGAAAATAATATCGATAAATCTCTTTCATAAACACATGGAGATTTACGTAGGCTGAAAATTATTTTCAAATATTGGTAGTATCCATCATAAATGACAAGTAACGTCTATTTTCAACTCTGCTTTTGTTTGCATCAACATGAAGAAAAAAATCCTTTTTTTAAAAAATAAAATCTACTAAATACACATGGTTCCTATAATCGATCCAATCTCGATTAAAAAATTGTGGAAGGTGGAATCTGTCCTTAACTGTAATTTTGGTTTTACTTCTTATAATTTAAGTATATTTATGGAGTTTTATTTTTTTCCTTCTATTTAAGACTTGTAGAATATACAGAAAAGCAAAGCTCCAAAATAACCTGTTAACAGGATTTAAATAACCTGTTATAATAATTTGTCAACTAAATATCAACAATTTTATTTTTCTGGAAGGATAAATGACACTTTATTTGATATATATTTTGATTCTCATTCTTTTCAATTAAAATATTTAACTCTACATTTGCTGAAATTTATTTATTTCGTAAGGAAATTTAGAACGAACAATGCCTCTTTATTTTCATCAAATTTGAAATATATGAGGCACATAGAAATCAAAAAGAAAAAATTTTATCCTAAGATTCAATTTATCAAAATTACAATAGTGATTGGAGATACTGTGAAAAAAGTAACTGCAAACAGAGTGATAACTCGCACTATTTGATAGCCTACTCTCTCTTAACTCACCACCTGAAATCGAGGAGATCGTTCTATATAAAAAAGAAACTAAGCAGTTGATTTAGATTTGAATATAAATACGATATATATATATATATATATATATATATATATATATATATATATATGAAAGAAATATGTATTATATATCAAAAACAAGAAATAATAGATAATGAACATAACAAGAAATAGCGTAATAAAAATATAAAAGCTGAACATGAAGAACAAAATTATAGAGAAATAAAAAAGAGACTACAAAAAAGAAGAACCTAGCGAGTCAGAAAGCAATTTCGGACTTAGGACCGAATAAGTGGGGTTAAACTAGTTTGAAGGCGCCAACCTTCCCCTTTGCAACTCGGTAGGAAAAACCAAATAAAATAAAATAAACAAAAATTCAGAGTATGTAAAAACTCAGAGAGTATGATAAAACCACTCACTACTATTATGTAACAAACACTCCAAACTCTTAATGCAGAAAAATCATAAAATAATTATGTAAGAAAAGTAGAAAAATCCTAAAACAATTACATAAGAAAAGTATTTTTCAAAAATAATTTAACAAAATTTCTTTACTCACAGAGCTTTTACGAAGAGAATCAAGTATCTTGACATCAATGAAAATCAATTATTCACCAAGTTAAAAATTCGAATGTACATAAACACATCTTTTGAGCTAACTTTTAAACCAGCCAGCAAAGACAGATATCAAAAAAGACGACAATCAAATATGGCAGAATTTGAATTGGTTGATTGTCAAAAATGTAAATTTGCTAGGCTCTAATTTGGTTGGTTGTCAAGAATGTGTAAGATGTTTATATATATATATATATATATATCTCTGAAATTAGTTGGGTGAGTGAATAATAAGGTCACAGTCTTCAGATACACGAGTGCGTTTGGCGATGGACCTCATAATTTTGAACCATTGTTAAGTGACGAGGACGACACCTGAGCTGGAACCCCTCTCTCCTAGCTACCACACCAATGGGAGGACGTTTAAGTTCTCGACAGATTCAAAGTGCATGGCTCCCCTGCACGGCGGGTCTTTAGTGGTACTGGGCTAGAACTCATGACAAGCCAGCCACGATCCGATACCTTGATCACTAGGCTACCGTGGTCACTTATTAACGTTGGTAAATACTATTATCGTCTGCTTTGATTTAATACATTGCTAGCCATACCAAATACAACACCCTGAAGGAAGCATGCAAACCATGAGAAATTTACGTTATGCATTGGCTGCGATGAAATATGCAAATCACGGCAGACACGCATCAGGGGCGAGAGTAACGCCACCTGCAGGCGTTATATAAAGGGAGATCAGACTGGAGATTTGATGTATGGCAACTTTTTTTCATGCGTTTTTTTTGTATGTGAGCTATTTACCTATGCCTCGTGGAAGACATCGAACGTCTTTTGACCAAGTTTCTGAATTCGACCCAGGAAGAATAGTAGCCTAAGCGGATTGGGGATTATCCTTCAGAGAACTCGGATAATGTGTTGGACAAAACCAAGCAACTGTGATGCGGATCTGTCATCATTGGATGTCGAAGGAAACGACGGAGCCAACCGCACCCACCTCGTAGCACCACGGTCCGTGATGACAGATGGATTGTGCGGATAGCAGTGATGAATCGCGCGGCCACATCACGAACCATAGCACAATAGATTCAGTCTGTTAAGCATCAGTGGGTGTCCGCTAGTACCATTCGACACCATTTGTAGCAGAGTGGCGTCCATTGTCCTCAACTGGAAACCATTTGCGCCGCCAATTATGCAATGAATGGTGGACATGAACAAAGGAATGGAACGACATTGAGTTTAATGACGAATCTCGCTTCTGCCTGCAACATCACGATGGTTGGATTCGAGCTTGGATACACCGTGGTGAGAGGCTGCTGAACTATTGCGTTATGCATCGCCACACTGTTCCTGCATCCGGTATCATGGTTTGGGGGTGGTATTCGATTTCTCTGCCGCACTCCTCTAGTAGGCTTTGCCGGCACACTGTACAGTCAGCTCTACATCTCTGAGGAGTTGGAGCCTGTGATCCGCCCATACATTCAGCACTTGCCTTCATCCTTAAAACAATCGTATACGTGTATTCTAATCTAAGTAACACTAAATATCATGAAAATTATCCATTTATATGCTTTTACAAAATCATAGCTCCGAACGTTGTCGGATACCTTAATGGTGCAAGAATCACTTCTAGTTGAATTGAAATCCTACATTTAAAAAAACGTTACTATTGTATTATTTTATATCGGTATATAAGAAAAGCATAAGACTCGCATTGGGTATTTGAACTTTACAGTATTTGGAATTATGATAGAAATTACTCACATACACATATGAATGAAAACATTGAATATTATTTTTTCATTTTCTTGTTCATTTTATCTTTAATATTAAGCAAAATGATTAAAAATAAATGCATTTTTTTGGTTACTAGGTATATCTCACTCGTGTCTACAATTCACACTTAATATATTGTTTTTTCAAATGGGCTGCATCTTGCCACACAAGCTTTTGCAGACATGGCTATAGAATATCAAAATGGATTATTTGAACAAATAAAGCTCAGAATTAAAAATAAGGAGCTTGCTGAATTTTCAACGTATTTTAATAAATTAGGCACCAAATTATATTTATTCTTTCCCCCTCTATGACATATAAATTTTCTTTTAATTTCTAAAATACGTGTATTTTTTTAATTAAAAAAAACAGTTTGCAAGATGATAGAATTATTCCAAAAACTAATGTATAGTACTAATTTCTAAGTAAAATAGAAATATTAAATGTGAGAATAACAGAAAATGAGAGATATTTTTAACTGAAACAGAAATCAGTAGAAATGACCCGTTATTTCAAAAAATTCAAAATTGTAACCATCATATTATATAAACATAATTATTAATAAATAATATTTATTATAAAATATATTATAATAAATATTAAATGATATTTTTTTTACATAAAAATCTGTTACAAATAGTTTTATAATATGAAATACAAAATATTATAAATAACATATTATACAAAATATTATGATAATACATAAAATATATCATAGTAATTATTTATAAGTAATTATTTTATAATTAATACAATAAAATAATATGTATCTTATATTACATATTATTAATTTATATACTTTATAATTATATAAAATATTTAATGTCTTTTTTAAATTCATTTATTTAATTGCAAAAAAAAAAATTAAATTAATTTCATAATTAAAATTAAAAAAAACCAATTGCGAACCGATTATAATATATTTTTATAATAAATATTATTTATTAATAATTATATTTACATGATTACAGTAATTATTTTATTTTTTAAAATACAAAATAATTATCTGAAATATCATTTAATATTTCACAAACCTTTTTTAAATAAATTTTTTTAATTGTAAAAATAATTAAATAAATTAAAAAAAACCGTCCACGCGACTCGAACCTTCGTCAGTCGCGTGATAAACAGGCATTCTACCAACTATGCCACTGTGTCACTAGAGGTAATTTAAATTTAATTGTGTAAAAGCTAAGCATAAATTTCGAAGGCTATTTTCTCCGGATTGACTGCCCATTCGGCGGAGTTACATTGAGGGTTGAACACCCTAAAGGAGTACTACTTTTGCACAAAGTCTCGTTCCCAAATGAATTTCCTTAGTCGTACCCTCCCCTTGTAAGATTGCTTCTCTCCCACTTTCTAGTTCACATATGATATCATATATATGTCCATAGTCAATGACTTCCTTATATAAATTGATTGGGCAAATAAGTCACAAGTAAATTAAGAATGTAAGGACGACACTTTTTTTAGTTATTTTACACATTTTAATCCCGAAGCAAGCATCTTTAATTTATAAATTTAATTATGCATCTTTAATTTATTAATTAAATTTGAAGTATTGCGAAAGCTTTTTTGAATAATAATTATTTATATATCTTATGCATAACAACATAATTCGCCTTTATATCGATGATATCTGTTTTTATGTTAGATAAATTCTACCAGGAAATATGTTTCCTTTTTCTTTCATAAATCTCGACTCAAAATAAAGAAAAAATTCAGCCAATTCTTCATTACCTTGCAACTCCACACTCCAGCTCTCTTCCAGTTTAGAACTTCATTAAAACTATTACTAAAGTACCAATTATTTCAAACTTCCTTAACGACTCGAGCGCTATTTTTACCCTTTCATTAAGTTAAGAATTACGTGATGTGATTTCGATTTCGGAGGAGTGGGAGCATTTTCGAAAGAAAAAAAAAAGAACCAAACAAGCAAGCAAACAAGTAACAGCACTTTGAAATATCTCGTTAAAAACACAAATAAAAACGCGGAAGATTTGCGTTATTTCTAAAACATCAAATGAGAAATATTTCCCCCGCACAGGAGAAATAGTCTTAGAACACATTACGGCTGAGTTAGTCGAGCGTCAAATATGACATCTAAAGACAGGAATGCACGTTTGTCTTTCGCGACTGTAATTGGATGATGCACTTCCTGGAGAAACCAGTGCATCAATGCTGTTTCGTGTTCAATTAAGAAAATGTGCATTCTATTGAGAATGAGATGATTTAAACATTTTTTTTTTTTTTCTTCTAAAATTAAAAAAAAAAAAAGTTTAAAAAAATTTGTCTTATTTTAAAATGAAAAGTTAACTTTTAAAATCTTTGTGTGTCAAGCTTTTTTATTCTTATTTCCATAAAAAGCAGTTTCGTATTATAAAATATTCATTTCAATTTAAACTCATCTTCTTTATTTTGAACTAATTTTTATGCGACTATTTAAATTGTACTGTAGTGTTACGTTGTTTAGGTTGAAAATTCTTTTCTATATGATTATCGACTGCTTTAATTCAATTTATATTTCATGTAATTTTATCTGATAATTTATTTGCTGATATATAATCGTCTGTTGTTAAAGTTATGTTGCTTAAATGAGAAACTTTTGTAATTATTCTAAATATGTTTTTTCAGTTGGAGAAAAGAATTGCAATGCGCTTAATCGACGCTGGTTGAGTTTAATATGTAACTAATTTTTGCATATTTTCCAGATGTTATCATTCATCTAGAGCTCTTTTTGATCATTTGAGTGATTCTAGTAAAAAGATTCCATTAATTGCAAATGCTAATCGCATGTACTAAAGCAGGGGCGGGTAGACTTTTCCAGGGTATGGACTACTTCTAACTTTTTCAACGTGTTGCGGTTCACCCAGTGGCGTAGGTGTAGTAAGGTAAGAAAAAGGTCTACAGTATTTTTAATATAATTTAATAATACATATTGTTACGTAGATCCGGATTCGAAGATTTATGCAAAACAATCACGAAGAAAATAAACAGTTCTTTAAGAGCGATGTGAATTTATTATCGAAAATCCAATCCTTTAAATACAGGATTCAGAAGCAATATTCACAGGGTAAATATCCGAAGGTCTTCACACCATCAATAGCAATCAAACACAATCACCAGTGTTTAAAAATACACGCACGTAAAGATTATTCACAAGCACAGCCGAGAGTTAGTCAAAACAATCCTCACTATTCGCTGGCTTAAACAAGACTCATCGCCGCAGTGGATGACAGTCTATTTTTGAGTACCTGGACTGATAAACAGTCCTCAATCCCATATCATAATGTCTTTGATGCAGGACTTGACTTCGTCACTTTTACACAGTCTGCGGAGTGGCATGCAGGCGATTGGCTGTGGCGATGGAGTCCGGGAGGAGGGGCTTAAAGATGACTTCTTGGGGTAAAAGTTTTTACAGTACCGAGAACTTAGATATGCTCTCTCAGTGAGTTGGAGGTGGAAGTAAATTTAGCCTCAGGCTGGTACTCATCGCCGCACCGGCGAGCATCGTTTTTTAAGCGCCATTGAAACTTCCAGAAATATAACCGCTCGTGTCATTGAACGTGACACTAGTGGAGAGATCTACTACTTTCTATAAGATTCCAGAGGGTTCCGAACTCGCCAACATGGTCACCAATGACGCCAAAATGGTCGCCAAATTGGCCACCAGCTTTGTCTCCAAAAATGATGCCAACTTGGCTCTACCGCCAAGATTTCACCAAGTTCTCATTGAATCGCCATTATAACGTAAGGTGCGGCATTGCTTGTGAATAGTACAATTTTAACATGAAATAAATGTAACATAGAGTAATATAAATGCATTAAACACTCAAATACAAATTATTTACACTATTTACACAAATTCATAACAATATGAATATGTTCTTACCTACATAACCAAAGTAAAAAAAATCACACTTTTAAAACCACTCTTAGAACAAAATGAAAGATCCAAACTTTATAATATAGGCCACAACTATATTATCAAATGATGCATTTATTATCAAACAATTGAATACATTAAAAAATAAAACATTTTCCTCTAAAGTGAGTTTTCGTAGTTGTAATCAGAAGAAGACTTAGTCTACGTTACTATCAACCAATCTTGAATATTTCGGTATATAATTACTTACTGCTACTAATCTTCAGACGGTTACCCTAAAATGTTTTGCGGTCCACCGTTAGATCGCGATCTACTTAATGCCCACCCCTGTACTAAAGGTAAGATTAGAATTTTTTTTTAAATTTAATCTCTGTAAAATTTATTTTACAAATATAGTTTTTTATGCGTTACTATCATAATTTTAGTACAACAAATACGTTAAAATTCTTGATTATTTAAAATTTTATCTAACATTTTCAGACATGTTTAAATTGTTCCATATGTAATTATGATTGTATTTATAATAAAAATAAATAAATAAACATACTAACATAAATACTAAAATAGGAATTTCTTTGAAAAATACACAAATAAGTGAAGGGAAGTATTGTATAAACGTTTTCTAAAAATTGATTTAAATGTTACCTAAATTTTACTAGTTTTCATGATTTAGTTGTAATTTAAAAAAATTAATATAGAATTTGAAGAACTTTTTTTGAAGACGCATATTTACTTAATATCAGTGAAGAACTAAATTAGTTCTTTGATTTAAATAACTAATTTAGAGGACTTTTTAAGTTTGCGAGGTAAGAAAAGTAAAAAGGTATCAGTTTGTACCCCAGAACTTCGCAGTCAAACAGAATAATTAAACTACATTGTGAGAAAATCATAAAAATTAGACAAGCTATACAAGTAAAATATGGAGGCTCAATGTCCTACCGGTGTGGTGTGGTATTAGGAGAGGAGGCTGCCAGCTCAGGGGTGTTGTTTGCATTTGACACAGGTTCAAATTTACGAAGTCCGTTGCTAATAGTGCTCGTACCTCTTTGAAGTACGGCGTTAAAAAACATTCACTCTACGTGGTTATAATTAAAATATTTTTCATTACAAACAAATAAATAAAAAGTTACAGCACATCTGCGTTAAAAACCAGTAATATAAAAAATTTTTAAATGTCAATTCCTACTTAAAAAATTAAAAATTTTATTTTAGCTACTTTTTATTAAATAGTTACAATTAATATAAATATGTATATACATATAGCAGAATCCCGACATTAAGTGGTAATTCATTTTTATTAATTATCATTAAAGTATTGTATTGTCATCCAAAACAATCGTGTATATATTAAATTTCAGTTCAACTGAATGCCTTAAAACGTGAGAAAAGTTTTTTTTTTAAAGTTTTGACCCAAGTCGCTAAAAATGAAATCAACGTGGCTGAATCTGTAATTCTTTAAATAATTAGTTTCTATCAATTAATTTTAATTCATTATAGTTAAATTATCGTATTTTTACCCAAAACAATAGTGTGTAGAAAATTTCAGCTGAAATGAGGGCTTTAAAATGAGAGAAAAAACCTTTTCAAGTTTCGACACAAGTCGCCAAAAGGGGCGCTAAATCGCCCAAACTGATGTCAACGTGGCTGTATCTCTAATTCATTGAATAATTAGTTTTAATCAATTAATTTTTATTAATTATAATTAAATTATTGTATTGTCATCCAAAATAATCCTGTACATATAATTTCAGCTCAGTTGAGTGTTTTAAAATGTATTTTATTAACAATTGAAAATTCCACCAAGATAAATAAATAATAGATAGAGAGTGTCAGTTAATATTAGGAATTGAAAAAAAAAGACTCAGTAATGTCACCAGTTTAATTCTAGGGAACAGCCTCGATCTTTTCAGCAGGAAAATATTTAAAGAACATTACTACGTTAAAATTTACGTTAATAAGTTGCGTTAAATATTTTATTCTACGTTTATTCTACAAGTTATTCTTTAAATAAAACTATTAAAAAATCACACAATTTTTTTTAAACAAATGATGTGGTCAAAATCAGTAAAATGTTACATAGCCAAGAATGAGCAAATAACATAGCCAAAAAAAAATTTAAAATAGAAATCTTCTATTCAAAATTTTAAAATATCTCCTGAAGTGATCTGTCCACAAGAAGTTGTCACTTCTATTTACGGAACTTTCTTCCGGAATTCTGAAAAATGGAATTTTATATTCGGAGAAAAAGGGGAGAATTTTTCCAGTCAGGAATAGTTGTGCGGGAAAAAGAAAAAAATATGCATTTTCTTCTAAAACAGTCGATTTTTTTCTCACACGTCTTCAGATATTGACACGAACTGGGGGTCGCGTTGTAAAAACATTCCAGGGGTATTTTTGAAAGGGGTTTTTAAGCCTTTTCGAGTGGAGATCACAGATGTGTTTTTAGTTATTTTTCAAATATGCGTTTAGTTTGTTCAAGAATAAGAAATCTGTGCGGAGGAAAAAATCAGAGTGCTATATATATATTTTTTTTCACTTGACATTTCGAATTTTCTAGAGAAGATTATTTTTAAAAGTGGAAAATCTGTTGAAATGAAGGGTTTATATTGAAGTGCTTGGCGTATGTAGTTGATTCAGTTTGAAGATAAGAATTCTAAAAGGAAGGTAAAAATCATTACATATCAAGAATTCTTTTTGCAATGGGGAGTAACTTTTTCTCAAACATTCATCTGAATTCCTTATAAGTAAGATATTTGAATTAGACAATTACGCAAAGTAATACGGTGAGTGAGTGAATATTAACGTCGCACTGTTCAGCTACACGAGGGCTTTTGGCGACGGACCACGTAATTTTGGACCATGGTCGACGTGGACGACACCTGAGCTAGCACCCCCTCCCTCTCCTAACTACCACACACTAAATAGTAATACGGTATGTTAACAAGACAAATGAGAGTTACAATCTAAAGAAAGAAAAATATAATCAAAAAGAATCCACGCTTATGTGTGTGTGTGTGTGATTTTAGCTCTCTCTCTCTAAAGTCAAATATATTCTAGATATCCAGTAATAGTTAGCAGTTGAATGAATGCGGAATTTTTATGCATTGTAGTTTTTGTTACATAAAATGAAACGACATATTTTCAATAAATTAAAAACTTTAAGATATTTTTTCTGTCCTTTTCAAGAAGGATAAAGACTTTAAAAATTCTATTCATAATAAAAACCAATGCTATATTCTATCTGCCGTAAGCAGAAACAAAAAAAGCTGAAGCTTTGTCTTATTAAAATAATTAGTCGAATCGGAAAAGGATTTGGGCTGTAGATTTTGTACACATGGAAGCTTTCAACCTTCTAGTAAAATAAAAAAAGAAGATAAGTGAACGCGGGAAGTTATTTTTCTTGCCATAAAATCTAAAAAATTCACTCGCTTTTGTTTTCAAAAACTGGAAAGCAAACTTGAATTTAAGAGACGGCCTACAATCAAAAATTTTAAAAGAAATTTTGTGTTTCTAGAGAGCTATTGATTTAAAAATCGCGCGAAAGTTATTTCCTTCTTTTCTTAAGACACTTTTTTTAGACAGGATAGAAGTAGATATTTAGACTAAAATTTAACCTTGAGAACTTATTTATTTTTAATAAGAGACATATTATGAAATAAATTTTACTAAAGAAAAACTATACATTTCACAATTGTATAGTGATCAAATGTATGTTAAGAATAGCATGGAAATATTAAAAATAAAAGTTTAAAATAAAACAGTATTTATTAAAAAAACATAGGGTACTTCAGTAAAATAACTATATATATATATATATATATATATATATATATATATATAATATATATATATATATATATATATATATATATATATATATATATATATATACAGAAATACCCCAAATGTAAGCGATAGGTGGGAATAAATGATAACCGCGTTAGTCGGCGTATAATTTCGCATATAAATACATGTAAAAAATATTCTTTAGTTAGGTCCAAGACGAAAGAAAATAATAATTAAAAAAAGTTTAATAAAATCTTACATAACATAAATACAAAATCTCAAACTGAAGTTATTTTGATGTAGATCGTTTCATAAAATCTAACAAAGTATATATATAGTCTGCAGGCTCTCAAAGATTTTTTTTTATCCCACAAAATTCCCTCTTAGTATGCTAATATTTTTTTTACTTCTTGTTTTACTGAAAAAATCGGCTCATTATTCAGGTCCATATTTTTTAAAATTTGTAACCATTTTTTCAATCAAACTGAGGCCTTCTGTCAAATTCCCAACCGTCATTCAATCTTCTGATTGAACTGGATCTAAAAAACTTCTTGAATAACTTGTTTTTACTCATGCCTTTCTATGAGCTCATTAGCTCCTGATTATGAGAATTCAGCAGTTCTTGAATGTCGTCACTATTCGCTTCCAATTTTATTTGCCTGGCAAGATCGGCAAACTCTTCAATAAAAAAAAATTACCAGTTTCCCCAATTTAATCATTTTTTTCCCTCAAACAAAACACAAATCGACGAGATTTGAAAATTGGATAACTCCGAATATGTATAAGTCGGGGTAGGGTAAGTTGAGATATTATTGTATATATTAATGCAAAGGCTCTCAAACATTTTTGTCTCATAGACCCATTTCCATGTTTTCTGGTTTGTGGTAGACCCCTTCTTTTTTGCAAATTTATCAACTTAAATGTCTTTTTGACAACTGGTATAGAACAACTTTAAAAGATTTAAATTTATAACTGTAGTGAAGTGATTAAAATTTAAGAAACACATGTTAATTAATTAAATACAAATTTGATTAATATTTAAAATAACTGAACACATAGCAAACAAATGCTTTGATTGGGAGGGATGAATATGGTGCTTCAGTAGCAATTTTTCAACGTTTGGTACCAATCTTGTCAGGTTTAACTCTAAAACTTCTCAGTGAGTAGTGTCCAGTCTTTTTGTCTCTCTCTCTATTTCTCTTTTAGATTAGCAAGCGCGCTGAAACTCTTTCTCATTAGGAAAAGCAATTAAAAACTTTCTCAATAAATTTCATAATTCGGGATAAATAACAGGTATAGCGCTGTGTGTGTGTGTTCCTTGTTTTAATAAAACATATTCTGCCACCTTGTAACTGCAAATTAAACTCATTAAATTTAGTAAATAAATCTATTAAATAGGTAAAATCTGGTTTCCACGTGATTTAATTTTCTTTTAAACTTAATGTCACGATCTGATTTGATGTGAGCTACTATCGTAGGCCCCCATTCACTTCTCATGGACCCCCGAATTATTTTGTTGCTGACGTGGACCCCTTGCAGGTCATCATAGACCCCTGAAGGTCAATATAGACCACTTTAGGAATCACTGTATTAAGGGAACAGTGCCTCATTCACTTATCATGAGATCTCTGAAACTATTAGACATGCAGATTTGAAATTTGGCTGGTCTGTTTCTTTTGTTGAGCAAAGATGCAATAGGAACGAGATTTTTTTGGAATTAGGCTCCCAAGATGCGTCGCGGGAGTATAGATAAAAATCTCAGTTTTTGAATTATCAGACCAACACACTTTAAACTTGGTAGGCGTGTTTCTTTTGTTGGGTAGAGTTCCACTAAGAATGAGTTTTAAGGAAATCAACTCCCGAGAAGAGAGACGGAGTACGGAGACTTAAAAAAGATAAATATACTTAAATTAAAAAATTCAAATCTTGTACTTTTAAATCATAAGAATGTTTTTGAATACAATCGAAAATTTAATGTTAGAATTTAGATATAAATAGCTCAAACACACTATATAGTCATACAAAGTTATGAAATACCTAAAGAAATGGGTTGGTAAGGGCTATTTATTAAGAAAAAGAAATGATATATTCTATGAATAATATAAGAATTATATGTATAAAATAATCAAAAATTAGAGTAAAATATCAAAATCTTAGTTCCTATATATAAATGATAGCTTTAATTGTGAACTATTTTTCCTATAAAATTTCAAAATAATATATATATATATATGTATATATATATAATGTCGAATATATATATATATTCGACATTATAAAATTCTGAAAAAAATTACGTGTATAGATAAAATAATAAATATTTTTTAAGTCTAAAAATTCGTCTAAAAATTTGCATTGCTAAAATATTTCTTTTGTATATAAAACTAGATTACATTTATGAAATGAAGCATTTAGTTATACCTTATTAATTATTATACTTACAGTACTTGAAAATGAAATTCAAATTTACGTTAATATACTTAATACTTAAGAAAAACCATTTACAACGTCCATTTTATTCTTTGTTTACTTAATGAGTTTAGGAATTCTTATGTCAATTCTCTTGAGACCGTTTCTTATTTTATTGAAAGTAATTTTTTTCATATAGCTATTGGCATACCCGTTCAGAACCCTTCAGTTTGGAAGCAATTGGCTTAAAAAACACAGAGATTTCAGTACAATTCTATTATACAAAAGTCCGAAAACATTAATAATTCTTGAAATTTTATTGTCAACTATGGAAAAAGGAGACCAATACCAAAGCCCCAAAGGGAACTGAATTATGATGATAATGCCTTACATAGTTAATCTAATCAACATAAATATAATAAGCTTAAGAAAGAATTTTTCCATTATGAAATCCGACGTTTTTACCGATTTTTACAGATAATTGTCTTAATCCGCTCTATTTTTTTTCTAAATTTAGTTCAAATCTAATAGTTAATTACAAAAAACCCCTGTTAGAGTACCATGTGTTAGATTGTTTCCCTCAAACGATTCATATTTTTGTCATTTAAAGCTCTACTTAGGCTTAAATAATTAAATAAATAAATAATAGATAAATGGAGGAAGTAATATTAGAAGCAATTAACGATTTTTTCAGACTATTTTATAAAATTAATTCTGAAGGGAAAAAAATTGCGAAACACTTATTTCAAGTTCATCCCATTATGGAACTTTAATTTTTGAAAATTTAAAATTTTTAATAAATATCGAATTTTTAATGTTTTTTTAGTTATTTCAAGTGATTTATATTTTTTTAGATTATTGGAATCAAAAATCCGTGAAAAATTGTATATGTGACATATTTTTTTTATTAAATTATTAAATTATTTTTGTAGCAAAACCCGAGTAAAAGCCATTAAAATTCTTAAGACTCTCAGACCTAAATGCGTTATAACTTTTATGGTATATGTGCGTACAAAAATATTTTAAAACTATTTTGGACAGAAAAATCTCTAGCGAATGAAAAACACTTGCGCTGACGAAAATTAAAAGTCTGAGAAAAAGCACATTTACAGTTAGTAAAGGCTTAGAGTTTAAGACTTATAATAATTCTGAAAAAAGTTCAGACTTCTTTATAGCTAATCGGATACCACAAATCTGAAATTTGGAGCCAAAATTTTCGATCGAATGCGCCTTCGAAAGATCCAAGGAGAAAAAAAAACAAACGATATTTTTATTATATTTTTAAGACATTAATTTTACGTGTAGTCTCAAATCTTTATGTGCTGAGAGTAGACTTATGCTTGATTTATGAACTACTACAAAGCTAGTTAACGCTCTGAGATTATAGATATTATCTTTAAAAATTTTAATTTTTCGTATAGCTGAAGGAACTGTAATTCTGCTTCTTAATGGAAAAATATAAGAAATTTCCTCACCAGACGTAGTTGTATACGATGGGATCCATGGGTTTCGATATCTTCGGTACACTGGTATGGAGACCGAGGAAGGGCTGGTACAAACTGCGTCTTCGCTTCTTTTTACGGTACAAAGAGTAGCTGGCGATCAGAATCAAGATGGCGAAGGAGATAAGCAAAATGGCAGCCAATTGGTGGTGCACTATAAAAAAAATTAGATCTTTTCTTATAAAAGAGTCATTATTGATGTACCACATAATCCGGTGTATAACACGCACACGCAAAAATAAAATAGGAAATTACGGGTCCGTGCCATACGCTGGGTATAAAAATGAAAGCTTTGAAAATAATAAAAGAGATGAGCATTGAAAGAAAATTAGACTTATATATTCCTAATACGAAAGTCATTCCTTATGAACTGAAAAGGTTGGTGGTCTAGAGAGAGAAGTATACTATTTTTCAATTCCTACTATTAGTTCACTCTCTCCCTATATTTATTTATTGATATATTATATATATATATATATATATATATATATATATATCTTGCTCGAATTTTCAATCGTTAATAAAATACTTTCTATTCATCCATTCAAGATCAAATACATTTTTTTAAAACTTGTAGCGGATGATTTCTTCAAATATTAATTCATTAATTAAATTAAAAAATGAATAAATAGCAACAAACAAAAATAATAGTCCAACAGCATATATAGAAAGAAAAATCGTTCGTCGTGTCACTGTAACGCAATGGATAGCACATTGGACTTCTAATCCGAAGGTCGTGGGTTCGAATCCCACCTGGGTTGGCCTAATTTCTGAGAATGTGGTTTCTTTTGTATATTCAAACTACTTTAAAGAATATTTCTTAAAATTGCACTGAAGCATTATTTAACATCGAACATTTTATGATTGATCAAAACCCGGTTGTAAATAAAGGTGTCAAAATTCTTAGTAATATCTTTTTCATGATTGATTACATGATTATTACAATTAACTGCATACAATCGCGATTGATGTTTTTTTAATGAAACGTCTTAAAAAACGACTATCCACCTCAACAACTAAGAGAAAGAATTCACTCTTTCAGGATCACATAACGTAATGATTATTTATTTATTTTTTTTATTGGCTACATATTACTGCAACTATGCCTTTTCAGACACGGCAAGTCCTCAAATGTGAGAGCCCATTTCATGATCTAGTGGTGGCTCTCGACACCTAACTTTAGACGCTTGAATGAATTCTGCCGAGAATACCGTAGCCTAATTGGTACTCGAGGGATCTTTTACATACAAGTGTCATTTCATGATATGACATGCTTTCCTACGACTTTTGCGTTTAGAAAATCTATCGACTCCAGACGGGATCACACGCACACACAAACCCGAGTAATTTTAATAATTATGTATATAAAGGAGAAAAGAGACTCACTCACTCACTCATCACGATATCTCCAGAACTGTTTGTGAGTGAGTGAATATCAACATCGCACTGTTTAGCTAATCGAGGGCTTTTCGCGACGGGCCTCGTAATGTGGAATCACGGTCAAGAGACAAGGATGACACCTGAGCAGGAGCCCCCTCTCCTAACTACAGCATCACACGAACGGGAGGACTTTTGAGTTCTCTACATATTTAACGTGCATTGCTCCCGTACACGGCGGCGAACCTGGGGTACCCTAGTGATCCTTCTCTATTTTCGACCCTCCTTCTTGTCATTCAATTTATCCTTTCTTTCTTTTCCCGTCTAGATCACAGGTTTTCACAAATGTTTGGCGTAGTATAGCCAGATTTGGCTCTTGCGCCATAAAATCTCACATTTATTCATTCCCGTACACGGCGGGTCTTCAGCGGTACTAGGCTCGAGCGCATGACACGCCAGTCACGAGTCCGTTACCTTGATCGCTAGGCTACAGTGGCCTCTAAAGGCTTAGAAAATCTTAGAATTGGAGAGAATTCACAAAAAATTATCAGGCGTCCGGGATCTCTATAGGAAGGATCAGTACCATTATATCGCAAAAATGGAGACTCGTTGGAAACCTCCAGTTAAACCATTTTTACAATACAGCAATACTTATTTTTTTATTTGTTTATAGAAAATTTAAAATATTTCAAAATTTTGTCCACTTAACCAATCTACTCACTCATCACATACACAACACACTACACTAAATTCGCATAAAAAAAAGTAGAAATAAAGTTATTTTTAAATTAGACTGCTAGTGGAAATCGTCACACGTACAGATTTTTATCACTAAATTCAATTTTCAATGAAAATAAAATGACATACTGGTATTTTGAAATAAGAGAGATATAACAACATCAATTTTTGTCTCAAATCATCAACCATAATTTAAGGGTTCTTCGTGATTTCACAATCATTATTCCTTTCAGACTCCCAAGTTTTTTGGGCAACGTTCATTTTTCACATACTTATTTCATCTTAGAAAAGCATTTGGGTCGAGTTGAATTTTAATTAATTGTGTGTGTTTTTATATGTATAGCTATTTAATTTTTGATCTAGTAACTATGAGTCCATAGATGGCGAGTGTAATGTACAGTGTGTAGAAAAAAAAAGGAAAATGTAAGAGCCAAACACATAAAATAGAGGAAACAGCAATATACTTAGCAATGCCGGTGAGACCATATTATTTTAAGTACTATTATTTACTATTATGTAGCAGACACACTATTATACAGCGGAAACTATTACTACACTCATGGACAAACAAATTAGCGCACAAAAAGGAGTCGTCAAAATGAAACGAAATTTTACATACGTAATGACTACTTTGATATAAGTAACTGATTAGAAAATCGAAGAAAAAGAATAATTTATTTCAGAGAAAAAGGTAAAATAATGGAGGATTTAATACCCGGTTGAACCCCCTCTAGCGTGAATGCATGATGCGATACGATCCGGCATTGAGGCATACAAGTTCTGTATGATGTCTTGAGATATTTCGTTCCCTATTTGCTGTAACCTTGCCTTTAGTTCGTTCAAACTCGTGGGAGGCCCAACTCGCCATCCCAAATAATTCATAATATTCTCGATTGGAGACAAATCGGGGGATCGGGCAGGTCAATGAGGATTAGTTACAGTGCGGAGACAGTCTTGTGACATCCTTGCCATGTGAGGCCGAGCATTGTCATGTTGAAAAATGGCTCCTGGGAGCCGTTCAATGAGTGGCAACACATGTGGTTGCAGGATGTCATGGACATACCGCTGGGCTGTCCTGGTGTCACGGATCAATACTAGGGGTGACCGTGAATTGTCGGTAATAGCACGCCATACCATCACAACAGTGCGGGAGCGGCGTGTCGCTGTAAAGCAAAGGCTAAATTGAGGCGTTCGCCACGGGGTCTCCACACACGAACGCGATTGTCATAACTGCTGAGATTGAATCTGGATTCGTCACTAAAGACGACCTGGTCCCATTCCACTGCAGTCCAGTTTTTTCGTACGCGGCACCACTCCAAACGGAGGTGTCGATGGGTGGGCGTCAAGGGCAGCACATGTAATGGGAGCCGTGATCCCAAATATTCTTCAGCGAGGTGCCTTCGTATGATCCGATAAGACACAGGGCCCCTAGTGGAGGTACTACCTGTGCCTGGATGGCGACCAATGAAGCAGTTGGCTGTACGCGTGTATTTCTTACAATGTGGCTGTATTACGACGTCTGGTCTGTTGAGGGCGTCTTGAGCCTGGTCTTCATGTAAATGACATCTCTCGAACCCATTGGACCCAACACCTCTTCACAACACAATCAGAGCGGCCTAATTGTCGAGCTACTCGCCTAGCTGACCACTCAGCTTCCATCATGCCGATGATTCTTCCCCTCTCAAACTGTGACAGCTGCTCATATTGTCTTCGAAAACGGCGTAATGGCATTTCTATTTCAGCTCTTGCTTTGTAAACGATTCAGAACACTCAAACAAGCTTTGGTTACCTGTTTTATACTCCACGGAGAACGACGTTAAACACCCTCAACTGTCTATACGTAATGCGCAATCACGCTGCATTTCAAATCATTTGTGTATCTCCCCGACATGTACGTTCATGCCAAGTTTCGTTACGATCCCGCAATTATTTCCTGGTGCGCTAATTTTTTTTGTCCTTGAGTGTATAATGTAGATTAATTTGTGAAACATTTAGTAAAATAACAAAGACAAAAATTAGAGTAATATTGAGGGGGAAAATTAATATTACATGCTAATCGCACTCAGCAAGCACTCTGAGCGGATTGAGTCATTCGGCACGGGAAGTACGGTCTCAATTGTTGTCGTTGGCTTTACCATTAAATAAAGTAATTATATCATTTACGCGGGATGGTCGCAGGATGATTAATGTCATATATTTGACAACCGATATAGTTTTATTTAAAATTCAATATACAGATAGAAAAACTTCTTTCATTTTGATCGTTATATGCGTCCTTCCCTTGGAACTGAAGTAAATTACATGGAATTTAAAAAGCTGAAGGAGGCTATTGTAAATTAAGCTACTGTTGTGTCGAAAGCTGATCATAATTTTTACTAATCGTCACAATCATCAGTTCATTCAATTACATTTTATTAGTTTGTATGTATTTAATTTTGTTTGCATGCACGCGCACACATATTATATTCATTATAAATATAGTATTATAAAAATATTTGAAGGTTTCTGGAAAATTTATAGGAATTAATTTCTCACATTTTAAAAATTTCGATTGGAAAATTGAATTGAGATAAGAGCCTTTTGAGTTATGAATCCTGCTGTAGAATTAATTATTTTCGTATTCCAAAATACTGTTGTTTAAAAGCGGGACATCAAAATAAATTTCGTAATTGGTTGCAGTTGTAAAACATTTTTCTCATTATGGCTCAACTTGAATTAAAGGATGATATTCCTGGATTAATTAACTTCTAAAGATATTTTTCTGAAAAGAAAACCCGGCTTTTGATCAGTAGATAATATTTTAAATAATTTTCCATAATTAATTTAAATCCAATAATTAATTCTGCACTTATTGAAAGAAAACAATTACAGGATTATGCACATTAGATTATACTTAGTGCAAATGATTCGCAATACTCCGATTTTTAAACATCTCTTCATAAATGGTTCGATAATTAAATACTATGAACTAGTACACGGTTCTTTAATGCTACGCTATTTCTGTGACCTAAGTTTCGACCTTGAATATTACCAGAAACAGAAAAGAGAATTGGGAGAAATTTTGTATTTAGGAAATTTCAGCACATCAAGAATGCAAAAGTACGTGTATTTTTGTATACCTCTTTACACTTTTTTACAATCGCACTTAATATAATTTATATTTTTTATACTGATATTTTTTTTTCAACTTTTTTATGTTTTTAGCACGGAAAAGCAAATAATCTATATTTTTTTTTGTATAAAAGCTTTGAGAAGTATTAAGTAGAAAATTTGTATCGTCAAATTTTTTACATTAGCAAGATAAATTTCTAAGCCCCCGTAACTAGGAAACTTTAAAACAAAATTATATGTGTCGTCCTTGTTATTCGGTAGTGGTTCAAATCAATGATACACGTTGCCAATAGCTCACGCATTACTTTCATTGTAATAAAAAGCAACACTTGAACTATTTTCTAAGGATCTTCGTAATTTTGAGTTACAATTAAGTGACGAGGACGACACATGAGTTTGCACTATACTCCTAATTTTCCCACCATGCTAAAAGTAGGATTTTTGGGTCGCGACAGATATAAAGTGGATAAACCCCTCTGTTTGGTGGGTCCTCAGAGGTACCAGTGGAGAAATTCATGACACGCTGGCCTCAAGTTAGTGTGATCATGACCACTAGTCTATCGCAGACACATGTTGCTATCGAGCGAGATCAGTCAAACAAGTCAACTTATGAGAAGCTGCTATGGCCGGATAACTGATGCGAAGGCTGCGTAAGACGCATTGTGGTACTCGTTATCTGGGGCCTTGAGAGGTCATTGTAGGTGTGAGTGTGTACAAGCCAATTTGGAAACCAGGCTGAGGGAAAGTCTGGGAATCTCTTGCAGAGTGTGTTGGAGCGTCTTGGAACGTCTGTGTTGTCCTTTTATGTGTCTCTTTAAAGGTAGAATACGCCGCGCCTTCAAAAGGGACTCGTGATGCAAAATCATTTCTGTTTGGACGCAGCTGGGATTACTATTCGGCCATTGGTCCTTGTCACCACTCGTGCGGTGGACTTTGAAGTTGGAGATTGGCGTGGGAACTGAACCGGTCACTACACTGTCGACTGGATAAATGGAGGTCAAAGGTTGACTAGCACCTAGAACTTAAGCGTCAATATTGACCTGTTTCGGGAACTTTCCTAAGCGAAATTGCGTGGCCGTTGGGAAGTTATTAGTTCCCTAACAGGAAATTGGTCTTTTTTGGTGGAGACCTTCTCACTACAATTGTCACCGATCAAGCTATATTGTACGAAATATTAAACTTAGTCTTGTCGCATGATAAATCAAATATGGAAAAAAATGGCATCGATAATGAAATTTTTTTTAGAAATGAATTATGTATGATAAATGAAAGAACAATATATAAATATATTAAACGTTTTCCCAAATTTTTATGAATATATAACTTACATACACTTGCCTCCAAAAGTATACGTACAAGCGATCATCTTTAATATTCATGCAAAGATCGCTAATTAAATGAAGTCTTTCTGAATCAATACGGTTTTTTATTGATTCCTCTAACGTCTTAAATTCAAATAGTATCAACAATCACCTGAATATTACACTAAATAATACAAATATTTATAACTTGAGAATGACACAAATCGAGTGCGTCAAAAGTCTGCGTACATTAGAAAAAAACTATTATAATAATGAATTGTAATTAAAAGTTAATACTTTTTATGGTAAGGATTCAATTAGCTTAGTTGTTTCGTCAATGGATTTTTTGTTCCATTCTTCTACTCTGACAGATGTGAGTATTTCCTTGGATGTATTACGTTCTCCCTGATTATTCACTCGAGTAAATCCTACAAACGCTGTATTGTGCTTCGGTTTGGGGACTGGGATGGCTTACGGAATTGGTTTGGGGAATATCAGAACAGCCATGGCTTCGCAATGACTCCACAATGTAAGACATTTGCTTGGTACCTTTAAGCCGCTGAAAGTAAAAATCATTACTCACCGCAAATTTCTCGGTATATGCCCTAATAATTTACTTCAATAAGTTCAAGTAACCAATTTTGTAGATTGTTGATTCAATAAATTCCAGATTACTAGCCGAGAAAGGCTTCAAATGCACCCCCAAACATTAAGCCTCCTCCTCCATGTTTCATAGTCGAAAAAGGATTCTCTTTTTTAAGATCTGTTTAGAAATTTTTGCAGGAATATTTTTGTGCTTTTTGATGCTAAATTACAAAAATTACTTTCAATTGAATGTATTACATTTTTTAAGACATATGTGTTCCATTTAGGTGTTTTTTTGGCAAAGGTCATTCTCTTGGCTCTGTTCATTCGAAAAATAAATGACTTCTTGAGTGCAACTCGGGCACGAAAGTCATCATTTTTCAGTTTTCTTCGAATTGTAATTAAAATCACACTTTTATGCAATATCTCAGCAACACTTTTAGATCAGTGTTTCTCAAACTCTGGGGCGCGCCCCCCTATGGGTCGTGATAAGCCTCTAAGGGGGCACGAGTATATTGAAAAGTCGAAAACAAAAGATTATTTTTAAGGAAATTAATAACTTACTGAAAGGAAGCAAAAAAAAAAATACATTCTGATATAAAATACAGATTTACACTGATATAATACACTTATAAATGTATCAGTACTGCACAATATGTTCCATAATTAATTTAACAGTGTTAAGTTAAACACAAATTTTTTATAATTACCAGTGACCCTATGGGAATGTCATAAAATTATATGCAAAATTTAATACTTATCTTGATAATTTGTACGGTTTATAATTAAAGTCGTATTGTAACTTTACGTCACAAAGTATATTATTGTGGAATTCAATACATCGTTATTGTATGGAGGGTGGGTGTGATGAAAATTATGATTGAAAATTGGGTCGCAAGTATAGAAAGTTTGAGAAGCACTGCTTTTAGATACTTACTAAGCTTAAAGCCTTAGATTTATTTTTATAGAGCGTATTTCAAAGCAAGATTCTCGAGGGGACATCGCAGATGCGCGACCGGATCTTGGCCTGGACGTTAAAGTTTTAGTTGATTTGTAGTTTATGAACACTTTTTGAATCAATTAATGTCTCCTATTAACAATTTTAACAATTTCTTTAAAAATTTTTCCCTTTTCTGAAGATCTACGATGATTTTTCTTTCAATTATACATCGACCTCTATTTTGTTGCCGGTCATGGAACTACAAAAGATTTCAAATCTCAGATCCTAAACAAATCGTAAAAAAAGGTTATAACTACTTGAAAACCCCATTTAGTGAAATTATTTTACTATAAAAGGTCTTTAAAAGCTTTATTTTTTAAGTGACCGCAGACTTTTGGGGCGGATGGTTGATGATTATTTAGTGGTCATTCTTGTTTTTTCTCGTTAAGGTGAATTTTGTTGCTGTTGTTTGAATAACGAAATTTTGAAGAATTGCTGACAAGTATTTTCATTTTCTAAAGCGAGATTTTGGCCTGTATGCAAACTTTCGAAGGCAAGTGTATGTGATTTTTTTTAAATTATCATATTGAGAAAGTATTAATTGTTTTTCATTATACTAGACACCTCTTCATATAAATTTTTCGTTACATATCTTGGCCGCAGTAGTCTAGTGGTCAAGGGCACGAATTCGTGATTGGAGTATCTCGAGTTCAAGTCCTAGTGCCTCTAAATACCAGCAGTATAAAGGGACAGATGCACGTTAAATCTGCCAAAGTCCTCTCGCTACAGTATTTCAGAGGAGTCGCTAGCTCAATTATCCTCCTCGTCACTTGACCATATCTCAAAATTATAAAATAAACACTCCCTCACACACACTCGTTTTATTTATGACAGGACAGTCTCTGGCAGACCACGAACTGATGCCAGCCATGACAAAAAGCGTATGATTTAAAAAAAAATTGCAATAAATTTATGAACAAGAAGCAAATACTGGGTCTGAAGCAAAGAGAATGAAAACAAGGGAGATTAAAAATATTAAAAGAACAAGGCAAGCAATCCATATCTCTTTTTACATTTTTTTATTCGCATTTGCCTTCACAGCACATTTAAAATCCATATTCATCGTTTTTTCTTCCTTAAAAAATATTATACACCACAACCACAATAACTCCTCTTCCATCTCATGGCTTTTATTTAACTCTCTCGAAATCCACATTGCCATTGAGAAAAGCGTGAAAATAAATTCAATTAGGTCGTATGGAAGCCATTGTACTAATGAGCTAAATAACATTCATAAAATTTAGATTATTCAGCCATTGTCTAGGAAGCCAATCCTAATTTTCTTCTTCTCGCGGTTGATGATGGCTAAATAAAAACAAGACTGTGACTAAACGAGACAAAGTTCACTTATTAATAACGATATAGCCGAGAGGATTTCAATTTATTTACTATTAAATCCTTCAAAATTTATACAGGTATATAAAGGTTTACTTTTATTATATTGACATACATAAGGTAAATATAAGGCTTAATAAACTTCTAATGGTTCAAATCTTCAAATCTGAAATAAAAGTAACATGAATTATTTCATGAAAAGTTTGATGTATTTTGAAGTGAAGCACTTATGATGTATCACTTTTTCATCTGTAAAAATTTAATTATTTTTTTTAATAAATTCGTATGTAGGGGGATTCACTGCTAGACTGATAGACTTGCAGGATATTTAAAGGGTACAGAGACGACTTGAAATCAAATATGCAGGGTCACAAATATCATAGTTGTGAGCTATGATGCAAATAAGCAGACAAAAAGAACAGAAACAACATTGGAAGGACAGCAAAAATGTTATTGGAATCTTGTACTACAACAAGTTGTCACGGATCTATACGCGTATCTCCAATTAATCCTCTTGGGAAATCTTTGAGCTATCAATTCGCGTTATTCACAACCAATCCTTTGGGAGAAGAGAATCGTGATATTTAAATTAACTTACGAAACATAGTTAAGGCTTTCTAGCTTGAGGGAGAGTAGGAGAGAAGATATACTCGAGTCAGGTGAGATTGCTACTGAAGGTATAATATTAGAATTATAATGACTTGATTCTTATTAGGAGGAAACTTTAAAGTGATGATTGTTCACTAGGATTGATTTAATATTGTATTAAATCGGATGATAGGTTTTATCCTTTATTAAGGTAAGGATCAAGTTTGATAGTCTCCTAATTGTTCACGCTTTACCGTCATTGTTCCACTTTCGTGGTTAACACTGAGACATCTCTTACTATTATTAGTTGAAATTGTGTCTGTTTTTTGTGTGGTAAATAAATAGATTAATTGGATCATGTCGAGTGTTTCTTCCCTTTCCCCATACATCTTGGTGCCCTAGAGAGAAGTCAGATCCTCTCAAAAAGTGTTTGAAATTACTACTAAAATTCATCTGGTAGGCCTGACAGTGGCGCTGCAGAAAATTCCTTACGTTCTGGAAGATTCCTCTGGGCAATTTTAAGGTAGGTGACGCTGCATAGAAGGTTTCGTGAAACCATAGTTGGACGTGAACTCGTATTCAAACGAAGAATTGGTCGGATTGGAGCTGCCGATTGTAATGGGCACGCCACTTGGCTGTTGTACCAGGGATGTTTCTCGAAAAGGCGTGTTACCCATCACACTTCCTTTGCAAGTGTGAAAAAAGATGACGTGAATCTGGTTGTGGTCACATGAAGAGTTTGGTGTACGAGACGGCTGTTCCTTCAATTGAAGATCTAATCATTCGAATATCCGTAACTGCCTGGAGGATACGTGACATGCCAGGGATCTTCGAGAACGTAAGGAATTTCATGCAGAGCTACTGTCAGGCGTGACAGATAACTTCAGGTCGCAATTTCGAACACCTGTTTTAGTGCAACCTTACCATAAAATGTTTTCTGTCCCATTAATGTGTTGCGGTGCCTGTTCTTTTCCTTCTACTTCTGTGCACCGTAGCTGGCAACTACGGCATTTGTGACTCTGCATTCCTTTGGTATTCCGAGTCGTCTCTGTACCTCCTACACACCCAGCAAGTTTGTCGGTCTGGTAGCGAATGACCCTGTATAAAGAAATAACTGCAACCACGGTGTTTCCAGTAAAACTTATGTGACGTCATAGTTACATGATGAATACAATCACGTGTTTCCAACATTTAAGTTCATACGCTTCGCTGTTGTCAGCTTTTGCTTTTTGAAAAACTTTTTTTTTATTCAGTTCATACTTGTCAACAATAATAAAGCACAAAGTTAAGTAAAATGCACTTGATTTAAAAATACGCATGTAAAGTAAAAATTATTTTAATTTTGAAAAACTTTTTGGAGAATCTTAATATTTGAGCATCTTTACTCAACTATGCATAAAATTCGAAATGTTATCTAAATTTTACAAGTCTAATGTCAGTTTTGAATTCAATGGAGAACACGTGATTTCAATTATCATGTGACCGCTATGAGTTTAGCCGGGAATAAGTAGTCGTGAATTTACCAATATGTTTTAAAAAGTTAAATTGTTTCGTTTTATTTATCAATTGATTAATTTCAAACATAAGGAACATATAACAATAAAAACTTAATTTCAGAAGTTTCTGAACTGTTTCTAAGACTCTTGAAAGTATTTTGAGCAGTTGTTGAACTTAATTTAAATACTAGTGTTAAAAATCATTAACAGGTTTGAGAAAATGAAAACATGGTATTTTAAAATACTCTATACTTATATAGAAAAGAACAAACACTGAAAAGTGTCAACTTTGAGCATTGCCTCAGTAATTATATGCACAGAAGAAAATTTTTTTCCTTCTGTTGTTCTTTCTTTTGATTATTAATAATAATATACTCATTATATTTGGCAAAGTATGAAATAAAGGATTTTTAAAAACAATAAGAAATCTCATTCAAGAATGGAATGAAATTGCAATTCAAATTAAAAGGGACAATTGTCAAATACCAATTATCTAAGGCAAGAAAAAAGAGCTTCTGAAACTATCAATGCAAAAAAGAAAGAAAGAAAAGTAAAGAAACTTTAGAACAGATTAAATTATTAAGCAAAATAGTCGAATGAGGATTTAAAAAAGTGACAAGAGAAAAACGCAAACTTTCACCCAAATTTCCTTTTTCTATTTATTTTAAGGCATCTATAGAAATTGTAAAATAAAAAAGGCAATGCTTTTCTTTAATAAATAAAAAAGTTTTTTTACTCATAAAGAAAAAAACACCTGAAAACCATGCAAAAGCTCAACATTAGTTCAAAAAGAGATATATCTAAAATGACAGTCAAAAGAATTTTTCTAACAAATTTTTCAAAAAATGGGATGTTGTTTTATTTATTTCATTGTTTGGATTGGGGAAGTATTATGCAATAACAATTTAAGTTCAATGTTCAAAATTAATTTTAATTTTTTATTATTTCGTTAAAAACTAACTAGAAACATTTTCCTTACAAGAAAGATGAAATATTCATTGGAAAAACATAGAATTCCAAAGTGCATATCATTTAACATTTTGCAGCCGAATTTTCCAAATAAAATTTTCTAAAAAATCAATGCATTTATTGCAATAGCTAGATTAAAGGAAAAACAATAATAAAAAAATCACAGTATATATTTGCATATTTATTTCTTTAAAAAAAAGTATCAAAATTTTGATAATTTATGCATTAAGGCCATAATTAAGTCGTTAATAGTATTTATTTATTTTTGTTGTTTCAAAAATAAGATACTTACCTACCTCAAAAGTATTTTTATTTTTCAGGAAAATGAAATGCGTCAAAGAATTATTCCGCTAAACTGTTTCTAAGAATATGCCAATCCTTCAATCCGGCGGGAAAACGAAATGTATCGTTTGAACCATTTTGACACTTGTGTGACGTTCATTTTTTTAACTTTGGTTCAAAAGAACATTATCCAATGGTAACATACATACAGCCAAATATAAAAAAACACAACTGTAAGTATACAATTCGATGTAAAAGTCCTGTATTAACTTTAAAACATAGGGAGTTAAAGGTTAATGGTATTGTAGATTCAAATGAATTTTTTTTCACTTTTATACGCTCAGCACAAATTGGGCAATTAAAATAAAATAAATAGCAATCAATCTGAAGCTATACACACTTTTTTTATTTAAAAAAACCCTAATACTTATAATGCCATGAGAATTAAGTTCATTTTTTCCTTCTCGGTGAACAACATATTTCAAACAGACTTCAGGGACACTTTTGAAACAAACTCGACAAGCGAAAGAGCGGCGAAATCTTTCATCCTCGCTAGAGTAGCAAAGAAGAAATTTGATCCGAAAGAATTCGATTTCAAACACAAATCCGAATTCGGTGACGCCATTTCAGACACGTTGGAGAAATTTAGAGATGGAACATCGAAACTACTGGGGGAAAAAGGAGAAAACAGGAGACAGCGAAAAAAAAAAGAAGAAACTCATTACCTCAAACGGAAATAAAGTACAAAAAAAAAAAGGAGTGAGAAGAGCTTCTTCCTTCTTTTCTTTCTTTTCATTTAATCTTTTCGCTTGTAGAAATGTTTTGTGAAGATTATCTTATTTAAAAGTGCAAACTGTAGGTTTGTTAAAATAAATTATAGGGGAATATGGGAAAACTTTTTTGATAGTATTTGCGAAAAAGGAAGTAAAAGAAGGGCGCGTTCCTTAAAAATGCCCCGTGTTTTGTCCTTATGATTGTATATGTTGTGTTTGTGTGCACTTTTAAAAAAGAAATACTGAAATTATAAAAAAAAAATTTCTCAGTATGTACATTTTAAATTGATGATAATCCCAAAAATTACATGGTTTATTAATAGTTTAAGGAGTCAATTTTTCATTGGAACCAACTATCTTTTGAATAATCAAATAAATTTTTTAAACAGTTTGATCACATGGATTACTAGCTGATACCCTCTCACATCATTGGTTATTTCATGAGATTGCAAGACTATTCACACACATTCCTTTTAGGCTATTGTTAACAAAGCCTCAGCTTTTAACTTTTGATTGCATTGAAAAGCATTCTTAAACCACTCATCTCTTCATTTAAAGAAAAAAAAAACTGGACTTGAGCTTTTTATAACATAAATATATTTATCATTGGTTGCCCTGTAGCAACTCACCCAGAGTTGAATTCCTAAAACTTCATTTTTAGCTGACTTCTGCTCAACGAAAGAAACATGCCCTTAGAATTTCAAATCTGGAAGTCTAATTGTTCAAGAGAAGAGGAATTTTTTTTTATCTATAACTCGCACTAACATTCCTTGGTCAGTAAAGTTCTACAAAACACGCTAGTGACAGATCTCTACTAAAAAGAAGAATGATGTTTACCGAATTTAAAGTGTAACAGTTCAAAAATTGGAATTTTTTATCTATACCTCGCTCGTATCACCCGTAACCCTGCTTGGGAGTTGATTTTCCCAGAACCCGTTTTTTGTGGACATCTACTCACAAAGTAAGCATGTTTACCAAATTTCAAGTCTTCAAATCAAATAATACATAAAAGGAGAAATTTTTGATTTATAAAGCCCCCTTAACCCCTACACCCCCTTCCTTAGAATACAATTGCAGCAAAACCCGTTCTTAGCGAATCTTTACTCAAAAGACAGAGGTATTGTTGCCATATTTAAAATCTATTAGTTTAATAATTCAAAAAGAGGATTTTTTGTACCTATAACATCCCCAACAGCCTACCATCCCCCCCCTTGGGGTGTGGATTTCTCCCCAAACCATTCTTAGCGAATTTCTACACAATAAAAGAAACGTTTGCCAAATTTCAAATGTGTGATAGTAATAGTTTAGAAAAGGAAATTTTTATCTATAACACCCCTGCAACCCTTTCTGGGGGGGTGTCAATTTTCGCAAACCTCATTCTTAGCAGATTTCTGCTCAAAGAAAGAAGCATGCTTACCAGATTTCAAGCCTGTAGGTCTAATAGTTCCGGAGATCTCATGATGAGAGTGAGTGGGTCGCTTTTCTCCTTTATGTAGATATGGATGATTGGCTTTGTGTGTGAACCAAGGTATTAGTATTTCGAGAAAACTACACAGTTAGTAAACTGTTCGAATGTCGCTGTAAGTGTACCATGATTGGAGTAAGAATGATTGGATTGAAAATAAACGGTTTGGAAACTGGATTGTACTATGCGTCATTGACGTGAGAGACGAAAACCGGCTGCAACCGTATGTGGGAATTCAATAAAATGTTACAGTTGAACAATCAACAAATCAAACGAACCAGTGAACACACAGACAAATGTCTAAAACCTTGAAGCAAAAACTATTACGCATGAAACTCCGAAACAGATGGATAGTCACAGTACTCATGCTTGGAAAGTTGCACCGGTTACGAGTGAGTGAATATTAACGTCGCCCCATTCACCTATTCGATGGCTTTTGACGACGGATCTCACAATTGTGTACCATTGGTCAAGTGACGAGGACGGCACCTGAGCAGGCACCCTCTCTGCTAACTACCACACCACACCAATAGGAGGACGTTTGAGCTCTTGACAAATTTAACAAGCATCTCTCCCCTACACAGCGGGTCTTCACGGTGCTAGGCTTGAACTCATGACACGCCGGCCACGAGACCGTTACCTCGACCACTTGGCTACCACGGCAAGTATTGGTTACGAAGTTACATTCTTGTATTTGAGTGCTATACCATAACTTCACTACAGATTGGCAAATGGTAGCCTTCACCATTAAATCGTTTTTCCTCTCTGTCGATGAACGTTCACGTGTCAAAAAACGTCCAAGATTGCACACAAACCCTTTGACATTTGCAGGAGAATAAAATATGGGTGGGTGTGGAAGGAATGCTTGGTGTGAAGAATGTTTTCATGGTATGGCCCTGGTTCTCTTGTGTCTATGAAATTTACATTGAACGGGCATGCTTTGTATCAATTACTGCTGATCATGTTAATCAATACATGTTGACTATCAGATCTTTCATCAGGGCAATACCACGTTCCATACGACCATAATTACCCGAGATCGGTTAAAAGACCACAATGAAGAGCTCCAAATGTTCCTGAAACCCCAATTTCACCAGTTCTGAACACAATAGAAAGTTTTTGAAGCTCATCACGATCATCATGTTCGCAGTATGGGCATTCTACTATGCCTCCTGCCTCTGCAGTTCACATGGTTTCAGCGAGCGAATGAGTGTTTATTAACATCACAATATAAAGCAACATGAGGGATATGATGGAATGCCTAAGAGAACCAAGCTCACTTGAAAGGGGTTTAGAGCTACAATACGATCTACCAGGAAACAACCACCCCGCGTTCAATCTTTATTAAACAAAATCTTAGTTTAAATTTTTTACAGTAGCACACTGTAACAACCCTGAGATTGTTAGAGTTTGGGAATCTGAGCAAAAATCTGCCATAGCACTTCTAACACAATTTTATTACTAATATTACTTAATGAACCAACATAATTAAAGGGAGGGAATGCATTCAATACTACAACTGTAAGAGCAATCGTATAGGCATAATTCAACTAACATATAAATAAAAAAACTTATCTGAAACGCTCTTGACTCCTACTTTCGAATTCTCTTAAGATATTTTGCTTAACTATCGACCTCCGATCGTAATCTTATTCACAATTCACTCTCAACTTTCCACTACCAATTATCAACCATCGACCGTCCTCGCTTACTATAATGCCAACGTTTAAATAGAAGTACTCGTTTGCCTAAATCTCGTCGTCTTCACAGATAAAGGCTTTCAACTGAAATCACAGTTAAAAAAAATAATTTTACCCAAGAGCATTACTGGAAGATTCGCAGATGCACCCGTTACAACACATTACATTTACACATTACAAATTATATGTAAATGAAACGAACTACGTATGTAATTGTAAGGTACAAACATACAAAGCTGAAAATAATAATAATAAGGAAAATAAAGGGGGTAATGGTGAAGAATTTCGTAATTTTCAATCACAGTGACTTGAACCCCCCTCTCGAATCTGGCCCACCAGCCAAATGAGGACTTTTAGCCACGACTGATTTAACGTGAATCAGCTCCTCTACACGGCGAGTCTTCGGTGCCACTAAAGCTCAAACCTATGCCACGCCACCCATGAGTTTGTGACTTCTTAGGTTACCGAGTCCACTGCATCTTAATCACCCACTTCCATCCCATCTAACTTATGTCTGTGCCGAAAAGGTTAGGTATTCTGGATATTAGCAGGGTTAGCAAGTAGTCACATAATAATACGATTTAATAATGTAATTTTCTTTAAAAACACTTTATTGAAGATAATGCAGATATATTTTATGTTTTGAGGTTAAAAATCCTTTTCACGTTGTCTCTTTTCTTGAAGTATTGTTTGATAACGTACTGAGCACTGTTAAATCATATTTAAAGTCGTGTCATTTAAGATGAATTTTAAATGTCATGAAACCGTTAATGTTTCTTCGAAAACGCGATAATAATTGGATAATTACGTTTCTAACTCTCGAGATATACTCTAAGCAGGGAGAATTATCGATTTATTCAGCTCATGAAAACTCTTTAAACTTATTTGAGAGCACTCGAAAAGATTATTTATTTGATTACACATTGATATTTATCAAGAAGCGTATTATATCTGGGTAGAATCTCTGTTTATTGATGCTTTTAAGCAGTTTTAAGGTTTTAGTTTAAATTTTCTCTTAAAATCATAACTCCATATATAGGTTGAAGGGAAGCATATTCTTTCCTTGCGTCAAGAGATTTATTTATTTATTTCTGTCTTTTCGAAGGTTTACCTCCGGGGTATTTTAAAATTTTTTTCTTCCGTTATCGGGGTAATTTCTTATTTCATTGCTAGTGACATAGATTAAAACCTAGTAAGGAGTTAGAAAGACAGTCGTTTTTACTGGTCACATATATACACTTATGGACAAAAAATTAGCACACCAAGAAATAATTGCGGTATCTTAACGAAACTTGGCATGAACGTACATGTCGGGGAGATACACAAATGATTTGAAATGCAGCGTGATTGCGCATTACGTATAGACAGTAGAGGGTGTTTAACGTCATTCTCTGTGGAGTATAGCACAGGTAAAACCAAAGCTTGTTTCAGTGTGCTGAATCGTTTACAAAGGGACAGCTGAGGTAGACATGCCATTACGCCGTTTTCGAAGACAATATGAGCAGCTGTCACAGTTTGAGAGGGGGAGAATCATCGGCATGATGGAAGCTGGGTGGTCAGGTAGGCGAGTAGCTCGTCAATTAGGCCACTCTGATTGTGTTGTGAGGAGGTGTTGGGACCAGTGGATCCGAGGGATGTCGTTTATACGAAGACGAGGCTCCGGACGCCCTCGACAGACCAGTCGTAGAGAAGACCGCCACATCGTACGAAATGCATGCGTACAGCCAGCTGCTTTATCGGCCGCCATCCAAGCACAGGTAGCCCCTTCACTTGGGGCTTCACATTTGGGATCACGGCACCCGTTACGTGTGCTGCCCTTGAGGCCCACTTATCGACCCGTCTGGAGTGATGCCGCGTACGAAGAAACTGGACTGCAGCGGAATGGAACCAGGTCGTCTTTAGCGACGCGAGAGAGAATTCAGATTCAATCTCAGCAGTGATGACAATCGCGTTCGTGAGTGGAGACCCCTTGGTGAACGCCTCAATCCTGCCTTTGCTTTACAGCGACACAACGCTTCCGCAGCTGGTGTGATGGTATAGGGTGCCATACACGGTCACCCCTAGTATTGATCCGTGGCACCACACATGACAGCCCAGTGGTATGTCCATGACATCCTGCAACCACATGTGTTGCCACTCATACAACGGCTCCCAGGAGCCATTTTTCAACTAAACAATGCTCGGCCTCACACGGCATGGATGTCACAAGACTGTCTCTGCACTGTTACTACCCTTTCTTGGCCTGTCCGATGTCCATATTTGTCTCCAATCAAGCATATCTGGGTTAATTTGGGACGACTAGTTGGTCATCCCACGAGTTTGAATGAACTAGAGCAGCGTATCTCAAACTGTGGGGCGCCCCCCCTAGAGCGGCGTGATAACTCTACAAGAAGGCAAATTGAAAAGTTTAAAACTAAAGATTATTCAGAACATTATTGATTTACTGAAAATCAGCAAACAAAGTACTTTCTGACATAATAAAATATAAAATACACATTTACACTGATAGAATACACTTAAAAAAGTATCTGTCCTGCACAATGTATTTTATTATTAATTTAACATTACTAAGTTAAGAACAAGTTTGAAAAATTCCAGTGACCCCATGGGCTTGTATCGACACTTATCTTGATGATTTGTACGGTTTATAATTAATTCCTTAACTGCTAATTAAAAGTTACGTGGTTTGGTCTCCAATGTCACGGTTTTCCACGTAGACGCGCGTATTTTGATGTTTTTTTTTTTTTTTTGGGGGAGAAAAGGAATAAATAAGCAAAATTCTCTGAAATAAGTAAATTCTTTGCAAAGACGGTCAAGGTTCTTTTATTGTATTCCAAAGCCTTAGGAATAATCTTATGGTTAGCAGTGCACAGAGAATATCGTACTTCAGAAAGACGTATATATACGTCCAGAAGATTAATTCTTTGACTGAACGAGACGTTTATATACAGTTTACATACGGTGGCACATACGAGGTTAAAGTCGTACACACACTGTAGCTTTAGTGTAAAAGTTTAGTATTTTTGAATTCAATACGTTGTTATTGTATGGTGGGGGGCGCGATGAAGATGATGATTGAAGATTGGGTCGCGAGTATTGAAAGTTTGAGAAGCACTGAACTAGAGGCAAGATTACAGCAAATATGAAAAGAAATGTCTCAAGTCATCATACAGAACTTGTATGCCTCAATGCCCGATCGTATCGCATCGTGCATTCGCGCTATATATAGAGAGGGTTCAACCGGATATTAAATCCCCCGTTCTTTTGCTTTTTTCTCTGAAATAAATGGCCCTTTTGCTTTGATTTTCTAATCATTTACTTATATCAAATTAGTCATTACGTATGTAAAATTTCGTTTCATTTTGACGACTCATTCTTAGTGCGCTAATTTTTTTTTTTTTTTTGTCCATGAATGTATATAAAACATTTTATGCAAATCAATATCATTATAGGTAAAAAAAAGTCCCTTTGGTTTTTTTGATTGACGATTTGAAATGACTTTATTCTATAAGGTGTGAACAAAAAAACGAGACTAAGTGTGTAGCTAGAAAAAATAGGGGAGTTGGCAACAACTGTTTTGGTGATGTCATCTCACACACCTCCTCTACTCACGTGCCCAGTTTCGCCTTAATTGATCACGCCATTTGGGAGTACTGCGTCATTAAATGAACACTTGTAACTATTCTGCCGGAAAAATATCGAATCTACATCAAGTTTCTTGTGAAACAAGAAACCAGCCACGAAAACATTTCAAATATTAACTGCGCTTATGGAGATAAATCTTTGTTTCATTCACCTGTGTTTGAATGGTATGAGCGGTTTTCAGGAGGAAGGGTTTGTGTAGAAGATGATGAACCTGTTGGGTGCCCAAGGTTAGCGATTACAGACCGAAACATAGCCAAAATTCGTCATATGAGCGGGGTTTCATTCACATCAGTGGTCAGACTGTTAATCAACACGTCTACATTGAAGTACTAAAAAGATTTCGTGAAAAAATTAATAATTGGGAAGTGATGGGTGGCTGTTACACCAAGAAAATGCATCCGCTCACATGGCCCCATCTGTGAATTAGTTTCTGACCAGCAAAAACATTACTGTGATTAAGAATTCACCTGATTTGGCCCCATGTGACTTTTTTATTTCCTACCATTAAGCGTTACTGAAAGGGAACAGATTTCATCTCAGTTGAAGAGGTTCAAGCAAAAACGGAAAATCTCCTAGTGGGACTTCTTCCAGAAATCTCGTTCCATAATTTTTACTAGCAATGGCAGCACCAAATGCAGAAATGTGTGAATACTGTAAGGAACTACTTTGAAGGTGATACTGCCACGAAGAACTGATTCTGTAAGGGCAATGATTAATTGGACCAGTCACGTTTTTTTTTGTATCACCCCTCGTACACAAGTAGCTGTGTGTGTGAAGAGCATAACTTCCACAATACCTGTTTAGTTGAGTTAACAAGTGATTTAACGGGATTTTCAAGAGATTAAAGTAGTGACACAGCAAGAAGTGTCATTGGATCACGCGTAAAAGGGCCCTGGAGATTTCTATTCAAAATTAGATCTCGATTACGTGCTCCCTTAGTTAGTTGCGACACAAATTGACTCGAATTAAAGGTCTCTTAAGCAAAAAAAAAAAAAAAAAAAAAGTAGAGAAAGTCCGTCAAAGAATAACTGAATAATGCTTGAAACGGTGTGTATTTCAACTCCGCCAAAAACATTCACGGTTAATAAGAGAGGTGTATTGTGAGTGGCATCGCGTGGAAGTCTGGAGAGGGAAAATCAAGATAAATAACATTCATGAATAAATAACATTCAATTCAGAATAAAATGTTTCTCTACCAGCAGGTTCGTTATACGACTTGAGTGAGTTGCTGTTTAAAGAAAATAAAGAGATTAACCAACTAAAAAAAGACAAATAGTAATATGATACGTGTTTTTAACAATGCTTCTGAAGATGAAAAGTTTTGCTTAAAAAATGAAATATTTTAAATATTTGAGCAAGAGTTGAAATGAGAGAAAGCTACGTCAGACATAAAGTTTTTCAGATGGATGAATTCTCTTATAAGAAAACACCCAAACAAAACTAAAAAAGCTCTTAGGAATGATCATTTGTATTGGGAACATTTTTATCAATTTCCAAAAAAAGAATTGCTTTGGGAGGAATTTTCCTCCATCAATAGAACAATTTTTATGCAGAAATTCATATATTCAACACATAATTTTTAAGTTTTCATCATTAAATATTTGCTGAAGTTTCATTTTTAAAGATAATTTTGGATAATATTTTAAAGCCCGATTCTTTTCTGTACTATGATATAACCCAAATTCCACAGCTTTTTTTTTTTAAATTAGTAAATTTAAGTGTGATTAGGTATTTTTTATTCCAGTTTTATATATATAAAAAGGACACTCTTAGAGTTTATATAAAACAAGCATGTCAAACTCATTTGATATTAAGGGCCACATGATTCTATTTAATATTCAGTTGAGAGACGCATGTTTTCAAAGTACAAAAATTAATTTCAGAGTGATTTTTATAATGTTATAAAACCCAATGTACTATATATTGTACATACATACACATTTCATATTTTATTTTACTTTTTTATCTTAAACTATAAATGTTTTATATCCCTTGAAAAAAAGATAAATAAAAGTTATAATGGAAATCACAAATTGATGTTACTCTTAGAAGATATTTGACATCGCTTTACACAAAGCGAGTCATCAAAAATTGGTTGAATACATTGATCTGATGCAATTTTTAAAAATGATGATAAATGTTGATCGGGGTTAATCTTGACTTTTCTGAATTGTGATTTTTCATTAAAGAAAATAATTGCTCGCATAAACAAGTGCTTGCAAACATAGCCTTATACGCATAAAAAATGGCAACATTTTAGGGAGCCGATCTCTACAAGTTAATGTGTATAAAAATATAGAGTTTCAACTTCCATACATTTTTGCTTCAGCAAAGAATCACAATTTGTTTCAATTAATTCCATTAGTAAGTTTTCATCGATGACATTACTGATGCATAGAGGTGAAGTTAAAAAATGAAATAATGGTTCAAATCAATGGAAATCAGAAAATTTTTGATCGAGAGAATTCCGTTTTCGACTATTCAATTTCGTTCTGTAAATTTTAATTTAGATGATTTAATCAATAGATATTGAAAGCTTTCAAGGTGTGAGATAAGTTTGGTTTTTCTATTTATTTTCGTCAAAGTAATAATTCTTGTTTGAAAAAGCCTTAATATTATCAAATAACTCTGTAACAAAATGATTTTTGCCTTGAAGTAATATCAGTTGAGAAAGTCAGGTTATTTATCCAATGTCCATATTTTAATTCTGAACATTCATAAACTTTTTGCTTAGAATTTTTCAAGTTTGTTTGTTATGATTTCATCTAGAAATTTTTTTGAAAAATTGTTTTAACACTTTATGACTTGAAATCCATCGAACTTCCGTATAATATGGTAGTCCGATGCATTTACATTCTATATCTTCCAGAAATAAAGAAAGAGCTATTTCGAACATCTGTACTTACATCAATTGCAATAGGGTAGGTTTGAAATGTTGATATTGTTCAAATATGCTGATTTCTCAAATTTTTAAATATTTCATCAACTCTGTTAGTTACAGAATTTCGACTTAAACTTACACTTTAAATTTTTTTTTTTTGTTATCTGTGCTGGAAATAATGATTTTCCCGCTTTAATTAAGCATTCATTAATAAATTCCTGTTCAGTAAATGGTTTCGATCAGTATTTGCGATTAAATATGATAATATATAAGTAATTTTTACTGTATCTACATTGTCTTCAACAAATTTAGTGAACACATTTTGTTGTTTTTGAAGAATTGATTTCAATTCCGACAATTCGTCTTCATGCAGTTTAGCAACGTATTGGTCATAATTTGTTTTATGTGAATTGTGTCATAATTCCTTTTAAAATCATATTCTTTTGTAACTGAATTATAGTTTTTACATGTCAGATTAAATATTTTATTTTATGTTTCGAGCATAAAAAAATATTGAAAATATCATTTTTCTTGAAAATTACGGTGTTCATCTTGAATTGATCATTTCTTACTCTGTTCTTGAAGTTTGATTATATTTTTACTAAACAATTTTTTAGTTTAATATGAATAAAAACTAAAATCCACTTTCATTCGCAAACAATTAAGGAAACACAGGTCTTTGTAGTCTTGGGGTTTTCGAACTTTCGCCAATCGCTGAACGGACTCTACAGAGAGGAGGAAAAAATAAATAAAAATTGTAAAAACATATTTTAGTAGAGTCAAATGGAAAAATTTAAAAAAAAGATAAATAATTTTAATTTAAAGTCTGTTTTTATTATCAAATAAGATTTTTTAATAAAATAAGGGTTGTCCAAATCAAAGGGGACATATGCGATTGCGTCGGAATGAGTGCAGCTATTGCAGAGCCACCAAACAGGGACACAAAGGACGGTAGGAAGTGCACACCGCATGCGATGTTTAAGGCTGTCTTCGGTTAATGTTAAAGAATAGGACCTGAATTTTTTTAGATATAAAATAAATGAAAAATTAATATGATATTCTAGCTTCACTATCCTTTAGAAAGCTTCATTATTGATCATATATACCATTTTTAACCGAGTTGATTCATTTTTTCTGGTATAAAATGTGTTTCGCGATTTAAATGAGCTATGCCTTCACGTACAAAAACGAAAAAGAAAGTATTCATGAAATATTTTGAAATTTTTAAAAACACTATATTGTTAATAAAAGTATGAATTATGATGTGTTGCAAATTTCCATGGAAATTGAGGCATTTTTCTGACTGAAAATGTGTTTCGTGTTTAATTCAAGCTCTCGTACTTTTATCGAAGACAGCCAGTGAAACCTGTTAGTGGTAGAGGAAATTAATCGAAAGTAAAGTCACGCCGTCTAGATCGAAACAACGTGCAATGGTACGGTTTATGATTGCAGAAGGCGAGTTTAATGTATGCAAACTATCAACGGAGAGAAGCAGTCTATAACAAACATTATTTAGGTCGAACGTCTCGGAACAGTTGACGTAAAAGTTTTCAAGAAGGGCAGAAAACGATTTCGGATCTCCATGACAATGTCCCCCCACACGTCTCCCGTGAAACTAAGGTAATTTTAAAAAATTCCGTTGGAAAATGCTAGAACATCCACCGTATATACAGTACGGATTTCCCACTCTGTGACTTCTAGGCCCTAAAGTTACTCGTAAAGTATTGCGTTTGTATTTGGACGATGAAGTGAAGGAAACTGAACTGGAATTCCTCAAGAATTAATCACGTTCTTCCTAGAGTGAAGACATAGATCTGTTGTCGAAACGATGGGACCTTTGTTACAACCCCTTAGAGAAGGGGTGGCGAACCTTTATTTAAGTGCCATTTTTTTCTAAAGAAGTGTTTAATGAAGTATAGACACGCCGACAAATAATTTTGACTTGTGATTATTGGGAAAATAATAAAACTAAATACTAAGAACACGAAACTCTTTATTTACTGCAAAAAAATACTTTTTGAACCGCATAGTAGTAAATGTTTTAGTTATACGAGTAATTCAAATTAAAGAAACATTAGTGTCAGTTCTGTTGTAGATTGGATGATAAATAACTTTGCGTGCTCAATTGGAGTCATCTGCCAATCGGTTTTTAAGCAATTAATTATTTTTGCTGTGATTCATTTTTTTGACAAGATGATTTGCTAATTGTTTAAAAATGTCATTTTACAGACGATGTTCTGCATACTTTTATTCCAGAATATAAAACACGCACCGCTTTTTTGTCTCCTTTACTTCTAATGCCATATTTCTAGATTCAAAAAATTTGAAATTCTGTTACATTTACTACCTTGCCCTTTTTATTCTTTTGCTGAATCAGCCATGTTAAATAACACTTTGAAATCGTAAATAGAATACAAATAAACTTTTAAATACAGTTGTGTCAATGAAATTCACTATGCTATGCGTAGACAAACTTTGCATCATAAGCAATTGTAGTCCACGACGTAACTAAATCACGACAACATCAAACGAGTGTGCTCCCCGCCGAACATTTGAACTTGTTCAGAATACTTCATAGTGAACTTAACAATTTTGAAATAAAATGCAAACCGTTTCTATAGTTGGTGCATGCCGAAAATATTGTGCCGCGTTCCATGAATGGCACACGTGCCAATGGTTCACCACCCCTGCCGTAGAGTGATTTCTTTTGATTTCCAATAAAATCATTCATTTTATTGTACTTGTCCACTTGTCATTTGGGCAACCCTTATAGATAACAGGTAAATAAGCTGAAATTTTTTTAAAAAAATATTTACTAAAAATAAATTTTAAAATAAAAAATCGTAAAAGCGCTTAATATTTTAAAATTTTGCAAAATGATTCGGCAAGCCACAACCTATGTATCGGTGGGTCCCTTGTGGCCCGCGGGACGCGTGTTTTACATGCCTGATATAAAATAATAGTATCAACTTTACAATTTTTCAAATAGTATATTTCTAACAGTCTTACAAATACTGAAATGGTTTCGCCAAAAATAGCTTATTCAGGAGGGGATTGTATGAATATTTTTCTTTACTTCTAGAAACAAACATCTTTACTTCGAGCTTCGAAGTAAAGACTTCGTAACTTTTGCTCAAAAGCAAGCATCTTAGCCTAAATAAATGAGTATGATGAAAATTTTATGAAGATCAGCTACTTGCTTTGATACCAGACTGTAGCGTTCTAAATGATAGTTTGTGCCCCCCCCCTCATGTTACGATAGGCCTATTTATTCGATGCCGTCATTAATATTTTATAACTGCTCGAGAACAAAATAAATTCTGTTGAGAAAACTAAATTTATTGTAGCATTTTATAGTTTTAAAGATAATTTGTTAATTTATTATTCTTTTCAGAAGTTCTTGAGGGTTAGTAAAATAGTAACTTTCTCACTCATCACGATATTTTCGAAGCTATTAAACTTTTTCAAATTTAAAACTTGTTAAGTAGGTTTCTTTTGTTGAGTAGAGATCCACTAAAAACGTGTTTAACGGAAATCGACTTTCAAGAGGGAGGTGGGTAACGAAGAGTTGAGGGAACGATATAGATGAAAAATCTCCCGTTTTTAAACTATTGGACCCAAGAATTTGAAACTTGGCAAGCGGGTTTTCTTCTTTGAGTAGAGATTCTCTTAGAATTTGTAATGATAAAATTGACTTCTAAGGGGAGAGGGAGGATTGCAGGGTCATTTTAGATTTAAAAAAAATTACGATTTTGAACTATTACACATGCGAACTTGAAATTTTGAAAGCATGTTTCTGATGTTGAGTAACAATCCGCTAAGAACGAATTTTGCAATTATCGTATAAAAAGGTGGAGGAGGGGAATCGCAGGGATGTTATAGATAAATATTTTCATTTTTAAGCTAATAGACCAGGGGCCAGCAACCTATGGCACGTGGAGCATTTCTCAGTGGTACTCCAACACTTCACAAAATTATAAGATAATCGTTAAATCGCGGTCTTTCCTCTCTACAACTCGCGCATTTTTATTTAAAGACAGTTTTTCACTTTAGATTCTCTGCCATGAAACGATTATGCTGAATCAGCTTGCATATAATTTGTATATTTTATGTAAAGAAAACATCTTCTGTGTGTGCTTAAATGTGACTCATTGTTAGTGTTAAATATTCAACGCAAAACAAAATGATTGTGCTATACTTGTAAAATGAAACATCATTCATTGCTGCGTAATGAATAAAAAAGAGAGCTTGTCCCTTTACCACCAAATGGTTAAAAAAATGTCTTAGGTATAATTCAAAAATCTGCTTAACAAACGTTTTGCAGCGGAAATATAAAAAACGAAAATAGTTATTCTATCAACATATTTAATTTGGATAGAAGATAAATTCGGTGGAAAAAAACACTCCAGGGATGATTAGGTAAGAGAAGTGAATCTAATTTCAGTACAAATGCCCTTTTAAGGGGGTTCGGCACGTCCATAGAAGCCCATGTTAAGTTGTGCCCCCCCCCTTCCCGGGTTCCACCCCGGCCACTAAGATTAACTTGAGGCAAAAAATGACCAGACGCCATTTGTATAATAATAAATTATATTTATTCACTTAGTTCAAAATATCAAACTTCTAATGACAAATATTAGGCTATATATCTACGTCAAAAAGGGATTTACCTTTAATATTAAATTAAATTACGAAATATGAAATTAATCAATAACTACGCTCAATATCAAAAGGATTTACCGGAATATAAGTCTGAGAAATACACGCAACTTTAATTCTTAGCTTTCATTAAACTTGAACTAATTTTATTAAACTAACGCTTGTGGTAAGCGGTATGAAGCTAGAATATATCACCTGGTTGTACTTATGATCACTTCAGGTAGAGTAATCCTCCTAAGGCTTCTTCTCTGAATGCTAGCAGCAATACTCTAATATCTTAATCCAATTGAATCCTGCAAATCTCGTCACTACCTCTGCTGGTTCAATCTCCTTCCTCCTCGCTAACTTACAACGCTCTCCTTACGCTCTAACTTACTTTACATATCCCATCTTCTTCTTTTAGAGGTGATTGGAAATATACGCGAATTTACAATCCCCAAAGATGCCTAAGAATATTAGTAAAAGGTTCCGTAAAGATTCGTCACAAAGTTTATGTACCTTTTTCTCTGAAACTACTTCAAATGGATAAAGTTGTTACTAAAGTTATGTGTACTATCAACAAAACTTTAATGAAGGGTTTTGTCTTTTTGTTAAAAATTAAAGTAATTATGAATTTTTTTAAGAATGCCCAATTCCCCCTCCCTCTAATTTTTAGTTTAAAAAAGCCTTATCTAAACAGTTTTGTCAGATATATCTAATTAGCTTCATTAAAATGTGTAAACATGTTAAAAGTCTACTCACTGAAAATTTGAGGGTTATATAAAAAGCAGTTTTTGAGAAAAAGGTACATAAAGTGAGAAAAATTACATTTTGAGAAAACAGGCTTTAAGGTTTCTGACTAGGTTAGGTGACCAATTTTTCAAAAATTGATTTTCACAATAGTTTTATTGTTTTAAAGAACATAACTAAGTGTAAAAAGTCATAATTACTAAATAAATAACATGTATCAATCACCTTTTGCTTTTGAAAAAAATATTTTTATGAAATTTTAGCAGATATTTTAAAGTTAAAAAAAACGCCATAAATAAAAATAAAATGCACATTATGCAATTTTAATTTTATTCTTAATACTTCGTGATCCCTCTGAAGTATCACAAACCGCATTATAAAAATATTTTAAGAAATAAATATTTTATTAGAGCATTTTTAAATTTGATGTTAATGATTTTTCGTCAAAATTACTGCATGCTCTGAGCTAAAAATGGCTGTAAAATATGACTAAACGTACCTATCTTAAAACCTGCAGTCTTTTACACTCTAAAGGACCCATAACAATATATTTTATAAGTTTCATTGAATTTGATTGGATTGTTTTGGAGATATCCCGTTTTTTCGTGCACAAATTATCGTAAAAATTCCTTTTTCAAAAACCGCATTAGAAATATTTTTATAAGTTAGATAAAGTAAATGCTATAAAAACAACTTAAAAAATCTCTAGTTTTAAGTATTAGTACTCTTCCTCAATAATTATATTTCCTTTTTCCCTAATAGCCCAAACAACACCAAACATCAAATACCTAAAAAGCACTTTTTTAACCTAGTCGGATACCTTAAAGAAAAAATTTGTAATTTGTCGAGCATTTACTTTTTTAGTACTTTCCAGAAGCATATGAAGCATTTTCTTTACCCTTTGTACCTACAAAAGACTCTAGTAAATTATTTTTTTTCCTACGTGCATCTAATTTTTGAAGCATAATACACAGTTATAACTTACATAGTTCAATACACAATGTTTTAAGATCATTGATTTTGCTACATGACTCACACGGAACTGTGCAATAGCCATATTCATGACTTAAGAGTTTTTAATTCCACAAATATTGATCTAGGAATCACTGACCATAGGGTGTTATTAACACTATACCGTGTACTCATAGACTTTTGGATAAACCCAATAAACTAATTTTTCTACTTGAACATCGTATGGATTCGCGCTCATCAGAAACTTATGCAAGAAGAAACACAGGTGCTCCAAGAAGAGCTCATTTGATGCGCGTCAAAGTGTAGCTTCATTAAAAAAATACTTCTAATTATCGTATTTCTTCAGATCATATATAATTTTAAACATAAATATTTGAAACTTTAGAAAATATAAAAAGTGAAAATCGATAGTTGTTCAAAAATTTATGTGCCGGACCCTCTTAAACAGATATTAAGAACAGCCGCAATTATTTGAATGAGGCGCTGCGTTAAAGAAATCATAAATAATTTACGTTATATTTTTGGTGTGAATCAAGCTAATAGAAATAGATATTATATATATATATATATATATATATATAGAGAGAGAGAGAGAGAGAGAGAGAGAGAGAACACAATTTTATTATTTTTTAAATATTTTTCTCTTATGCTCAATCCTTGTTCTCCTGACAATTATTGTGTGGATAGAAGTTGATAACTTTTAAATGGAATTTGTTGAATTAATATCTTCAGAATTATGAAAAGCAAACTGCACGGAATTGCGGGAAAATATGGAAGATAACTCTAACACTAAGTAGATAGTTATTTTAAATTTCTGGATGTCCTTGCGGGAGCAATTTAATTGTTGGAAGAAAATAGCATGTGTTCTGCTTTTCGCTTTTGGTTCTACATATCTATGTGGACAATTTTTTCTCACATTAGGTATATTTTGTGTCTACAAGAAATTGTTTAACAGCTGAACATTCAGAATCCTATCAAATTGAAAGCCACAAATTATACCTATCAGACGAGTATTGTGACATGCCGCCCATCCGATATAGTGGTTAGTGACGCTCACTGTGTTGCCTTAGGGCCTGGTTTCAAATCCCGGAGAAGGCATGGATGTTTGTATTGTAATCCTTCATGACTTTAAATTCCTTCTTTCCTTTGTAATACACTCAGGGACATTGAAAATAGCGACCCAAGAAGGAAGCTAAGTACAATCGCGAAACTTTGCAAATAAGTACAGCGTAATGTGATATGCAAATGATCCAAGTTTTGTGCCAATACGCATGCTCATACACGCCGAGGTGGCGCTACAATCAGGAAGAGGATGCTATATAAGCCAGCGCAAATTCGAAGATTCATAAACGTGACGATTACCTGCCGATTATAGGAAGACTTTGGAAAGCGAAACATGCCAGGTAAACGTGCTAGAAGACATTTCTCACAGTTAAGCGAGAGGCCTGATCATCGGGATGAAAACTGCAGGCAGGTCGACGCGCCGTGTTGCTGGCCAAGTGGATCGTTCGGAGTGTGCCGTTAGAAATTGTTGGGAGCAAGGGACACCAGAAGGTACCCACGTGCGGTAAACCGGGTCTGGAGTGACCAGGAAGACCACGAGGAGAGAGGATCGAAGAATCGTATGGCAAGCACTTGAGGACCCCACAGTGACTCGTTCAACGATACGAGCAGACGTAGGTGTAGCAATTGTTCCACAAACAATTTCCAGACACCTTGCAGAAGCAAATCTTAAATCCAAGCGCCCTTTCCGTGCACTCCCTTTAACACCGGAACATCGACAACTGCGTCTACAGTGGTGCCAAGCCAGATCAATGTGGAATGTCACAAATTGGCAAAACGTTGTGTTTAGTGATGAATCCCGGTTTGTTTTGGGGACAGATGATAACGTTGTACGGGTGTGGAGGCGCCCTGGTGAGCGGTACAATCCCCCCACACTGTTCTACGTCACACTGCCCGCACAGCTGGTGTAATGGTCTGGGAGGCCATAGCCTATGATAGCCGGTCCATTTTAATTGTGATGCGTGGAACCTTAACGGGCTAACGTAACGTTGATAATATTCTTCGACCCCATGAAGGACCTTTTATAAATGATCTCCCAGGGGCAATTTTCCAGCATAATGCTCGTTCGCATACAGCAAGAGTTGCTCAAGACTTCCTACGTCATTTTCAGACTTTTCCATGGCCGGTCCGCTCCTCGGATTTGTCCCCTGTAGAGCACTTGGGGGATCAGCTAAAACGGCAGATGGCATCGTGTCACTCTGTACATGATTTAGAGTTGGCTGTTCAAGATTTGTGGGCTCATCTACCTCAGGACAACATAAGGTGTCTAATCAACTCAATGCCGGACCGTGTGGCGGCATGTATTGCAGCTGGAGGCGGTCCAACGCGCTATTGAAGTTGCCCAGTATTTGTGTCGTTGCACACCCTGTATTCGTTTAATTGTATTGTTTTTGAGATCAAGTGAATCTCTTATCTGTGTCATTATGTGTATTAAATTTCATTTCAATCCGATGCTTTCTTCTTGGGTGCTATTTTCAATGTTCCTGGGTGTATATGCTTATTTCTGTAAGCCCCCGTGAGATACTTTATGGTGCGCGCGTGAAGACTTTGAATTTCTATAGATTGAACTTGCATCAGCTCTTCTTCATATTGGATCTTCATTGGCATTAGTACTAAAATGCCCAACTTCACAAAATCAACGCAGACTTTGAGTTCGCTATCGCTTGACTATCTCGACCACCAGTTAGATTGAAAAACGGATATTTCAAATTGCATTATTTTTTAAATAGGAATACCTCGAACAAAACCACAAAAGAGCTGAACGCAGTGTAAAACAACTTTAAACTTTGGATAATTTCTTGTTTCGAGATTTGTTTAGTTTCAAGTTGCACGATCTCACCATTTTTTGTTCACACACACACACACACACACAGGTGTTGAATTATTCATTTAATATCTATTTCCCGCTTAATTTTGTTCCATTTCTTAAAGTGAGTCAATGAAATGTTCCAGTTCTAAATTCACCTTTTGTGAATTTTTTTCCTTGAGAAATACAGAGTAATTATTCAAACTAAGAATGCGTCTCCTAAAATTAAGAAATCCATTCTTCAACGAGTAAGTTAGGATGTTTCTAATTTAAATTTGAGAAGCATTTTTAATCGTAAGAATAACCAAAGTGCCGCCAAATCATTGCTATTTTTTTTTGTTATAAGCACTGGGCTAAAAACTCATGTGACGCCATTGTCACATGATAACAGCAACCCCATGTTTAAACCCAATCATTTCATAAATTCCTATGACGTCATAGTCTCATAATAAATGCAATCAAGGGCTTCCAGTCAATGGGCTCAATTCATGTGACGACATAGTTACATGGCAATGATAACCACGCGTTTTTAGCCAATCAGTTCAAAAACTCATATGACGTCATAGTCACACGATAAAAGAAATCACGTGTTTCAGGCTAATCAGGTGGCCGCGGTAGCCGAATGGTATAAGTATTGAATCGTGACTTGCCTTGTCACGAGTTCAAGCCCAGTACCACTGAAGAACCGCCGTGTAGGGCAGCGATGCACGTCAAATCTGTCGAGAGTTGAAACGTCCTCCCGTTGGTGTGGTGTGGTAGTTAGGAGAGAGGGGTGCCAGCTCAGGAGTCGTCCACGTCACTTGACCATGGTTCAAAATTACGTGGTCCGTCGCGGAAAGCCCTCGAGTAGCTGAACAGTGCGACGTTAATATTCAATCAGTCTAATCAGTTCATGCGCTTCGTTATTGCCAATTTTTGATCTTTTCAGAAACTTTCTCTTAATAGGTACAAATTTGTCAACAACAATTACGTACAAAAGATAGACAAAATATATTTTATTTAAAAGTATATGCATAAAATAAGATTTTGTAAATTTTAAAATCTTTTGAAATTTTTTTAATAGCATTTGGACATAATTATACAATTATGAAATTTGAAATTTTATCTGTTTTACAAAAAGAACAGCAATTACAATTAGTTTGATGTCTATTTTGAATTCAGTGGAGAACACGTGTTTCTCTTTATAATGTGATCGTTATGAATTGAGCCCAGTGGCGCACACAGGGATATTTCAAGGGGGCGGGGTCGAAAGCTCACCTTTCTTGTATCATGCTGCTTTTGATTTTATCGATTTTCAAAACCAAAACACAGTAAAAAACTAATTATTGAATAAATAATTAGTATTAATTAATAAAATTAATCATTAATAACAAATGCTTAATTAAATTTTACGTACTATATACTTAGAATTATAATCAATCGGAAAAAATCAAGGGCCTAGGTGGTGTCCGGACCTTAGGACGCCCCCCCTTTTCTCGCCACTGATTGAGCCCATTGGTTATTCACTATTGCAGCGCTTCTCAAACTGTGGGGCGTGCCCCCTAGGGGGCGTGATAAGACCTCGAGGGGACACGAGCATATCCAAAAGTCAAAAATAAAATATTTAAAGAATTACAAATTTACTGAAAGGAAGCAAAACAAAGTAAAAGATCTCTCAATACTATGTTAAGAAGAAGTTTAATAATTACTAATGATTTCCACACAAGCTGGCCATATACAAAATTTTATACTTATCTAGATATTTTGTGTGGTTTCTGATTAAAATTGTATTGTAGCTTTAACGTGAAAGTGCATTTTTATTGAATTCCATACATTGTGACTGTGCGAAGGGGAGCGTGATGAAAATTAGGTCGCAAACATTGAAAGTTTGAGAAGTACTGCACTGTTGCCAACTTTTGCTTTATGTAGAAATTTTATTCCAAAAAGTACGTATTTTTTCTTAATAATCCACATTGTGAAGGTCCCCTTGGACCTCACTTTGAGAACGAGAATAAGTAGGAGTCAGATAAGAGCCAGTAGCCATTTTTATAAATAACTTTCTTTATTTGGTTATCTTATCCAAATAGAATCAAAGACTTATTAACAAATATATCTAAATAGTATTATGAGGTTTTAAAGGGAATGTCCTTTAAATTAACTTAAATATTTAATGATCCAGTTAATTAACAATTAGGATATCGATCACGCAGAGATTACCACGATAAGAGATCCCAGAATTATATCCTATAATGTTCCTATTGAACATTTAACTTTAATCTCACTCCTAATATAAAAATGAGACTTTAATCAATATTTACCACACTGCAGTTCAGCTCAGCTTTTTCGGAGATTTTATCCTCCTAGAAATCTCCAATAATATCTTTCTAAATTTCACTATTACAACTTCTTACTTCAATCTCTCTCTCCTACTGCTCTAACTTTACTATTCCGTTTGACTTAAATACTTTATCTAATCTGCATAACAAGGAATCCCGTCCTCTCTTTGGAGCTGATTGGAAATAGGTAGGGAATTAAATTTCCCTAAAAAAGACGACTCAGAAGGTTAGTGATAAAGTTCCGTATAGATTTGTCACAACATAAGTAAACAAAATGCATTTAATTAAAAAAAAGTACGCCTAAAGTATCAGAATTTTTTAATGAAAAACTTTTTTAAGAATTTTGATACTTCAACACATCTTTACCCAGTAATCAAATTCGAAATTTCATCTAAATTTTACAAGTAGAACAGGTATAAATCTAAGATAAGTTTTGAATTCAATGGAGAACACGTGGTTGTATGTAACATGGGACCTTCATGAATTTAGCCTATTATATTTATTTTGTATAATTAATTATATAGTTGTGAAAAGAAATAGTCAATTCTATAATTCAAATATGGCGCCAAACTATTGCAGTAAAATGTAAAAAAAAATTATTTACCAACCTATTACCTTGTTAATGACAAAAATTATCCAAAATATTTTATTAAACAATGTTTTTAATATTCATAAGTTTTTATAAGTCAGAAGTAAAGTATTTGTGTAAAATTCAAAACCTGTTTTGCCAATTTGAATGCTGCACATTAATATTTAAAATTGTTTTTTCTGTGCTTTCTGAAATGTTGAAATTAAGTAATTTAAATTTAAACTAAATGTTATGAAATATTTAAAAACATATTTAATAAAAAAAATTCACAGCTTAAAAAAGTTTTTTTTTGTGGGGGAAAATAATAAAAATGGGAGAATATCAGAAAAATGTATGGTTTATTTTAAAAACAACGCCCATTTTTAAAAAAAACTAGAACATTTATATGCTCCAATATTATACTTCCTTCAAACTTAACTTTTGTAAGAACAAGAACAAAGAAATGTAATTTATATACTGAATTTATAAATAAAGATAATTTTCTATTTTTAGACAATCTTTTTTTTTGTTGTTGTTCAGGTGGCGATCTATTCCAAAATCGGGTTTTAAAAGAAAAATATCAGCCAAAAAACATTTAAATTCTTAAATTTTATAAAATATATTAGCTTAGAATATTTAGAATATGAGAGAAAAATTTAAGAAAAATAATAACAGTTCAGTAATTTGAAAACAAGAATAAAGCTATGACAGTTTATTTGATCAAAAAGAACATTAGAATTCAAAATCAAAAAGGAATGAAAATGACAGAATTCAAATATTTTGCATTGATAGATATAACATGTTCTGAAAGTAACTAAAAAATAATCACTGTTTAATAATTTGAAAACAAGAATCGAAAGAAATATGACAGTCAATTCGAACAAAAAGAAGACTAGCAATTCGAAATGAAAGAAATAAAAATAATAGAATACAAAAAATGATTATATTGATCGATTACTTGTGCTAAAACTATTACTAGCATTCTAAGCAATTTAAAAGTACCAAATACTAATTAAAACTTAGTGAATAAGTAGTCATTCAGACTAAAATTTGTAGGAATTTAAATTGTTCAAATTACGAAAAGAAATTGAAGTAGATTTTTTTCTTAAATCTTGGAATGGATTAACATTTCTAAATGCTGAAAGATAAGTCTTAACTCAAATAAGATGTACTAGTCATTTTTCGAACATAATTACTTTCTATGTAAAAATGGGTTTTTTTTCTGAAAGAGCAGTTTGATAGTTTTATACAAAATCGCTTGGAACACGCAATGAACGCGAACATATTTATGTTTTACTCGCAATAAAAAAGGCAAAAGAAATGTTTTTTAAAAGAACTCAGAAAAATGAAAATAAAATATAATAAATAATGCGAAGTTTTGAGCAAATAATTTTTCCTTTGTGTGTAAAATGAAGAAACGAATTTCTTCCCCGGAAATTTGAAAAAGCGAAAGCTTTATTTTAATATATATATATCAGAAAAAATATTTTCTTCTTCCAAAACAATTATATTAGAAGCTTTTATATATATTTATTTATCATGCAAAAATGCTTCAATTAATGTAAAGTAATAAAAGAGGGATATATAAGTATTGAAATATTTTTCATTATCTTTATGTAAGTATAATGACGCAACATTTAGAATTCAACTTAGTTTAATTAATATAAAATTTTTTGCTAAGCCACTCATAATTTTTCATTAAATTTTTGGTTCATTTTTTAATTTTTTGAATTCTATTGTTTGCAGTTTAGTACTGAAAAGAATACAAACAAAATTACTTTGCTTTGATAAAAAAAATAATTTTGAATTTTCATGAGATTTATCTTTAATTTAATTTTATCAATGTTTTAAATATTTACAAATTTTATCTTACATTGTCTATAATGATAATGCCAAATTCGTAGTTGATTCTTTTTTTATTGATATTTTTCATAGTTTCTTCTTTTCAAATTAACATTTTACGATTTATATGCGAAAAAAACCCGGATGAGCTTATGTATTTGATAATGATCATTGATAATTAAAAACTACTCTCGAATTTCATGCTCAAGAATAATCTTCTATATCCTATAAATGATAATCTTATAGTTAAAGAAAAAAATTATTTATAAGTATTATAAAATGAGTAATTATTTTTTGTTATAACTCTTACGCGTAATAAATATTTATTGGAAAACTTACTGCTGTGTGTGTAATATATAATCGCATCTTTTTATTATCTATAAATATCTGTGTGTATTCTTTTAATTACAATATTGGATTAATCTGACTGTTTTTTTTAAATCTTTTAAGAGAGCTGTTTTAACTAATGTTGACACACACAGAAGTTTAACTTTAAAATTCAGAGTAACTTTTCAAACAAAAAATATTCGAATATTAAAACAATTTATTTTCTAACCGTGAAATGGTCTCAATCTACACCCGTTAAGGGGTGGTTATGATAGGAAAGCGGGATTGTGTCTCATATATAAGCCTCATCAATTATTACTATATACTCATTAACCTATATATCAGGAATGGGCAGTAAGTCGATCGCGATCATCTGATGGACCGCCAAGACATTTTGCGGTGACCGTCTTCACAAAGACCTAAGACACGCATACTAAAAGAAATATATTTATGGAACACCGACGCCAGCTAGACTATAAAACTGGCTTGTCACAATTGATCCGACTGTGATTGCTTAAGCAAAAGATTCGATAAATGTACCTTCATTGGAAGCGCACGATGACGCTTTACTCGTTCACTGTCGCTGTAGGGAAGAAAGACGATCACTGTGATTCCTGCGAAAAAATAAATTTTTACCCACACGCCGACTGAAGAAGAGAATAAATGTTGATGATAAGCTCTTTCCATGATAGCACGGAATTGGTTATTGAGACATCATCTCACATCCCACGCTTTCGTGGGATTGGGTTCTCGTGTTGATGTCACGTCCTACCATGACATGGGACTCAGTAGTGAACAAGCTAAGTACACACATTGGATTCCTATATACTGAACACTCCACGGTCTAGCAGTAGCTCTCATAGTTGTTCAAGCATTCAACTTGGAAATTTTATGTTGTTTGTGTTTTTGTTGTAAAAGTAGTAATCCGTCACATTTTAAAAGAGTGGTACAATGTCGAAAACAAGTGTTAAGAAAAGAAAACATACAATTTTAATACAGAAGAGCCACACCTAAGCCACTTGATGGACGACACCTTAAAAGCATTAGAAGTAGCCCATACCTTGGAAAAGTCCGCCCACCCCTACTATATATTGTTTTTACGTTAGTATTATCTAAGTCCTAGCACACAAACACTCGTTCTTCTCGCCGTCGTCTTTTGAATTTCGAAAATGAAAGCACAATTATCTTTTACGCGTCTGGGAACCTCTACCTCGGAGTCAATTTTCCCAAAATCCGTTTTTTAGGCCCGGCCTTTATTCAGTAGCGAGTTCCGAGTCCCAATACCACAAAAGACCTGCTGTGTAGAACGGCTGATGCACTTTAAATCTTTTGAAGTTTAAGGTCCTCCCATTAGAATGGTTTGGAAACGGAGTTGCCAGCTCATTTGTTGTCCTCGTCACTTAGTCATGGTTCAAAATTTCGGGATCCGTCACCATTAACTCTCTTGTTGCTTCAGAATACCATGTAAATTTAAATTAAGCCACTATATTTAATCGAATCTAAAACACACTCCAAATTCTCAAAGTATTTTCGTGGAAAAATAAAAAATGATGTAAAGTGCTTTATCGAGAGAGACAACCAATATTTATGTAATTTTAACAAAAATTAAAAATTTGAAACAAGATTTTAATATATAATTAATTTACTTTACTGGTATTAAAAACTTTTAAATACATGCATGAGCCTGGAATTGCTCTAACCGTCAGAGTATCATGTTCATTTCCCCCCTTTCAACGAATTTTTCCACCTTTGATTCTAAGCCACACTTTTTTTCCAGTAGCAATGGCATCGGAGAAAATGTGCGGCTTATATTTGTATAAATACGGTATATCAAATCTTATAAATAGGTTAAAATATAAGATTGAATAATATCGAATTACAAGTACTTTAAACACTACTTAAATAAAGAGGTCACTAAAGTGCGCTGAAATAACTTTAAGACTGTGTTCTGTGTCTGTCTATGTTATTTAAAACATTTTTCCACCTAATATGCTGATTTAGGAAAAAGCTTTATTGAATTGCTGAGATTGTTAAATGGTAACAGAAATCGATAGTGCAAGCGATATAAAACTCATTCAATGCGCTTGTTAGTGAGAATTTTCTCCATCTTCGATAAAGCTGCTTTTTCTGCCGATAAACACTTTATAACGAAGAAACGCCTTTTACAAAGAGTATGATACTGCATTTCTTGAAAGATGCGAATATCATATTTTTTGACAACTAGACTATTTCATCCTAAGAATTAACATTGTTTTTATAAAAAAATAAAATAATAAGGAGATATGCAACGCCAAATTTTCATTAAAACATTTAACGTATTTTTTAAAAAAAAAAAAACTTTTTTTCGCGCGCGCGTGAATAGTTCTTATAGAAATTTATTTCAAAAATATATTTAAACAGTAAATGTATCAAAAAACTAAACATTTTCCAATTACATAGCCTAGTAATAAACATACTTGTTTATCACTCAATTTGTGATCTGCATCTTGTAGCAGATGTGATATCAAAGACAAACACATAAACATAATCGCTCTCATAATGAATAAATACGTGGAAATGTTATCGGAGTACATGTTTCCCGCAGGGAAACTTCACCGCCTATCTTTGAGTACTTTGGGTGAGCTTTGATTCGGCTTTACCTTAGCCCAGAACTGCATTAAAGTGTTACTTTATAATGAATAAACTAAAAAAGTAATCAATTATATTAGATAAATAAGCATTTCATAATAATCATTTTAAAAAAATGCACCAACTATGCATAAAATAATTAGGATTATAAAATGTTTTAAAAAATTGAAAGAAAATATATACACAAACACATATGTATTTAATAGACCTTATTGTGGAAGTATACAAAAACAAGGTATGTTCAAAAAGTATCCTTCCTTGAATTTTCCCGCGCACAGTAGAAGTTCTAAAAATGCGCACGCGCACACACACATGCTTGAACTTTTTTTTCCTTCGTTCCATTGAACTAGTCGTTTCCTGCAGGCAGTCGAGTGTGGTGCTTTAGATACGCGTTCGTCGGATTTTTATTTTTATTTTATCTGAACGACACAAGCAGGGTTACTACATCACACTTTTTGTCTAAAGCTTGGTGATATTCTAAGTGACACAATTCGTAAGATTCAGCAAGTGTTTGGTGTCGATGCTATAGGAATGACACAAGGAAAGGAGGAGTTTAACCGATTCAAAAGGGACCGCGCGTCGGTAGAGTGAGCAGCATTCTGGGAGGCCACACACAGCTCGAAATGCCGCTGTTGTTAAAAAGGTGGAAAACCTGGTAATGAAAAATCGCCTTTTTACTGTACGAAGGCTGCTGAACAAGTTGTGATCCGTACAGGTTCTACAAGTGCAATTTTGTGTGATCATGCGAAGAGCGCCTGCGAAATTTGTTCCCAAGCTTCTGTCGGAGGAACAATTGCACAAGACTTATTAGACACCTTCAACACTAAACCTACCTGCGACTTCAGACTGCTCCCAAAAATGAAAATGCCATTGAAGTATTATCCTATTTTCAAAGTAGAGATGAGATAATGCTGAATGCGACGGTGAAGTTGAACGCCTTCTAGAAGTGTTTTCGGCAGTGGAAGGAATGCTGAGCTACGGATGGCGATCTGAGATGGATTAATCAAAGAATCGATTTCTCGCCCCCCAAATCGATTGTTTAAATCGATATGTAGCACTGAATTGATTCAGCGAATCTATATTTCATCCTAAAAAAATCGGCATTCAATTTTTTTCGTTCTGGTAAAAACCATAAAATTATTTACATTTAAGGTTTCCGACTACTTGTGTGCGACACCTTTTTTTTTTTTGAAAAAATGGAAACATGGAGATTTTTTTGTGATTTTTAGATTTATTTAATATATTTTAAGGAAAAAATTATAAAATTAAAAGTAGAAATTTTTTTTATTATTATTAAAAGGTGAAAAAACTGGTAAAAATGTACAAAAAATTACATAAACGGGCCCTCTCTAAACAACAATTTTATGAAAAAAATCTCATTTTTTCAATTTTGATGTGTTACTTTATTATTCATGTTTGAAATGATCTTCAGAATAAGAGATATTTTTATTTTTACAAAAACTAGAGCACTTTATCTTAGTGATTATATGAAATTGCTTAAAAAGACTGTGATTATATTGACATAAAGGGCTGTAAATTTTGAAATAAAACAGTGATTGATAAATCTGAAAGTCAAAACACTTCTACTGTTATACAGATCACACACAAAAAATTTCAGCGAATTATTTTCAAAACTTTTTGAGCAAGCGCTGTCCCCGTTTGAACTTTTCGCAAAAAACACATTTCGAGTAAAACGCATTTTAAAGTTTGACATCTTGTGTAAAGTTATGGCATCTGCTTTTACTAAAACACTTGTAATTTTTGTTCTAGTGAATGAAAAATAAAAATCTTGGTATTTTTATTAAGCTAATATTATGGCCTATAAAATAAAATCATAAACAAAATTTGTCAATTTTTGAAAAAAATCAGGATTTTACGGTAGTCGGATATCTTACTTGAATGCATCGGAATGTCAGGGCTTAAACGAAGAATTTAAACACTATTTATCGTAGGCAGTTGTGCACCTGAAGTATGTTCCTACATTTTACTGCAAGGACAGAAAAACTCAAAATTATCATCACGTTCACTCAATAGTCATGAAGTATATGAGTATCGTTGGATCATCTGTTACTTGTGTGCGCCTTTTTTTCGATTGCCGGCAACATCGCAAGTCATGAGGGGAACCACTTGGATCCCTGTAGACTTGACAAAATGTTGTTTTTAAAAAGCTTAGATACAAAGCATCGAGAACTATAAGCTATATTATCTATTTTCTAAACTTTTGAATGTAAAAAATACATTTAGAAAATAAATGTCTTCTTTTGTACCTTATACTTTGATATGGTAATAAAATTAATGGTCGAATTCCCTGAACTAAAAAATTCCGTGATTTTACTGATAAGAGATCGTTTATTATGGGAGGGGTATCTTTCTTGTTTTTCATAAAATATACTTATATATACATATTAAATGTAGAAAAAAAATCGATTTCTTAGAAAACGATCTTTTAGACCTCGGTTTTTTTTGTGAATCGATTTAAAAATCGATCTTTTAAGGAATGAATCTCCATCCCTATGCTGGGCTGTGTGTAAAGGCGTAAGGGACCTCCTTTGAATTTGATTAGAATCATATCCTCCCCCCCCCACGCAAAGTAAGATATTTTTTCTGGTCAAAGATCAGATACTTTCTGAACAGACCTTGTATACACTTAAACAGCTATAGGTCTATTGAAAAAAATCGGAATCAGTTTCGTGTATCTATATTGTTTACACCAAATTTCCGATTCTTTTTAAAATGGAGATTATGAAGGTATATGTACACGAAATCATTTTAGGAGAAGGAAATTTTTTTTTAATTATGTTTGTAACAAATGGTAATTCTTTATTTCTCTCGTGCTTTATATTAATGCTCGCGCGCGCGCGTGCTTTTATTTATAAAAATTAACTGTAATTTTAATTATGGAAAGTTCTGGAACTTTCAAGGCAATAGATAAGGAGATGGATATTGAGTTTGGAAAATAAAAAGTCTTGAGTTGAATGTGGCAAGAGTTGTTGACATTTTATTTCGTGTTAAAACTGGCGCCCACACCCCGTGGCCAAAGAACTACAACCCCGTAGAAACAGAAACCGCCGCTGTGACAAAACGCCGCGGAAAAATGAAAATTTAACCGGCTCTGTAAATCTTACTGTTCCGGAAAGAAAAATCACTGGTATTGCGCCGCAATCCTTCTAAAGCAAGAGAAAATCCCTGGAAATCGAGAGACAAAGTGAATCATCCTGACTTCAATTGTCTGAAGAAAAGAAAAAAAAGAACATCTATTTCCTGTTAAAAGTTTTTGCACTAGTGTTTTGTGCATTTTTCATATGCAAGTGATAGCAATCCTGCTACAGTGTGTTAGTGCTAGGGATAATTTTACTATTTTATTTCATTGATTTTTTCGTATTCTTATGCAATGATAATTCTTAATTTTGCTGTATATTAATTTATTTCTTGTGAGATAACGTTTCCTGATTAATACTTTGTGAATTGCACATTAATAATTATTATTTTGTTTGATATTTTACTGATTTCCTATTAAATTTTAGTAGCATTACATGCCCGATTATTTTAGTTTTGTTTAGTATTTTCTTGCATTGAATTTTTGTATCATTACAACTGATGATTCCTAAATTTTCTTTATATTATTTTATTATTTGTGAATTAATGTTCCTTGTTGGTATTTTGAATATGTTATTAATTTATTTACCTATTTTAATTGTATTTTGGAGTGCATAATAATTTATAAGATTTTAAAGCTAGCCATATTTTAAAGTGTATTCCCATATCTATAAGAGCTTTGGTGGACAATAAGGCCTGGACCTTAGTTATTTATTTTATTTATTTGCAACTCTTAAATTTCTCAGTCATGTCATTTCTGAGAAAAGGAAAAAAAAGCTGATCTCATTAAGCTTGCTATTGAGTTAGGTGAATGTGAGTCAAATGGGAAGAGCTAAAAATAATTGAATTAAGGACAAAAATTTTAACAAATGATGCTTATAAGGAAGACCCTGAATTTGTGAAATATATCTTTGAGGGAATCGTATCAAATAGGATAGACGAGGAAAACAAACAAAAAGAGCAAACACTGCGTGAATTTGAGCTGCAGAAAATATGACTGCAAAAGGAGACTCAAAGAGTCGTAGGTCCACAAACCCTACCCCAAACAAAAATTGAATTAAAAAAGTTGCTACCAACATTCAATCCTGAAGTTGATAACATGGACCTGTTCCTCACATTATTCGAACGGCAAATGAAGCTATTGGATCTTGGTGAAGATCTGTGGGTACCCTATCTCATTGGTGCCCTACCTAATGATGTAACCTCCCTCATTGCCCGTGAGCCTGAAGAAAAATGCAGGGATTACTCCCACATTCGAGAGGAATGCTTCTGCAACGGTTCAAATTAACCGCAGAAAAATTCCGGGAGCTGTTTTCACGTCACAGAAAAAGCCCGAATGGGACGTGGAAGGATTATTATTTTGAAATCCGAGCATATTTTGAAGGTTGGATCAATGAGCTTAAAATTGATTCCTTTGACGGATTGAAAAATTTGATGATTGCCGATCAAATGAAAAAGAAATGCTCTCCAGAGTGTAAGGAACATTACCTGGATATCTGGGAAGAACTTATCTCGACAGAAATGTTAGCAGATAAGCTGGAAGCTTTTGACAACATCCGACGTTCCCTACCCAGTGGAACTAGGAGACACGTGAAGGCAAGTGAAACCGTAAATGATGGAAGACAGGTATCATTCAGGAAACCTGAAAGCCCTCCCAAAAGAGAATATTCCCATCAGGTACTAAATGAGATATCCCCTCTCAGATGCTATGGCTGTGGGAAACAAGGAGTGATAAAATCTAGGTGCCCCACCTGCAACCTCAACGCCTCATAAAGAACAGACGTAGCAACAAATCACATCAATGCTTACACAGTTCAGACCAGAAGCCCTCGATTGACCCTAATCGACATAACATTCTGTGGAATAAAGGGACGTGTATGTGCAGACACAGGATCTTCACATTCAATTGCTGGGGAAAGGATGTTCTAGATATTTAAGGATAAGGGACTCCTTTTCCAGGAAACCACATTATCAATGAGCTTAGCAGATGGTCAACAGACCAGAGGGGAGGCCCTCACAACCCAAGTAATGGTAGAAATTGAAGGGAGATCAGTCTTGACCAAATTCATAATTCTCCCAAAGGAAAAGGGAAATAGAACACTTCTAGGAACAGATTTCCTTAGTTCTGCTGGTTTGGTTCTAGATACGAAGAATACTTGTTGGTACTTCTGGGACAATCCTACCCACAAGTATCCATTTGGTGAAGAATTGGACACCCCGTCCATAGTTGAGAAGATGTCCAGCAACACCTGCCAATTAAGAGAAGGGGAAGGTGAAAGTTTGACCTCTGTGTGTGTGTGTGTGCCCAGAAGGAGAAACTTAACCTCCTGTTGGAATCCTTCCAAAATGTCTTCGAACCAGGGGGAGAAGCAACAAATATCTTGGAGCACCACATTAACACGGGAACTAATCCTCCTATCTCTGTGCCCCCATACAGAATGTCTCCTGTAAAGAACTGTCCTAACTGCATTAAATACAAAGCTTCAAATCAGAAGCCTTCCGGGTTATTACAGACACCTGTGCCAGCCCAACGTTTTGAAACCTTGGCCATTGACTCTTCGGGCCCCTACCTGAGAGTAAAGATGGTAAAAGATGGATCCTAATCATTGAGGATTGTACCACCAAGTGGGTCGAACTGTTTGCACTACCCAATGCCACAGCTAAAGAATGTGCCATTACCTTGATTGAAGAGGTTCTACTGAGGTATGGCGTTCCTCGCCGCCTTATCAGTGACAATTGAACCCAGTTTGTGTCAGCAGTGATGCAACAAATATGCTGCCTATTAAACATCCATCAATTCCTGATCCCTGTATACCATCCACAAGCTAACCCAGTTGAACAAAAGAATAGGGATCTGAAACCACGGCTGGCAATTCTCGTCCAAGACAAGCATGACTGTTGGTCAGAGAAGCTACCCTTCATCCGCTTTGCTCTCAACACAGCCAAATGCGAAACGACAGGACAGACGGCAGCCTTTCTGAATTTTGGTAGAGAGTTACGCACTCCAAGTGAAGTTGTTAATGATATCCGAGTCATCATCCAGAATGATAATTTTGTGCCAGAGATAACTCCCTATCTCAAGAAATTCGCTAAGTTTTCCACTCAGATTAGAAAGGTGATTGAAGTGCAACAGGATAGTAGGAAGTTTTACGCAGATAAAAAGAGAAAAACTGCTCCAACATATCAACCTGGAGAACATGTCTTTGTGGCATCGCATCCGCTGAGCAACGCTGCGCAAGGAAGAAGTGCGAAACTAATGCCACGCAGAGACGGTCCCTACGTGATTTTAACACAAAGATCACCATCATCTTACGAGATTGCTAGTCTTGATAATCCGGGGGAACCTCTTGGTGTTTACCACACTAAGGCTTGGTGTTTACCACACCTTGCCTTACCACTTAACTCCTTGTAATAATGACAAGGTAAAACCCCTTATTCCTCCTCGTAAACGTGGCCGTCCACCAAGGGTCCCGCAGACTCCTGGTTCCTCGTCGGGAAGCCGTCGAAACCAGAGGGGGAGGATGTAACAAATGGTAATTCTTTATTTCTCTCGTGCTTTATATTAATGCTCGTGCGCGCACGCGCGTGCTTTTATTTATAAAAATTAACTGTAATTTTAATTATGGAAAGTTCTGGAACTTTCGATGGCAATAGATAAGGAGATGGATATTGAGTTTGGAAAATAAAAAGTCTTGAGTTGAATGTGGCAAGAGTTGTTGACATTTTATTTCGCGTTAAATGTCATCATACTCTATATGCGTGTTATATATTTATATAGTCTACATAAATCGTCTTTAAATCAAGATAATTATATTTTAAGCCAGATTTATTTATTTATTTACTTATTTTTTTGCATTTTTATGATTTATTGTTTCACTTAAGCAATTTCTAAGAAACTCTTAATGCATAATATATGAAAAGATCATTTACTTCATTCTAATGAATTTATTTCTGTTTAGCATCTTCCTAGTGCTATAATCAGACTTTTAGACAATATCTCACAACAAAGTTTTTTACAATAGAAGAACAAATTTAAATATTTCTCGAGATCACAAAAATAATGTTGTTGCAACAAATGAATTCCCATTAAATAAACAAAAGCGCACAATAAAATGAAACATTGAACAAAATTTTAAAGTCACGGGACACTAGTACACAACTTTTAACATAATAAATCAATCAAAATATTGAATTAAAAAATTAATATTTATACTCTCTTGGTATTTTTATTAAGGACAGATAAAATACAATTTCCGTGCTCCACAAGTATCACCCTGGGCTTACAGAGGTAAGTAAAACAAACAAAATAAGATAAATAAAATAATAAGAAAATAACAAAGCAAAAGCTGCGAAATAATGAAGTATATATAACAAGTAATATAAAAAAATTAAGTCAATTCCTACTTAGATTAAAGAAAAATTTTTATTTTAGCTACTTTTATTAAATAGTCACAATTAATATAAATATGTATATATAGTACATATGACAGAATCACAACATTAAGTTGTAATTAATTTTTATTAATTATCTTTAAAGTATCGTATTGTCATCCGAAACAATCGTGTATATAAAATTTCAGTTCAAATGAATGCTTTAAAGCGTGAGAAAAAAAAAACCTTTTCAAGTTTTGACACAAGTCGCCAACGTGGCAGCATTTATAATTCTTTAAATAATTAGTTTTAATCAATTAATTTTTATTAATTATAATTAAATTATTGTATTGTCATCCAAAATAATAATGTATATAAAATTTCAGCTCAATTGAGCGCTTTAAAATGTATTTTATTAACGATTGAAAATTCCACCAAGATAAATAAATAAATATATAGAGAGTGTGAGTTAATAGTAGGAATTGAACAAAAACAAATAAGTTACAAAGACAAAAATACATTTCAAAATAAAACAATTACGAAACAAAACCAATGCAATGAAGCTATAAAAACAGAAAAATGAACAATTTATTAAAAAATTACAAAATCAAATTAATGAAGGCACAAAATACTCTTAATTTGAAACAAATATTTCACTTACTGAGAATTATTTTGGAAGAGACAACTTAAAATATGAACAAAAGATGAAAAAAACATTTAAAGACTGAAAATTTAATGAAAGTTTAGAGAGTATAGAAAATATACACATTCGACCTTTCCACAAATTTCATGCCATACAAAATCTATTTTGGGGTATAGTAACAAATTCAGTTCATGTAGTAAATATTTCAATATTGTTTTTATGAATAAAAAAACAACATTCAATTTAAATACGACACTGAAAGCTTTAGGCTCGGTTTCTCCCTTAAGGGTACCGCTAAGTCTTAAGAGCTTTTGAAGATTTCGAGATCGAAATAGATATTTCAAAAATGCTTCTAAAATTCGTATTTTGCTTCTCAAAATTCGCTTCCATTTTAAGTGATTTTTTTTTATTTCCATTCATGTAGATTCTGTTAACAATTTGTCTTATTTGAATTTATTTTTATTCATCTGTAACTCTATTTTATATAAATTTATTCTTGTAACTATTTTAGTCTTATTTTAAAAGCACAAAACTTTTTACATGTCAAAAGCATTGATGCTCATAAAATCGCTGGCTGGGTGGCGTGGTTGGTTTGTCGCTGGCGTTTTGCTCCCAAGGTTGCGGGCTCGACCCGGGCCCAATTCATGGCCCGGATTGGATTTGCATGATGCAGAAAATCGATAGTGGTCATGTCGTATTATTGATTGTACGGCATGTAAAATATTCCTAGAGTGTCTATTTGGCTTAGGTACTTTCGGTTCCTAGTGCACATGTTCGCATCGTCAGAGCTCAGGTGCCTCCCTCTAGGGAGGAAACTGGGTGTCAAAATTACTTGCGGCAATTCGAATCGCCTGTATGGTGCCGCGCTTAAACGTGACACCAGCTCCTGGGGAAGCAATACCAATAAATACCAAATGCGCAAGTACCATTGCGCAGCTCCATTAGGGGAAAAATCTTATTCCCCATTGAAAGAAAGTAACAAAACAGTCCATCCCGTGGAAACGTTATATATGTTACTGCTAAAGTGCTTAAATCAGTTAATCTGCAGATTATTTGTGTAAAATCCGCACGTTAACTCGAGTGATCCTTTAAAGTGCGGAAAATTGTTTCATTTCTAAAATTACGTAGGTAATCTTCGAATTGCCTAGATGATCGGCACATTACCTGCTAGACACTTCTTAAAGTGTAAATAAGATCTTTGGTGGAGCAACTGCAACGTTTCTGTACGCATAAATTACAGGCTGCTTATTTATTTATTGATATCTAAAGAATCAAGTTAACACAATCGAACAATCAATACATTAGTGGATATAGTCAATCGTCTATCAATTAAACTACAATACGAAGAATCAAACGGTGTAAAATATTATTGCAATGAAGGAAATTGACATAATGTCTATTTTTCAATATCTAAAGAACCGCGTTAATAAAATTAAGCAGACAACAAACTAGTTGATAGAATCAATCATCAATCAATTAAAACACTGTAATACAAAGAATGGAACGTTTTAAAGTATTGTTATCGATATGTGATGCTAAATATTGGTATGTGTCGTTATACTTTGTAATGTTGAAACTTTTAATATTAAATTTGTTTCCAGAAGATACTGATCGTCGTAATTAAATTTGATATAAATTGATTCGTGCTTTTTATTGAATACATTAACTGTCTGTTTCTAAATGTGTAGGATAAATTATTCAGGGATTATTCAACGCTTTCAATAAACATTCCTAACAGAAGAAACAAACTTTTGAGCTTTAAGGTATCCAACTACGTTCGGAACCATGAATTTTCAAAAGCGTATAAATGGATAATACCGGATGGGCAAAAAGTCCGTAAAATTTTTTAAAAATTCATAAAATCCGGAGAAATGAACGAAAAAAAAACTGTTTGCAGGATCAGCATTAGTATGTCACGGGATTTTTTTAAGCTAGAAAAAAAATAGTTCGAAAATCATCCGGCAGGTGGCGCTAATGTACGCAAATCAAAGAAACAATGCATAAATAATGAACAGAAAACTTTCACAACTTTATTACACCAGAATATGTTCCACATGACCACCACCACAGGGGAGAAGACATTCCAGACGAGTGACAAATCCAGCAACGGCAGAGTGCAACATGTCCGGGTGTATGGAGGATACTTCTCTGCGGATCGCATCTTTCAGTTCCGGCAGACTTGATGGACCGGATAGATACACGCGAGATTTCAAATATCCCCACAACCAGAAGTCTGTCGGTGTTAAATATGGAGACCGAGGAGGCCATGGGTACCTGCAGCACCTGCTAACGATTCTGTCTTCCCCGAACGTCTGTATCAGGAATGTCTTAACCGGGTTAGCAGTGTGATTGGTTGCTCCATCCTGCATGAACGTGACATTCGAAATCTGACCTCGTTGAATTAAACATGGCACGACAGTCTCCCGCAGAAGCGTTAGATAACGATGAGCAATTACCGTTTCCGTTATCCATACATTTACTGGGCACTGCGTTTCAAAGAAGGGTCCTATGATAAATGAACCCGTGAAACCGCACCATGCTGTCACTTTTGGGGAATGCAATGGCTTCTGTGTGTATTCACGTGGATTAGAGGTCACTCAAATGCGACAGTTATGGTTGTTAATGTCACCATGAAGCGAGAAATGAGCTTCATCTCTCCACAAGATGTTAAAAACCCAGGTGGGATCCTGTTCCATTTTAGAGAAGGCCCACTTCGCAAATGCTTCCCTCTGTGCGGTATCTGCTGGCAAAAGTTCATGGCACGATTGCAATTTGTATGGATACAGCTGGAGGAGTCGACGAAGAATATTGCGGACAGATGATGGTGGTAAGCCCAATCGTCTAGCAGCTTCACGAGCACTGCTGGTCCCTGAATCTGCTTCGGACGCAATCGCTTCCATTTCGACAGCAATGCAGGGTGCACGTGCTTCTTTCAAGCATGGTCGTCCGACTTGTGCTCGATCCTCCAACTTTCCAGTTTCCTCAAAACGTTTAACAAGCTTTAAGAGACCTGCAGGTGTTAAAGGGCCTTTTCCACTCTTCACATTTTTCTGAACTCGGAATTTACGCAAGGTAATGGTCGCTGATTCCTCGTTCATGTAAAATAATTTCACCAACAAAGCTTTATCCGGCGCATTGAGCATCCTTGTTCACATTCACTGTTTGTAATGGTGAAATGAATGTGGATTCATTGAGAGCAAAGGTTTTTATAACCGTCTAATTTGCATATTTCCACCACAGACGCTTGCAACAACGCCACCTACCGGATAATTTTCGAATTTTTTCCAGCGTAAAAAAAAATCCCGTGACATACTAATGCTGATCCTGCAAACAGTTTTTTTTTCTTTCATTTCTCCGGATTTTATGAATTTTTAAAGTTTTTACGGACTTTTTGCCCACCCGGTATTTACATTTAGTATCACTTAGATTAGAAAATGTATTTCAAATTGTTTTAAGAATATTATTACAATAAAAAATTATTTAAGTACAATATTTTGACAAAAAATGAACATAGAATGGCCCATTTTCAAATTATTCTCCTCTTGTGAAAAATGCTTCTATTATAATAATATTTTGCCAGTATATCGCTCAGACCTCTCTACAGGGGCTGAACTAGAATTTTTGAAATATATGACTTAGAAGTGGGTTTATTCATATTTTACGACAACAGAGGGGAGCAATTTTAAGAAAAAAACGCCGATAATTATTTCAATTGGTGGTAATTCTGAAAATTATGTGAATTTTTCAAAACTCCTTGTTCAGACTCTCTGGAGAAGGCTTTACTTTATATATAAGCGAAACATTATTATTTTATAAGCATTTTTTATAAAAGGAGAACATTCTGAAAAATATTATTAGTTAATAATATTTTTAACTACTAATTTTAATTAGTAATAAGTTACTACTATTTTTAACTTATAATAAAAATATTATAAGTTAATTTTTTGCGAAAATATTGTATTTAAATAATTTTTTACTGTAATAATATTCTCAAAACAATTTGATACATGTATTCTAATCTAAGCGACACTAAATATCATGAAAATTATTCATTTATGCGCTCTTTTAAAATCACGGTTCCGAACGTAGTCGGATACCTTAACGATACGGAAACCCCTGATGTTAACTGTTCCCTGTTAAAATGATGAAAACGATTGATTCTCCGCACTTTAACGGAGCAAATCAGTTAGTATGCAGATTATCTAGTTAATATGAACATTAACGGCTTTCTAGCTTTAATGGTAATGTATAAATAAATATACCTTGTAATAAATAAGATTTAAATAAATACCTTGACAGCAATAAAAATATCTCCCCTCCACATTCTCACAAATACAGGTACATCTTCCTTGATATGTTATAAAAAAGTTTCACTTCAAAAATCTTTTTAAACTTATAAAACTCATTAGAATATGCATTCTCAAGGAATTAATAACTTTTACAGTAGTAAGTAGTAAAAATTCACTACTATGTATAGTTTTAGCGTCATTACTTGCATATATAAAACACTCACATTCTATCGCATACTGCATTAAAGAATACAATATGATAAAACAAAAGAAAAATTTCACTGATTCTCAGCAGCGTAACGGAGAATATTAACCTCCCCCTACAAAATCAGGTTTTGGCCTCAGGCTGTACTTGGCGTCAGTCATGTTTTGGGCACCCTGGAATTCTGCTTCCCCTCCCAGCGATGTGAGAGTTGCAGGGGTGTACGCTACGCCATTGCTGAATCCCGCAAAAGTGTTCGACGTTACTGCTATTTTATAGCTGCTATTGATAGTTATTGTATAAAATTTCAGTTTTATGGGTTATAAAATCGAATTCTTCCGATCGTTATTAAGACGGTCGTTTTATCAAAAACCAAAGAAATGGCCATAGATGAAGACATAAGGTAGAAATTTTAACTCTACATTTTTTCATCATTTTTTTTCCTCACCATATTTTTTTTATATAAAAAAAGGATCATTGAAAAAGAATACTGGGGCAATGAAATCTTGTCTCGGTATTATCTTGATGTCTGTTGAGCAACTAATCCACTAACCGGCCATTTTTTTAACTCAAAATATTCCAAACGAAGGCACATTTTTTTATTTTGTATAACTAAACACGACACATAATAAAACGAGAGAAAAAGAATTTTAGTTTTTTTGGACCATATTTTATGTTTTAGTTGTGAGTGGAACATTAAAACCCTCTGTTTTCTTTTTGCAAATACACTCTGTATTGCTATGAAGAATGTTTCATATATCATACAAAATTTTCCTGTTCGTACTTTTTCAAACGGTTAAGGTATCCGGCTACTTGCGACAACCTTTTTTTTTTTTTTTTTTAAAAAATGAAGATATGAAGATTTTCTTTGTGGTTTTTAGATTTATTTAATACATTTTAAGAGAAAAAATTTAAAATTAAGAGAAAAATAAATCTTTACCACTAAAATGGGAAAAAATGGGTAAAAATTAACCAAAAATTACATAATCGCGGCCCACACTGTACAAATAGTAAATGAACAAATTCTCAATTTTTCCATTTTGATGTATTACTTTGTTATTTTTTTTTGAAATGGCCTTCAGAATAAGAAATATTTTAATTTTTACGAAAACTAGAGCCCCCTTTATCTTAGTTATTATATGGAATTGCTTAAAAAAACAGTGAGTATATTAACATAAAGGACTGTAAATTTTGTAATAAAACAGTGATTGATAAATCTGAGGAATAAAACACTTCTACTGTTACACGGAACATACGCAAATATTTTCAGAAAAATTATTTATACAAATTTTTGAGCAATCGCGGTCCTCATTTGAGTTTTTCGAAAAAAAAAACACGTTTCGAGTAAAACGCATTTTAAAGTAGTAGCATCTGCTTTTACTAAAACACTTGTAGTTTTTATTCTTGTGAATGGAAAATAACAAACTTTGTACTTTTTTATCAAGCTAATAAAAGGGCCTATAAAATAAATCATAAAAAAATTACCAATTTTTTTAAAAAAAATCATGATCTTAGGGTAGTCGGATACCTTAAAAGGCTTTGTATGTGTCGGTGTGTACGAGTATGTACAATTTGAAGCAGTTTTAATACTTGATCCTGAACTACAATTAAAATAATAATTTCTCTTCTCTTTGGATTATTTTTTCCATTTTCATTTCTTTACAAGCAAAAACTGCTCATTGTCTTGTTTTAATGACTGCTTTCAATAATTCAGTCAATGAAATCAAGTCTAAATTCTAACAGTATGTTAGCTCCTTTTTTACAGTACAAGACATTTAAGTTCCTCATTTTTATGTAAAAAATGTGAAAAAATATTTCTGTAATATATATATATATATATATATATTTCTTCCTTTTATTTGATAATTTCAAAGCTTATAAAAAAACGCTAATATTGAAAGATTCATAAGAAGAATAACTTAGACAATGAGTAGACAGTTTTAAACTTCTATTCGAATTTAAGTCATCCATTACAAGAAAGTTTTTTTGCCGCCTTGGCTACAAAGAAAATGCGGAAAGAAAAGCATTTCAGTAATCTAAACAAACAGCGTTATGTTTTAAAAATACATTCGCAAAATAGCATCATTACAAGAGTTAAAAATATGCTCAAATCAAAGAAAGAAGAAAATGTCACAATACCCGTACATAATACGGAAAAACCGGTAGCGGCTAACATTCGGTAGCCCGAACGGCGTACGGGCAAACCAGTTAAGGGGCAACTGAAGTATGCATCAAAACGTTCTGTAATAAATATAAAACTTTGTACTTTTAGAAATATTTGGGAGCATATTCTTTTATTATTTCGTGAAATACGATTTTATAACCCAAGCACACTTTTTCGGTGACCGAGTATGTATTTCGTACTGTACTAAAATAATTATTACGTCTTTATGAACAAGTAATGTAATCTCGGGATTTCTTTTAACAGAAAGCATTGAATTTCCAATAATAAAAATAACATGGTAGAATAAATTTAAAGTATCCGTCTACATTCGAAACTAGTGATTTTGTAAAAGCGTATAAATGAATATATATATATAGAGAGAGAGAGAGAGAGTTATATTTAATGTCTTTTGAATCAGGATATGCATATAAAAGTGTTTTAAGATTACTACTACATGGGACAATTATTGAAATGCAGTTTTTGGCAAAAAAATAATGAAAAAAATTATATATTTCAAATCATCTTCCCTTTACGAAAATGCTTCCTAGTAATAATATTTTGTCTCTTTATATATATATACTAGCCGTTACCCACCCGCTTCACTGGGTATTTCACGATGTTGTATATATGTATACTGTTTACATATATATTAATTATTGATATCTAGCATTAAGAATTCGATTGTATTGAAAAATATATTTATAGCTGTTACACTCTCACCCCTCGATATAAAAAGAACATAAATTATAATATCTAATTTCTATTTATATCTAAAATAGACGGAGAGAGATTGTTTTCGCTCACTTAACCTAACAATCAAGTGGATTTCCACCAAAAGCAACTTTCAGTGGATCTCTACTCCATAAAATAAACATGCCTGCTAAATTTCAAGTCTAAATCTAACAGAGCAAAAACGGAATTTTTATCATCAATACCTCGTTGACAGCATTCTTAGCGGATTCCAATTCAACAAAAGAAGCATGCAAACCAAATTTTATTATTATAGTCTTAGCAGTTCAAAAACGGGAATTTTGTCTATCAATACGCCCCAATAACTCTCACCACTTCCCCCTGGAGTTGATTTCCGTAAAATCCATTCTTAGTGGAACTCTATTCAACTAAAGAAAAGTGCTCAACAAATTTCAAGTAAATGAGTTAAATTCAAAATCAGGAATTTTTCTATAACACGCCTTAATCCCTCACAACCCCACTCCTTTGGGGGTCCGTTTTCGCAAAAATCTTTGTAAAAGGAGCATTATTCCATGAACGGAACATACCTTTTAATTTTCAAGCAGGTGGTTCTATTAGTTGAAAAGCGGAAATATTTATCTATTACGCCCCTTAATCCCCCTCAATGACCCCTGGGGATCAATTTCCCCCAAAAATATTTTGTAGCGGATCTCTACACCATGAAAGGAATTCGCTTACCAAATTTTAAGACTGTGCGTCTAATAATTTAAAAATGGAAATAATTATCTATAACGCCCCTTAAGCCCCTGCAACGCCATTTAGGAAACGATTTTCACAAAACCCATCTTATAGCGGATCTCTACTTAATAAATGGAATCAGCTTACTAAATTTCGAGATTTTACGTCTAATAGTTTAAAAAAGGAGTTAATTGCCTATAACGCCACTTAATTCTCTACAACGCCACTTGGGAGTCGATTTTGATAAAACCCATTTGACAGCGGATCTGTACTCTATGAAAGGAATCCGCTTACCAAAGTTCAAGACTGTATGTCTGATAGTTTAAAAATGGAAATAATTATCTATAACACCCCTTAAGCCCCCGCAACGCCACTTAGGAAACGTTTTTCACAAAACCCATCTTATGACATATCTCTACTCAGTGAATGGAATCTGCTTACTCAATTTCAAGATTTTACGTGGAATAGTTTAAAAAAGGAGTGAATTGCCTATAACGCAACCTAATACTCTACAACGCCACTTGGGAGTCGATTTTGACAAAACCCATTTTGCAGTGGATCTGTACTCTATTAAAGGAATCCGCATACCAAATTTCAAGACTGTACGTCTAATAGTTTGAAAATGGAAATACCGTATTTTCCTGTATATAATCCGCGGATTATGTGTTAAAAAAGTTTCAAATTTCGTTGTGCGTATTATATGCCGCCGCGGATTATCTGAGAAAAAACATTCTCCATCAGAAAAGCGAACAATAAAGTTTTGGAAGAAATGCCGTTTATGTTTTATAAAATAAATAACAGATGGCGCTTTCATGACTCGGATGACGTATTTCAGCTATAACTAGTTTTTGTCCAATTACTTTCAAAAACGAATTCGATTCCTCGGAAGGAAAAAATATTTATTAGTCGCTGGCGCCATTTCCAATTTTCTCTCTTGACTAGAGCTATTAAGTCCTTCGAAAGTTTTCATCAAGTTGAAGCGAAAGTGTTAAGTTACACTACAAACTTAAAAGGCTACCAAAATCGGGAAGCTGCAAGGTTTTTCAACGTTGACGAATTGAATATTCGTTTGTGGAGAAAAAACAAGACAAACTTCGAAAATTGTGATTGACGTTAAAGTGCCGATCATTTTGGTAAACCTCACTGGCCAGAATTAGAGGAAGAAATAAATAAAAGGATTTTAAAAGAAAGAGACAGTGGGGAAGCGGTTTCGATCTAAATTTTTTTGCTGTTAACTTGCTAAATTAAAAAAAAGAAAGATTTTTTCCGCATGGAATGTTTTGTTTAACAACTCAAAACATAGATGGCAGTAGCAAAGAATTTTTTTGTTTTATTGAGATTATCGTAAAAAATATTATCATACATATTTGAAAAGACATTTCGTAATAAATTTTTTTTCCCCTGTACAATTTCTTACTTCTATTTTCAATTATATTGTGTATTTTTTGTCTTTATGACATTCATTATCGGCAGTTTATATTTTGGATTATTCGGCCTAAAAACTGCCGCGGATTATACAATGTTTTTTTTTACTCGAAAAAAAGGCTTTGCGGATAATACGCCGCTGCGGATTATATACAGGAAAATACGGTAATTATGTATAACGCCCCATAAGCCACCTCAACGCCACTTAGGAAACGATTTTCACAAAACCCATCTTATAGCGGATCTCTACTCAATAAATGGAATCAGCTCATTAAATTTCGAGATTTTACGTCTAATAGTTTAAAAAAGGAGTTAATTGCTTATAACGCCACTTAATTCTCTACAACGCCACTTGGGGTCGATTTTCACAAAACCCATTCTGTAAGGGATCTGTACTCTATGAAAGGAATCCACTTACCAAATTTCAAGACTGTACGTCTAATAGTTTAAAAATGGAAATAATTATGTATAACGCCCCTTAATCCCCCGCAACGCCACTTAGGAAACGATTTTCACAAAACCCATCTTATGACAGATCTCTATTCAATTAATGGAATCTGCTTACTCAATTTCAAGATTTTACGTCTAATAGTTTAAAGAAGGAGTTAATTGCCTATAACGCCCCTTAATTCTCCACAACGCCACTTGGGGTCGATTTTAACAAAACCCATTTTGCAGCGAATCTGTACTCTATGAAAGGAATCCGCTTACCAAATTTCAAGACTGTACGTCTAATAGTTTAAAAATGGAAATAATTATTTATAACGCCCCTTAATCCCCCGAAACGCCACTTAGGAAACGATTTTCACAAAACCCATCTTATAGCGGATCTCTATTCAATTAATGGAATCAGCTCACTAAATTTCGAGATTTTACGTCTAATAGTTTAAAAAAGGAGTTAATTGCCTATAACGCCACTTAATTCTCTACAACGCCACTTGGGAGTCGATTTTCACAAAACCCATTCTGTAGACGATCTGTACTCTATGAAAGGAATCCGCTTACCAAATTTCAAGACTGTACGTCTAAAAGGTTAAAAATAAAAATAATTATGTATAACGCCCCTTAAGCGCCCTCAACGCCCCTTGGAGGTCGATTTTTGTAAAAATCATTATGTAGGGAATCTCTACTTTATGAAAGAAATCTGTGTACCAAGTTTCACGACTGTACATCTAATAGTTTAGTAAAGGAAATAATTATCTATAACGCCCCTTAAACCCCTGTAACGCCCCTTGGGGTTCGAACTTTGCAAAATCCGTTCTTAGCTGACGTCTACTCCATGAAGGGAACCTACTTACCAAATTTCAAGTCTGTAGGTTTAATAGTTCCGGAGATATCGTGATTAGTCAGTGAGTCAGTGAGTGAGTGAGTCGCTTTTCTGCTTTATATATATAGATATATAGGTATACACATAACACTAGCCTGAGCTAGGACTTTTGAAATATATAATTTAAAAATGGATTTATTCTCATATTTTAATACATCAGAGTAGAAAAAATTTAACAGAAACCAGGATTATTATTACAATTGATCGTAACTCTGAAAATTATATACATTTTTCTAATTTCCTGGTCTACGTTCTGTATCGAAACCTCAGCTATGTAAGCAAAATATTATTATTATCATTATAGAAGCATTTTTCCTAAAATAAGAATTATTTGAAAATATGCCATTTTTTCATCCTTTTTTGCCAAAAAATTGCATTTAAATATTTTTTTATTGTAATAATATTCTTAAAACAATTTTATATGTATATTCTAATTCAACTAACACTAAATATCAAAACAATTATTCAATTATACTCTTTTTCAAAATCACGTTTTGAACGCGTAGTCAGTCTCTCACCTGAAACTTTTATTCTAGAAAGGATATTTTTTTGATTAATACAAACATATCGAAAATACGAAACTAATATATATATATAATGAAAAAATTATGAAAATAAATATATAATGGTATTTATAAGTAGTAATTAACAAAATATAATTATAATAATTAATAATAACCCTGTGCAAATGTTTCAACTGTTAGAGACAGCGTCTTAAATACTTTTTGATATAAACAGTTTTCATTGTCAAAAATTCCTTCAATATTCAAAGTTCTTTATGCAAAAATATGCAAAAATGAATATTTTAAATCATCATTATTCGCAAGAGATTTTAAAAATTAATTGATCTTGTTTAGCCAGTAACTTTATTGTAACTAATTTAATAAATTTAAAATCTATCCACAAATTCATGCTGTTACAAGGAATGAGAAGTACTTTTCAAGACAATTATATCCCATAGGTAGAGTTGAAATATTGGTTACAAATCTTTCTATAACAAATACAACAGTTGTTGTTGTTGTGACTAATTCCACCTGCCTGACGAAGCCAGATCGAGGCCCGCGTAATTCATCGTGGCTAAGGGCTGGAATTTTTACACCTGTAGTTAGCCTTAGCTTTGAGCACCATGCAGGTGACAATACGATTTTCCTCGGTACAAATACAGCAGTAATACTTCAAACGGTTTTTTACTATGCAAACAAATAGTTGTCAAACAACTTACTTTTTCATTTAAGATATTGTGTTAACTAACAAAAATACGCATTAAAACTTACAAGCTAATATTAAATAACCTAAATCAATGCACGACCACATGTTACGAGTGTGATAAAAAACAAATAAGATACTTCCGTAGACAATGTTTTATAAAAAGTTAAAATGAATAAAAAAAGTTTTAAACAAAAATACGATTTGTTTTAAAGTTCTTATTTTAGAATAAATTTTTTTAATTTTTTAAAAAAGCATTCATTTCCTAAAATATGTGAAAATTGCTTACATGAATCATTGGAAGGAATTCTTGTGCAAAAAAGTAGAAAATTTTAAATTTTTAATGATTTAAAATTTTATATATATCTTAAGTCAAAATATTTCATTTGTGTTTCTTAACGTATTTAACAGTTTAATAGCAAAAAATGAATGCACTTTTAAGGGGTCGCTTCATAAAAAGGAGTAAAAAGTGGATTTTCCAATTTTTATTGGAAAAAGAAGCAAAACTTCTGATCCTAATGCAGACATTTTTACTCTGACTACACATTTAAAATATTTTTTATCAATCCAAACTATGGTGCTAGTATACGTTACTTAAAGGTAATAGAGTGTTTACTTAAATTGCAATTTCTCAAAAATGTAAAACCCAAAAGCATCATTTTTGAAAATTCTACTTATCTTATAACTTTGAAACTTTACACACATATTAATATTATACAAATGAATATTTTAACTAGAGATTTTGAGAGTGTGTGTGTCAAAGAAATTATTCAAAAACTTTAATGGGTTAGAATTTAAATGAATTTAAACCTTTTGGAAGCTTTTCTCATGTTAATCCACACGTGGATTTTTAAAAAATAAACTATTCAAAATTTAAAAAATAAGCTCTATTCACACAAAATTTTAAAAATGCTCCCATTAAAATAAAAACAATTGCACATAAAAATTGTTTACTGTACAACATTCAATTTTTTAAAAAATGTGTGTTCTTTAATCTTAATTTTTTTAACTTTATGAAGATAAAGAAAAGACTGCGTGAAGTGACTCCTGTGAAAGATTATCTACAAAATTCAACAGGAATTTTAATTTTATAAGGAAAGATATTTATTAGCAAAAACATATCAAATATTCTTTTATCTTTTACATAAGGTTAATAAATAATTTGAGAGCACTACTGAAAATTCGTTGTTGTTTTCTAATGCCACCTGTCTGACGTAGTCAAATCGAGGACCACGAAATTCATCGTGGCAAGGAGCTAGATGTACGCCTGTCGTTGAGCACCATACAGGTGACAGTACGATTTAGCTCGGTGAAATTCTCCGAAGGTACAATAGATGGCGACACCACTTCTATCTCCACCTCCACAATTTCTGCATGAAACTGAAGGGGAGGGAAATATTCTCCAGTCCCTGCGCTCGTGACTCAGCTCACAAGACTTCGGACCCACTGATTTAACGAGCACGTACTCCGTGTGTACTCGGAGGGTATTTGGTGGCATCGCGCATCAAACCCAGGCCTTCCGGTCTGAATCCGATGCTCTAACCACTAGGTTACCTACGGCTCTTGAAAATTCGTTGTTTAATGGTAATTAAGTTTAAATGGAAAACTAATTACTGTAAAATCCGACGTATATAACGTGCAGCTATACTTTCAAGCTGCATATTTAAATTTTTAGATACATTCGCCGTATAGCATGCACCTCCTTTCTTACGAAAGAATCTGAAATGTTTGTATACAATGTTCTTATGTTTTGAAGTCATTTATAGGAGGTATTATTCCAGGCTTTTGAAAAAATAGTACACTTCTAGAACTGCAACTCTTTTAGTTCATGAGTTTAGTTCTTTAATATTAAATAAACAGTATTTTTATATGTGTAGAGGTAAATGTTATTTTATGCTCTTATCTTTTTTATTAAATTTAAACTATCGTTATTATACCCGGCATATAACACGCACCTGTACATTTTTATCTTATTTTTTGGTGCTAAAAGTACGCTTTATACGCCGGAGTTTAAGAGGTAACTAGTTAGATTACAAATAGGACTACAGTATCAATGGCTAATACGTAAGTAAATTTAATAAAATAAAATAACTGAGTTGTGCGTGAAAAACAATTATACTCGCTTTCGAATTTACGAAAAATATATAATACATAAGAATATATGAGAATTATAACATATAAGAATATATGAGAATTATAACACATATAAGAATATATAAGAATTATAATATATAAGAATTCTTATACTCTTATAGTTTTTAAATTTGAATCCGTTAAAATAAAATTTTTGTTATTATATATGCAAGCAAACTTTTAAAAAATTTCCAGAAATAATAATTTTGTTCAATCAAAAGACAGAAATAAGACTTACCGTACAACTGGGTCCAAAGTGAAGAAAACGCCCGTTCCTGAGGCATTTTGTGTTTCATAAACTTTGCTTCTGTGCTCGAAGCGTTCTGTATCCCATTTTCTTCAGTAGTAGTTTCTGCGTTCGTTATTGTTTCGAAAACGTTCTCTAGTGCTTTTGTATTCTCTAAGGCATGTAACTGCATTGTTTATCTTTATCACTGCAATTTTAAGAGAAAAAAATTATTCTTTCAACTTTTTAATTTTAAATGTACAGCAGAATTGATTTAAGATCTATATGTAAATATATAACAACCATTTTTCCAATTTATTACATTGATATATCTTTTTTAAGGTATCCGACTACGTTCGGAACCATGATTTTAAAAAGGTGCATAAATGGATAATTTTCATGATATTTAGCGTCACTTAGATTAGAATACATGTATAAAATTGTTTTAAGGACATTTTGACAAATAAAATTATTTAAATAAATTAAATTATTTAAATAAATTAAATTATTTAAATAAATTAAATTATTTAAATAAATAAATTATTTAAATAAATAAATTTTGGCAAAAAATTAACTTAGAATAATCTTTTTTCAAAATGTTCCTCTTTTGAGAAAAATGCTTCTATTATTTTAATGTTTTGCCTGTATATAGCCAAGACCTCTTTACAGAGGCTTAATTAGAATTTTTGAAAAATTCAGATTATTTTCAGAGTTACCACCAATTGAAATAATTATTGGCGTTTTTTGTCTTAAAATTGCTCCCCTCTGTTGTCGTAAAATATGGATAAACCCACTTCTAAGTTATATATTTCAAAAATTCTAGTTGAGCCTCTGTAGAGAGGTCTGAGCTATATACAGGCAAAACATTATTCTAATAGAAACATTTTTCACAAAAGAAAATTTTGAAAAAAGATTATTCTAAGTTAATTTTTTGACAAAATATTGTATTAAAATATTTTTTTTTTGTTAAAATGTCCTTAAAACAATTTTATCCACGCGTTCTAATCTAAGTGACGCTAAATATTATGAAAATTAGCCAATTATGCGATTTTGCAAAATCACGGCTCCGAACGTAGTCGGATACCTTAAAAGGTTTTTGAAATATTTATTTTTATAATAATTTTTAAAAATAAAAATCAAAATGATAAAAAATCCTTTAAACATTTTATATTAATATTTATTTTTAATGAAGTAATTATAAAAGCTATTATACATTAATTGTCTACAAGTTCGTATTATAAAAGATTATTTAGTTCTAGAACCAAAAATAATTAAAAAAGTTACTTTTTGAATAAAATTAAAACTTATCTTTTTTGCTTCATTTTATAGAAAATAATAACTGAAACGTTTTACAAAAAACTACTTTAATTTTTTAATTTCTTTTGTACATTAACTATCTGTAAGTTCTGATTATAAAATATTTGTTTTTAAAATAAAAAAAATATTAATAAGTTACTTTTAAATAAAATTAAATATTATTTTTTTAAATTACTCAAACGTTTAAAAAAGCACTTTATTTTTTTAAATAAATACTCTACCTATTGTTTAATTTTTCTTATATCCAATTTTAAAAGTTCTTTCACAAATTAAATCCTGTTCAGTAAAACACTTGCAACAACTAAACTTATCTCCTCTAACCTCTTGTCCAGAATTAACTTTTCCGCTTTCGTAGATTTGCGAATGGGAATTATTTGGCTAATAGTATCGCTAAAGATGAAGCGATGGAGCTTTAGTGGCCCGGAGCGGAGAATTGATAACGCTCATCTGCTAACTCTGAGAAGTGATGCTCCGCTTCATACCAGGGTTGCTACAAAGATTACCGCTTTGAAAGAAGCCAAACGTGGCGACGTTATCTCGAAATTGAATGACAGAACGATCAATATGCATTTAGTGTTTTCCAAACACAATAATCATACTGTTTGGAGGAGGTATGAAAAAGAGAATAATTTTCGATTATATAGTTTAAAATAAGGGTCTTCAACCCGTGGCCAGCGGGCCACAAATGGTCCTCAGCAGGCATTTTAGTGGCTCCTCATTCGAATTTGAGGCAATTTTAAAAAAATGCGTCTGTTTTTTGTTGTATATAAAAAATGCCTTCTTTCAATTCTTACTATATATATATACAGTCAAACTTCTATACAACGAACATCTATATTGCGAACTTTTTCCTGGAACATTGAACATTTCACGATTTTTTTCATAAAATAACCTCTATATAGTGAAGTACATTTTCTATATAACAAGCTTTTTCTTTTGTGATTCAATTTTCGTTCTCCCTCTTTTTAAAGTATTTCTGAAAAAATTTAAAGTTATTCTCTCTCTAACACATTTCAAGGTGGTCAAATCTTGAACTGGTTTTATTAGATCCTAACTCGCTGAGAGCAATAGAGTTATGGACGTTTCATCCAAGAAGTGCAACCTTTATTCCCCCATTCTCAGTACACTAGAAACATCTTTGATATCCTCTTTTACCCTCAGATGAGTTGCCCCGTGTCCCAATTATAAATAATGTATGTTTAATATTCCTTGCATGCTTTAAATTATAAAATGTACTTAAAATTCATTAATTTTAGTATAAAATTATTTTCTTAATACTGAAAATACAGTGAATTCTTCAACTTTCTTTTTTTTTTTGTTTTCTTTCTTGCAGTTTTTCTTGATGGGTAAGATATATAAAATAATCATATATTAATTTAAAAAAGATGTGAATAATTACTTCTTTTTGAAATTAACTTCTTATGGCACGGTAGGGAGAAATTTCCGTTACGCGTTACCAGTTACGGTTAGCGATGAATGAGTTGAGTTAATATTAACGTCGCACTGCTAGCTATGAATTTGGCGATGGACCACGTAATTTTGAACCATGGTCAACGTGGACGACACTGCTGGCACCCCCCCTCTCCTAACGAGGGCTTAGCGATGATAAGACCACGAAATGAATTCCGAATATTCCCCTCGTTTTAAAAAACGCCATCTAATTCATACTATCTATCTCAGACAAAAAATAATTACAGAATCGGAAAGATCATTCTTTTCGCCACGATATGGTATATATTTTTTAACAAAATAATGATATTTTCTATTTTTTACGATTTTTTTAAAATGAGTTAAAATTGATACGCTTTTATAAAAATGGTTTCTAAATCATTCCCTTTAAGTTTCCTTTCGAGTTAATGAATTGATATTTTATTCTAAGCAAGTTCGTGCTTTTCTCTTTTAGTCAGTCATAAAAAAAAATGACGAAATCTTTTTTTTTTGTGATTTTTCAAAAAATACTCAAAATTTTAATTAAATACCTAATAACTTCATTTTTTATTAAAAAATAATCTAACGAAACTTCTTTCCATATGTAGAATAGTATTATACGTAATCTGCTCAAAGATTGAAAAAATAAATTAAAAATTACGGCTTTTAAAATTTATTTTGTGTTTTTCGTCTATTAGCCCTGAGCTAGCACCCCCCCTCTCCTCATTCAACAGCAGCTTTAACAAGCATTTCCTCTTTAAGCTTTGCGATACATACTTAGTTTTGTTTTTACGTTACCTAGAAGTCAAAATATAATCAATTTTATGAATTAAAAAAAAATCGGAAGTGAGTCTTTAACCTACCCGACGTAGGCATTTAAATGGTTCAAAATCTGTCAAAAATTAGTTTAAGGAGAGTTTGTTGGATGTACAGTTTTTAAATTCTTTTAAGGAAATAATACAAACAATTTATTGTTTTAAAATTTAGTGGCAACACAACATTTCTTCCAATAGTTTGGCAATAAAAGATTGTGTTTACTAAATTTTCAATCGAATGGAATTTCTAAATCCAGTTTAAGAAGTGAGTTTTTAAATCATATATATGCTTTGGTGTAATTAATTTGATTGTTGTGAAAGTGTTATATAGTGCTTCATTAATTTGTATTTTAAGACTACAGTGGTAAGTAAAATTTTTTACAAACATGCCCCAAATTTTTAATGGCTCTATGTAACTTAGAACTAAAATCATATAAAAAAATTGGTGAGAAAAAATGAGTATAGTTTTTAAAAATTTAAAGACGTTCCATGCGTTTTAAATTTTTTTAAAATTTCATAATTTTACCTGATTTAACTTCTTTAAGCATTTCTTTACAAATGTATGCATAAGCGTACGCACGTTCCGTTGGTGTGTACATGTGCTACAACAATTCATAAATCTCAAGGCAACACATACTCAGAAATTGTTTACGAATACGATCGACGTCACTCTCAATCATTATTATACGTTGCTTTATCACGTGTAACGAGTATTGAAGGATTATATATATTACGACAAAAAATAATGATAAAACATTTTACCATTGTCGAAGACGATCGTCATCAACGATTGATTTGCAAGAGGAGTTTAAACGACTTTCATTGAACAAACTACAAACTATCAATGAAGATTTGATTAATTTCATAACGAACAGACAAGGTTTATCGATTTTTTACTTTTAATTGCCAAAGTCTTACAGCTCCCGCTGTAGACTTACAAGATTCAGTAATAAGAAATTCAAATATTTTAGTTTTATCAGAAACTTGGCTGGGCAATGAAAGTGATATATCTACTCCAAATTTCAACTGCATTGTAAAGTATAAACGACCAAATACGAGAGCAGGAGGAGTTGCGATATATCAAAATTCTAGCGATGCTGTTAACATTATAACTCCATCCATGGAATGTTCTGTCAGTCAATCCGATATTTATGGTACCATACAATCTTCAGTGGGGGATTTGTGCTTGGCTGAATGCGTAATAGATAATGGACAAAAAATTATAATTGTAGCAGTATATATTACTCCGAACAAAAAGTTGGATGACATTATCGAGTTCTCTTTCATCGATCATTATTACCATACACATCAAGAGGTTCTGCTTTACTTAATAAAAATTATGATAAAATACCTAGGATTTTAAGTGGAGATTTTAATGTCAATTTTGCTTTAGACAAATCTCTACAATTGATTGAATTTTTAAAAGACAATTTCACCTTATCTCTACAAAACAACAGAATAATATCAACGACAAAATCAAATACTACGATTGATGCAGTCTTTTCGAGATACTTAAGCGATATTGAGTGCAAAACCTACATTTCTCACTTTAGTTACCACAAGTCTTTGATAACAAAAGTATGTTCTGAAGCACCCATAAGCATAATGGAAATAGACTAATAATGATGATACTTTTCTCAAAATACATACAATAAAATTTTTTTTAGTATTATGTATTGAAAATGAAAATTTTGTCTATACTTATACCTTTCCATCCTAATTATTTTTTAAAAAATATAGTTTGAAAAAATAATGATAATAATAAATTTGTTAATTACATATAAGATTACTTCAAAAAAATAAAACTTTATTATACAATTCAATACATGTAAGCCAAAAAAGTAAACTTCTAACGCGTGTTCTCGCTAATACACGCTTTCTTTTTTTATTAACAAATAGTGTTTATGAATTTAAAATATTTTTATGTGGTTTATAAAGTATATTAAAAGATGAACCTCTATATAACGAATTTTCCGTATAACGAACTTTTTTCTGGGATTTATCGACTATGTTATATAAAGGTCCGACTGTATATATCTTGTTCAAATTTTCAATCGTTAATAAAATACTTTTTCTATTCATCCATTAAAGTTCAACTAATTTTTGCAAATTTGTAGTGGGTGACACTTGATGTTAATACAGTTTTTCAAATATTAATACATTAATTAAATTAAAAATGAATAAATAATAACAAACAAAAATAATAGTCAACATCATGTATAAAAAGGAAAATCGTTGTTTTTCCCTGTATCGCAATGGATTGCACACACGTTGGACTTCTAATTCAAAGGTCGTGGTTTCGAAACCCACCTGGGATGGCTTAATTTCTGAGAATGTGATTTATGAATGAATAAAATGTAAAAAATAAAAATAATAGTTTAACACCATATATAGATAGAAAAATTACAAGGAAAATCGATTTATATTTTGTCACTTAATATTGGGATTCTGTCACATGTATATACATAGTTATATTAATTGTAATTATTTAATAAAAAGTAACTAAAATAAAATTTTTCTTTATTGACCTGAGAAGGAATTGACTAAAAATTTTTTTTTATATTACTTGTTTCTGTTATTTTTATTAATGAAACACAATTTAAGCGTGTGTGTTTCACCTCTACAGCCCAAACTAAGCAAACCAGAAGTATAAAACTCGGCACATAATTATTCTAGGTCCTGATTATGTGCACTATGAAGAGACTTTTTTCTAAATTCCCTTTCGATTTTTTGAAATTAAATTTTTAAGTGATTTTTTCCATTTTTTTTTTCAACAACTGGGTTTTTAGTTAGTTGTTTTGGCTAGAGTCTCATTTTTGTTTTGTTTATCTATTTGATTATTCCGAACCATTTTTATATTCAACGTATTTTATCCTTTTACGTAATTTAAAAAAAAAGATGTAATTTAATTAATGTTATAATTTCTACAATATTTTCTAGGTTACTTCATATTTATTTGTTTATTTTATTCATGTTTAAATTTTTTATATTTAAAAATTTTCTTCAAAATTAGGGCTTAATATTTTTCTTTTTCAGATAACCCTTTGATTTAAATTATTTTTTCCAACATCAGTCTGTTTTATATGGGTTTTTTTATTTTGGTTTTTACTAATTTAATTTTTTCACTATTGTATTGCATCTAAATTTTATATTGTTACGATTTTGTGTAAATAGTGTAAATAATTTATATTTGAGTGTTGAATGCATTTATACTACTCTATGTTATATTTATTTCATGTTAAAATTGTACTATTCACAAGCAATGCCGCCCCTTACGTTATAATGGCGATTCAATGAGAACTTGGCGAAATCTTGGCGGTAGGGCCAAGTTGGCATCATTTTTGGCGACCAAGTTGGCGGCCAATTTGGTGACTTTGGCGACCATTTTGGCGTCATTGGCGACCATGTTGGCAAGTTCGGAATTGTTTTGACTAACTCGACTGTGCTTGTGAATAATCTTTACGTACATGTATTTTTAAACACTGTTGTTGTGTTTGATTGCTGTCGAAGGTGTGAAGACCTTTGGATATTTACCCTGTGAATATTGCTGCTGAATCCTGTATTTAAAGGATTGGATTTTTGCTAATAAATTCGCATCGCTCTTAAAGAACTGATTATTTTTTCTTTGTGATTGTTTTTGCATAAAATCCTCGAACCCTCGGATCTACGTAACAATATTAAATGCAATATAGATGTTAGACAGAATATCATCCTTTCGTCGTATAATATTAATTTAATGCTTTATTACAATGTAGGCTTATTTTTATCTATTTTTTAAAATTTTAGTTTGTACTAATTTTATTTTTTTCCCAGTTGAAGGCTTCCTAATATATGTTATTTATGATAATATTTTAGGGAAATGGTTTATGACATATGTTTTTCTTTTAATTTTTATCTATTTCAGATTATTTCACTCATAGTTCCCATAGCAGAAACATACTACTGTTATTACTTTTCTGTTATAATTTTTATTTATATTTTCATTCTTTCATTTCTATTTACCTTTTCAGCATGTTAATTTTCTCTCTTACGTTCACAAATATATGTTTTTGTGAAATCATTCTTTTCTGTGAAGCGAAATTGCAATACGAACACTCATTAAAAAATTATTTTTAAGTTTTGGGTACACTGCTCTGCATTAAGTTTTGGGTACTCTGCTCTGCAATAGCTTCACCCTCTTTAAAATATATTATGTGTTTGCAAAAAAAGCACAATTTTATACATTGCGTTACAGGGACACAATGAACGGTTTTTCTTTCTATATATGCTGTTGGACTATTATTTTTGTTTGTTTATCTGATTTGATTCTCTTTTGCTCATTAGCAGCTGCACCTAGGGCCTTTCCCTGGAAGTTAGTTTTCATTGGTAATTAATCAATAGGAAACAAACGTACACACATTAATTTATCATGTAACTATTTAAATTGCGATGCACCAAATTATTAATGAATTACACGCATTTTTATTCAACATTGTCTATATATGTATACTAATAAAACAGTTTGTGTGTTTCAGCTGTACCGGCATAACTAAGAAACCCAGAATTCTGATGCATGGCATGTAGAAGCTGTAGGCCATTATCCTGAACACCTCGGAAGATTTTTTTTTCGAGATTCGTTTTAGATTTTTTTAAACTTCAATTTTTAAGCGATTTTTCAGCTAAATGAAGATATGATGTCATCAGACGTGTCAAGTCAACTTTGCGAAAATTAATGTTAAGAGCAGTTTTTTGGGGTATGTTCTTTCTAAATTTCATTTTTTGGATTTGCAACACAAATATGATAACATTAGATTTCCCATGTCTTAGGATATGAATTGTTTTGTATTAAATTAATACTGTAATTTCTATTTTAGTGTCACACAGTTTTATGTTTGTTTATTTTCTAAACTGTTATTATTTCTTGCTTATTGTAGTTTAAATTATATGATACCGTGACTCAAGTTTTTAAGTCAAAAAATGATTTGTGAAGTTTTTTGTAAACAGAAGCTTAGATAATGTGGTACTTATGTATTAGCGTCACCACAGGAAAATTGGTGCCAAGCGAATCAAACCTTGATACCATTTGACTGCGGTGACGATTATATGTAAGTACTGATAATAATTACTTATTTTTTAACACAAATATCAGTGGATTATTTTAGACAATGAAATTCACTTCTTCCCTGCTTTTATTCTTATGTTCAAAAATAATAATAATCTGTTACAAAAAACTTTATTGCTTTTCTTTGTTCAACGACACATTCTAAATCTTGCTTATTGTAACAATAAAGTTGAAAATCCTAGCTAGCAGTATAACAAAAAGAGAATATAGTGATAAATTAAACTAATGGAAAAACAAATTATTGCTGAAATATAAAACCCTTTTTTCAAAAATTCATTAACGCAGTACTTTTTTTTTTAAAAAAAGAAGTTACCGATGAGTGAGAAATTTGGAAATTTTAACTTAAAAATTAATCCCTTAAAAAAATTTAAACTTAAATAAAAACATTTGCAAACACACAAGTTTATTCTAAGCGAAGATCAAAGCTGCTAACTTGGAGAGTTATTTTGAATGTTCACATTGGGGTGCAATAAAACACAAGCACCAATATTTCCTTCCATTGAAAAAGAAAAAGATTACTGCTTTTTCTGATACTTGCGTATTTTTATCACCGCAGACAAAGTGGCACTCTTTTTTTCACAAAAAAATTTGGCTGATTTTTTTTTTCTTTTTCTTATAAATACGTAAGAATCAATTGTTTTGATATCGCAAATTTTGCTGAGGTGACGCCGATACGTAAGTATCCTTTTCCTCTACTGTCAAATTCCATTGTAACAAAAAAGTAGAAAAATGTAACTGAAAGAAATGACAATTAAAACTAATTGGAATTAACAGATTGCCAATATTGTGTGATTTAACTTAAATTTTTTTTACGTGTTTTTTTTTTGTGTATTTTCAATCTAGGGTTGTGCTTGGGCTACAATTTATCTGATTTTGATATCAAGGTAGTAAGCCCCAAAGTAAGTAAAGCTTGAAATTAAATCATTGCCTGAATATCGGTACACTTTAGCGTTACGTCTTACCTACTTCCAACCTAATAGCGTGACAATTTGGTCTGGAAAAACTTATTGTTCTTCTTTTATTGGCTCATCATCAGTTGCAAAATAGTACAAAATTATAGCTGACTAGCCATTATCCACCCGCTTCATTGTGTATTTCACGATGTTGTATAAATAAATACTGTTTACATATTCATAAATTTTTGATATCTAGCATTAAGAATTTGATTGTATTGAAAAATATATTTATAGCTGTAAAACTCTCGCCTCTTGATATAAAAAAGTCAGAATTAAGAATTTCTAATAATATCTAAAATAGAAGTAGAAAGTTTTTGTGCTCGCTTAACCCAATAATCAAGTGAATTTCCACAAAAGCAACTTTAAATGGATCTCTACTTCGTAAAATAAATATATGTGCTAAAGATTTGTAACTAATACTTTATATTAGGTATATTACAGAGATGTTTTAGATAGTATTACACCATTCCTCATGTAATACTAATTTAATTTTTTTCCTGATGATGGCTTCCTAATATTTCTTATTTATGATGTTATTTTGTTAATGTTTATTATCCTTAATTTTTTCTTTCGGTTTATCTATTTCAGGTTATTTCACCCATAGTTCAATAGCAAAAACTTACTACTGCTATTACTTTTCTGATATAATTTTTATTTCTATTTACATTCATTCATTACTGTTTACTTTATAGCTTCCTAATTTTCTCACTTACCTTGAAATATTTGTTTTTGTTAAATTATTATTTAATTTGAGACCAAATATAAAAAAAATTTTTTTAATTAATATAATAAAAGTAATATATATCTTATATATTGATTTAATTATTTTACAATCTTTTAAATATTAAATAAGTCTTTATCAATAAACGAGATTTTTCTTTTACAGTCATTTTTTGATATAACGATATGTCACAACTAATTGCTCAATGAACGTTTTTTTTTAATCAGTTTTTTTATTTCAAAATCTGAAAAGGAAATTATTGTTATATAACGATTCATTGAGTAAAAATGAAAATACCAAACCCCTTTTATTATTTTAAGCTCTAAGAAAATAATTATTGTTAAAATAATGAATATGTTAGTTTTATATAAAATACTTTTTTTTCCGTCAGATACATGTTTAAATGATTTACTAAACACAGTGGAATGAAAAACTACAAAATTGTAATAAAAGACTAAAATATTTTTATCAAACAGTATTCTTTTGTTTTTGAATGTTTTTTTAGTTAATGTAAACTAGGAATATAGGCTTTTCACTCTCTCTCTATATATGCATATTGTTTTTTTATGCTTACATATGTTTAATCAAACGTTCAGACGATCAGAAAAAAATCATTTCAATAGCAATCTGTAAGATTTTTTAATTCATCATTTATAAATAATGGGGAGGGGAATAGTTCTACACTCAAAAAACCACTGTAATGCCGGGCTATAGACAGATAAAAAGAAACGTGTCTGACAATAGAAAGCTGTGAAAGAAATTTCGAAAAAGGGAATTGTCATGACGTTAATATAAAAATCATGCACACACAAGAGGAAGTGCTAACAGCTAGAGAAGGGAATTTCCATGACAATATGTTATACATTCAAAAATGTTCGTGCAACGCAGGGGGTAACTGAAGAGGAAAGAAGTTAAAAAAATTTCGAAAAAGGGAATTTTAATGACATCATTATAGCAATCATTCGCATCGTACGCGCACACACCCGCACAAAAGTGCTGGCGTCATGAAGGAAAGAGGAAATTAAGTTACACACTCGGTAAAGCCCAGGCTTAAGCGGAGGGGAAAGAAACAAACAAGTCAAAGTAGTTTCGAAAAAAGAATAATGGAAGGGCTGATTTTGTGAAGGGAAGGGAAAATTTATAAAAGTAGAGAAAGCCCGTGCAACGCCGGGCCATGCAGCTAGTTCTTGATAATTAAAACATTTCACTGATGCGTTTGATATCCATTTGAGATAAGATTTTCTGAAAATGACGAATTTTTGAAAAATCTCGCTGCATCTTAAATAATTTTAAATATAAATAAACTGATTATGCATAAAATCTCAGAAACTTTCGGGAAAAAAGGGTGGACTTTTATCTTTAACAGGTTTGCAAAATATTTTAATTCGAGAGACTTCCATTTCACTTTTTTGAAATCGATATCTTTCTACACACAAATCTGTAAGCAGAATCTCTTCCCTTAGAATCAGTTGTAGTATTGCAAAACAAACCTCCTTTTTTAACATAAATTTCCTGAATACAAAACATTTTTGACAGTCGTGTGGACCCATGGATCACTGTGAATTCATCGATGTGGCCCGATGTGATGTAAATTTAGTAATTTGGCCCTCGAGCGTGAAAGGTTGAGTGAGTTAATATTAACGTCGCACTGTTCAGCTACACGAGGGCTTTTGGCGACGGACCACGTAATTTTGAACCATGGTCAAGTGACGTGGACGCACATGAGCTGGCACCCTCTTCTCCTAACTACCACACCAAAGGGAGGACGTTTCAGCTCTCGACAGATTTAACGTGCATCGCTGCCCTACACAGTGGGTCTTTGGTGGTACTGGGATCAAACTCATGACATGCCTGCCATGGTTGGATACCTTAACCACTGGGCTACCGCAGCCCGCGTGAAAGGTTGAAGAACCCTAGTTTAAAATAAATACTTTAAGGTATCTGAGTAATTTCGGAACCATAATTTTATAAAAGCGTATAAAGGAGTAATTATTTTGATATTTAATGCCCCTTGAATTAGAATATACATGTAAAATTGTGTTAAGGTATCCGACACTACTTGCGACAATTTTTTTTAAAAAAAAAATGGGGATATGCAGATTTTTTTGTGGTTTTTAGATTTATTTAGTACATTTTAAGAAAAAAGGCTAAAATTAAGAAGTGAAAAATAAATTATTATTGCTAAAATGAGAAAAAATGGGTAGAAATTGACAAAAAATTACATAAACGGGGGTCGCTATGCACAAATAGTTAATGAACAAATTCTCAATTTTTAAATTTTGATTTAAATTTCTCATTTTTGCTATTCCTTTTTGAAGCGACCTCCTTCAGGATAAGAGATATTTTAATTTTTACAAAAACTAGAGTGCTTTATCTTAGCTATTATATGAAATTTCTTAAAAAACAATGATTATATTCACATTTAAGGAACTGTAAATTTTGTAATAAAACAATGATTGATAAATCTGAAGGTTAAAACACTTCTACTGTTATACAGAGCATACACACAAAATTTCATCAAGTTATTAAAAAACCTTTTGTGCAATCGTTATCCCCGTTTGAACTTTTCGAAAAAAACGCATTTCGAGTAAAACTCATTTTGAAGTTTGACATCTTGTTTAAAGTTATGGCATCTGCTTTTACTAAACTACTTGTATTTTTTGTCTAGGGAATGAAAAATAAAAAAAAACGTGGTGTTTTATAAAGCTAATAAGATGGCCTACAAAATAAAATCATAAAATAAATTGTCAATTTTTTAAAAAAAAACCCATGATTTTAGGGTATAATCGGACACCTTAAGACTATTATACAAGAAAAATGTATTTAGATGCAGTTTTTTTGGCAAAAAAAAAGAACAAAATAAATTACCCCTTTTTAGAACATTCTTCTATTTAATTAAAAACTACATCCGTATCAATAATATTTTACTGATACCTTATGCTAATACGACTGATCGATGCTAAGCCGCAGCCCAATCTCTCGACACGTTTTGGGGAAAATATAAAAAAAAATTGTGAAATAATTTATCGATACCCGATATTTAAATAAATTTAAGGAATAAAAATGCAAACTAATAAGAAGTAAATAATTAGTTTATTTTACTAGTAATAAAAACCCTTAAATACATACATGAGCCTGTAATTACTCTAACCGTAAGAATCAAGTTCAATTTCCCCATTCATCGAATTTTCCCGCCTTCGATTCTACGCTGCACCCGATTTTCGGCAACAGTAACATTGGAAAAAAAGAGAGGCTTAGATTCGAATAATTTCGATACATAGAGAAGACTTTTCCTCAAAGCCTCTGAACTGGAATATATGAAAAATTCACATTATTTCCAGAGTTATATCACAATTGAAGTAATTTTTTTTTAGTGCGAACATTTACAAATCCGTGCACCACAAAGTATCACACGGGGACTTACATAGAAGTAAGCTTGAAGCACACAACACAAAGAGGAGAAGGATTACAACACAAACATCCATGCCTTACCCGCGATTCGAACTCAGACCCTATCGCACCGCAGTCAGCGTCACTAGCCACTATACCGGATGTGCTGCGACTGGCGTAATAGTAGGTGTGTGTTTTATCTTATATAAAATTTCTCTGCTGATTTATTTAAATATGAATAAATCCACTCTTCAATTATATATTTCAAAAATCCTAGTTCAGGCTCTGTACGTGGCCGCGGTAGCCAAATGGTCAAGGTATCGGATCGTGGCTGGCATGTCATGATTTCGAGCTCAGTACCACTAAAGACCCGCCGTGTAGGGACGTGATGCAATTAAATCTGACGAGAGCTCAAACGTTTTCCCTTTGGTGCGGTGTAGTTAAGAGAGGGAGGTATGACAGCTCAAGTGTCGTCCTCGTCACTTGACAATAGTTCAAAATGAGGAGGTCCATCACCAAAAGCCCTCGTGTAGCTGAATAGTGCGACGTTAATATTCACTCACTCATTCATTCAGACTCTAAGGCTTTGTTACGAGTTCGAACCCAGTACCACTAAAGACCCACCGTGTAGGGCAGCGATGCACGTTAAATCTGTCGAGAGCTGAAACGTCCTCCCTTTGGTGTGGTAGTTAGGAGAAGAGGGTGCCAGCTCATGTGCGTCCACGTCACTTGACCATGGTTCAAAATTACGTGGTCCGTCGCCAAAAGCCCTCGTGTAGCTGAACAGTGCGACGTTAATATTCACTCACTCACTCATTCAGGTTCTGTACAGAAGTTTTCTCTCTATATATCTCATAATTCCCTCCGGGGTTTCTATTGAGAGAGGAATTTTGACGTCACACTGATCGTCACACAAGAGGGCATTTGGTGACGGACCTCGTAATTTTGAACCATGGTCAAGTGATGAAGGTGACACCTGAGCTGGCACCACTCTTCTAACTACCACACCACACCAATAGGAGGACGTTTGAGCCTCGGTATATTTAATGTATATCGGTCCCTCTGCACGGCAGGTCTTCAGTGGTTTTTGGCTCGACTCATGACATGGCAGCCACAAGTCCGTTAACTTGACCACTAGACCGGGTTTCGAAATGCTACGGTAAAATCAAATAAGACGAATAACAACAAAAATTATTTTGTTTTTGAAAGAAACCTTGGTTACACTACAAGGCGAAAATCCAGTTCCTGCCACAATCTGATCAACACGATATTATCAACGATCTTGCCACCTCGGGGGTTATCTTTCATACAGTTCTGCTACATAGCGCTGCACAAACTTGGTCTTATGTAAACACCAAGTTTTCGGATAACACACTAAGGATCATACGTACTGTCAATAACGATGTCAAGTGACGGGGACGACACCTGTATTTGCACCCACTCCACTCTCCAAACTTCTCTGCCACTGAAGACATACCATGTAGAGGGGTTGATGCACGTTAAATCTGCCATGCCTAAAATTCCACCCATTAGGGTGGTGTGGAAGTTTAGAGAGGTGCGTACCAGCTCGGCCTCGTCGCTTGTCTGTGGTTCAAAATTGTGAAGTTCGTTGCCAATAGCCCTAGTGTTGTTTCTAACAGGAGAGCTTTCAGCTTTCGACGCATTTAACGAGTCTCAGCTTTTCTATGCAGCGGCATTTTAGTGACACTACAGCTCGAGCACAAGATTGGGTAACATCGGGCACAAGTTCGTGACCAGGACTATTTGGCCATGACCAACTCTTTTCATTATTGTGTGTCATGCAGTATCTGAAAATAAAATAACGAGCAAAAAGTTGTCCTCATGCCTTCAGCATTTTTTAAAATCTCGTAGTTATTGTTGTTTCTAATGCCACCTGTCTAACGGTGTCAGAACGAAGCCCACAAAATTATCCGTGGCAAAGAGCTGAATGTACGCCTGTCGTTAGCCGTAACTTTAAACACCGAACAGGTGGCAATACGTTTTGGTTCTGTTCCACCCCAATTTTGAAAGAGAACACCCTGGAGGTGGTCAGGGGTCTCACACCTCTCTTCCCCTGTCACCAACACGAAAGAATTTGTGGTGCAACGGCTATTTAGAATACCCCATGCCGCGAAGGCATTATACTAGAGGTTTCCAAACCTTTTTGCCTCATAGACCCCTTGACAGGGTTTTCGGTTTGGGGTAGTCCCCTACTAACCTAATAATTAAATTTCTGAAAATTCATCAACTAAAATGTGTTTTTAACAGCAGGTCAGAGGTACTTATCTTAAAAGATCTACAATTTTAACTGTAGTGAAGTATAGAGTTTAAAAGTTAAGAAGCACACGTTAATGAGTTAAATTAAAATTTAATTAACCGTTACATAATAAACTGAGCAGCAAACAAAAGTTTTTAATGGGCGGATGAATCTAGTGCATCAATAACAAATTTTCAACATTAAGCATCACTCTTGTCAGGTTTAACCCTAAATATCTCCTCCGTTAATAGTGTCCTGTCTTTTCTTCTTTCTTTTTTCAATTCCCTACTATTAGCTTACTCTCTCTATATATTTATATATTTATCTTGTTCAAGTCTTCAATCGTTGATAAAATACTTTCTATTCATCCAATCTAGTTCAAATAATTTTTTTAAAACTTGTAGGGGCTGTCACTTGATGCTAATACAGTTTTTTCAAATATTAATGAATGAATTAAATTAAATTAATTATCAATTTTTGACGCCAAATTTGATACGTCTCTATTGTTGTAACAATGTAACTGTTAAAATATCGAAAACCGGTTTTTCAGCCAAACCAGGTGTGTATTGTTACAAAAATGCAGACAAATCCATTAGTTCACTCTCTTCCTATATATATATAGTATATATATACTTAATAAAATACGTTTTATTCATCCACTCAAGGTAGGAATTGAATTAAAAAATTTTGTTTTATATTATTTTTGTTTTGGAGATTGGCAAGCGCACTGAAACTCCTTCTCAATCTGAAAAACAATTAAAAACTCTCTCAAGATATTCCATAATAGGGAATAAACAACAGGTATATCTTTTTAAAGTCAAAATTGCTGACATTCGTTCCTGAACTTTACTTTAAGATCTTCGTTAGTGCCTATCTTTGTGCCTAATTTTTGTAATCTGACATTTTTTTTTCAAAGTGACCATTAAAATTCATTGCCTACTGTGATATTACGAGATTCAAAACATTCTCAAACCTAGTTTAAAAATCTAAAAAAAGGGCATTTAATTGTTGAACATAGGTTAAAATGTCTTTTTCCTGGTAGATTGTCTGTGACAATTGAGAAACTGGGAAATTTTGCGACGTCCAAAATTATACTCCTTTACCTTAATTCTGGCAAGAAAGGCTGAAATGTGGTGCTTGTTTTAATAAAATTTATGCTGCCCCCTTGTAACAGCAAATTACCCTCATTAAATTTAGTAAATAAATCTGTTAAATAGGTAAGATCTGGTTTAATGGCAGACACTATCATGAACCCCCATTTACACCTCATGGTCCCCCGAATTATTTTTTCGCAGACGTGGATCCCTTGCAGGTCGTCATACACCCCCTTGGAGTCTATATTAGACCACTTTGGGAATCACTGCACAATACATTTACAAACATACATGCCTTCTCCGGAATTCGAAGCCACGTCCTATGGCAAAGCAATCAGCGACACTAAGCACCATACTGGATGGGCGGCAAAATTTCATACTAAAACCGTCGTATTAAATGCACTTTTGAATGAAATGCAACATAATTGTATGAAAAACTAGAATAGGCTTCTGCGTGGCTATTATTTCATTAAAAAACATTTTGTTATAAAGAAAATTCTCAAGGCATTTACCTACGTTTCTGAATATCTCCATAAGTATGACTGAAACTCAAATTTTTATTTTTTATTTTTGAAACATTTTTTGTTTTGGAAAAAAAATCGAACAGCCAAAAAGAAGAAAATTAATAAGGCAGAGAACGAGGAAGAGGTGGATTTTTTAAATACCTTACATCAAGCCTTATTTTAGCAAAATACGAATCAAAACTTAATGAAGATTTTTTTTTTTGTCAAAGACTTGTTACTTAAGATCTATTATCACAAAAATTTATCAATGCATTTCTTTTATATTTTGTATACATATTATTTAAAGTATGATAAAGACAATAAAGTAAGGATAAAGAGAGAGAGAGAGAAAGAGAGAGAGAGAGAGAGAGAGAGAGAGAGAGAGAGAGAGAGAGATTTAGCTCTAATATTAATAGTTTATTTTTAACAATTTATTGTTTCGAAAAAAATCCATGATTTTTTTTAAAAAAATTTCTGTAAGAAAGTGTGCAACGAGATATAGCTTTTTGAGAAATTTGAATATATTTTAGTTTTTAGTTCAATGCCTTTATAACTGCGTTAAATATTTCGAGTAAAAAATAATTCACGGCTTTTTTGAATTCTTCGTAGAGGGTTTTAAAATTCGATTTATTTTCATCAAATTTTACGTAAAATACCTCATTTTAATACATTTAAATTGTCATATAATTTCCTATAATCGGTGTTCTTCATTAATTTAAATCATAAGCATGAATGAAATAACATAAAATTACTAATAGCATGGCATTTTAGAGAGCTAGTTTCCGAACGTAGGTAGATACCTTGCACAAAACTATGATTGGATTTGAAGTACTTTTTGGAAAAAGAAATATAATAGCTATTTTTGAAGTATGATCTAATTTCTTTTTTGATATATTTTTCAGATTATGGCTGAAATTGGGTTAGAATTCAAAGTTTGGCATTCACTTTTGAGTTAACAAAAAAATTAATTGAAAAATTTTTCACAAAAAAAACAACCATGTTTTATCTTTTCGTAATTGAAACTTGGCAACGTAAGAATCAAGAGGTAATTCGACTTGAGGCAACTTATTGATTAATTGGTAGTCTCATCTTTGTATGAAAGCAAAATAAAAAATATTATGTTTTTTATATATGTTTTGTTTTTTGTTAGGATAAAGAAAAGACTATTGACTTTTTGTACAAAATAAAAAAAATTGCAATACCGTGTTATATTCGAACAATTGTTAGAGAAATAAAAGAAAACCTTCTATGTTGTAAGAAGAAAAAAAATTCGTATCGATTAAAAGCTATTGACACAGAACTAATTTGGCAATTGTTCTATGTACCAATTTTTTTCTTACGACATTTTTAACTTGACTTGCTTAGTTTCTTTCTCAATATTATTCTATACTCCTCATGAAAAAAAAATCGAGCTGCTTTAGGGTTTAGAGTTGATTTTTAAGGGGCCTAAAATATTTTTAAATTTTCATTCGCTTGTTATAAAGATCCTTTGAAAATGTTTAAAAATTGTGTATTCGAATACATGTTTTAAAGTAAAAAAATTACAATGTTCCTTATAATATTGAAAAAGTAGTGAAAAATATTAACAATTAATGCAGAAAAATTAAAAATAAAGATGCGTCAAACCAATATACACGAAACGTTTTCTTTCCAATCTTGTGCTAAAAGGCAATAATTTTTTTAAATCAATTTAAGAATTAAGAATTAACATTAATCAATTTATACACAACGTGACAATTTCTTAAGCAATTACTCTAACGGCGTTAGTGTTTTCAATGTGTTTCCACGTCAAAATGTTTTTATACACTTGAAAATTTCGTATTTTTCTTTATAATGTGATACGTGTTTAAGGTATCCGACTACTTGCGATAATTTTTTTTGATAAAATGAAGATATGGGGATTTTTTTGTGATTTTTAGATTTATTTAGCATATTTTAATAATAAAAACGTAAAATTGAAAACAGAAAAAAATTTATTATTATTAAAAGGGGAAAAAATCGGTGAAAATGTACAAACAATTACATAAACGGGGACCACTCTGTACAAAAAGTTTTTGAACAAATTGTCAATTGTTCAATTTTAATGTGTTACTTTGTTATTCATGTTTGAAATGACCTTCAGGATAATAAATATTTTAATTTTTACAAAAACTAGAGCACTCTATCTTAGTGACTATATGGAATTGCTTATAAAGCAGTGATTATATTCACATAAAGGACTGTAAATTTTCAAATAAACCAGTGATTGATAAATCGGAAAGTCAAAACACTTCAGCAAATTATTTTCAAAACATTTTGAGTAATCACTGTCTCCGTTTGAGTTTTTCGAAAAAAAAACACATTTCGAGTAAAACGCATTTTAAAGTTTAACATCTTGTGTAAAGTTATGACATCTGCTTTTACTAAAACACTTGTAGTTTTTGTTCTAGTGAATATAGAAAATAAAAAGCTTGGTAGTTTTATTAAGCTAATCAGATGGTCTATAAAATAGAACCATAAAAAAAGTTTGTCAATTTTTGTAAAAAATCGTGATTTTAGGGTAATCGGATACCTTCAGGATATTTTTTAAAAAAATTTTATTGAGAGAAAATAACAATTTAAATCATTCTCCAAAAGCATCACACATATTTTTTTAAAAAAAAAAAAATTGCATCAATATTTTATAAATAGTGTAAAATTAAAATTTTTATGAAACTAGTTTTTTAAATAAATATTACTTTTCTCTTTTGATAATATCAGGTAACCGTGTAGGGTCATGGTTAGGAATATGCTTCTCTAGTCACAGGAGCTAGAGTCCTGCAGCCAATGAAAATACGCCAAATAGAGATTGATTGATTGATTGAATATTAACGTCGCACTGTTCAGCTACACGAGGGCTTTGGGCGACGGACCACGTTATTTTGAACCATAGTCAAGTGACGTGGACTTGTCACCCCCCTCCTCTCCTAACTACCACACCACACCAACGGAGGACGTTTCAGCTCTCGACATATTTAACGTGCATCGCTGCCCTACACGGCGGGTCTTTAGTGGTACTGGGCTCGAACTCATGACATATCTGCCATGGTCCGATACCCTAACCACTGGGCTACCGCAGCCCCACGCCAAATAGAGAAGCTGATGCATGTTAAATCAGTTGAAGCTCAAAGCCATTACGTTGGCATGGTGCTAACTCACCCTGTTGTTGTTGTTACTGATGCCACCTGATCCGCAAAGATCAGATCGAAGCCCACGAAATTCATCATGGTAAAACGCTAAGTGACGCCTGTCGTTAGCCGTATCTTTGAGCACCACACAGGTGAAAGTATGATTTGGCTCGTTTCCACCCTAATTTTGAGGGAGGACACCTCGGGTGGTCAGGGGACTCCCACCTCTCTTCCCCTCCCACCAACCTCATTCCCGTTGGTGTGGTGTGGTAGTTAGGAGAGGGGGTGCCAGCTCAGGTGTCGTCCACGTCGCTTGACCATGGTTCAAAATTACGTGGTCCGTCGCCAAAAGCCCTCGTGTAGCTGAACAGTGCGCCGTTAATATTCAATCAATCAAATCAATCAATCCATATTTAGGAACTAATTCCAGATTTGGCGACTAAAAGATTAAATTATAAACCTAAAAGCGAAAACGTGCGTCAGCAATTTCATACCATAATATAAACAATTGTCTAGTTTTTCTGAAAATGAAAATAAAAATAAAAAGACTCGTGCATATGGAAAAAAATAAACTAGGTCGTATCGACGCACTGATAAGATGCCAATGGGTATTCCGGATTTTAAAAAATGATGCATTTAAGATTAATTTATCAATGAATAAATGATAGTTTAAAAAACTAAGAATACATGCTTTTATTGTAGATCGAACTAAAAAATGAAGAATAAATTATAGTTCTTAAAAACTAAAATACACGCTTTTATGGTTTTAATCGAACTAAAAAATAAAAAAATAATTCTTATTATAAGAATAAAATGAAAATTAAATGAACGAGAAAATTAATGTCATTATGGTATAAAAGCGTGGGGTGCTTTGTACAACGTTTTTTCACTAAATTAGCATTTCGGAAAAGAACTGGTAAAGAGATTATAACAATTGTTATGAAGCACCGTACACTTTTACCTCAATGACATTAATTTTCTCGTTAATAATTTTATTCTTATATCAAGAAGTATTGTTTTACTTTTTAGTTCGATTAACCATAAAGGCGTGTTTCTTAGTTTTTTTTAAACTAAAAATTATTTCCATATAACTTCCAGCAACGTTAATGCATTTATCCCATCATTTTAACAGAGTCCCAATTCCAGCTGCATTAAATTGTTTAGGTTGCTATCTCATCCACAGAAAAACTTTATGTTGAATGTCGTCGTCATCTGCATATTATTTACCTCTAAGATGTTGCTTCCGTGGACAAAACAAATGAAAGCAAATGCCTATTATTGGATTCTTTTTTGTGTTCTTCGGTCAGTTTCTGGGAAAGCCAACATGCGAACTCTTCAGAAATTCAAACGATTATGCATTATGCTGTATACTAAACCATGAGATTATCCAGTTGCCGTTACGATGTTGTCAATTGTTACTCTTCCATCAGCCCGAATCAGTTCTTCCGCCTGTTGCTCAGTCGATTTTGTCACAATCAAAACCGGATGGCTGCTTCGATCTTCATCAACAATTTTGAAACAGCCTTGCAAAAATTTCTTCGCCTAATTGTACAGTGTTTTACGGGATGAATACTTCTCTCCATAAACGGGTAACATTTCTTTAAAAATATTTTTTAATGAAGTTCTTTCTCCCACAAAATCGGACCACGGCACGTTACTTTTGTATCGCATAATAATTGAACACCATCGCCATTTTTTGAAATTGCATGACGTAAGTGTGTGAATGCTCCTTACCCATGAGGCCACGGTAGCCGAGTGGTCAAGGTATAGGATCGTGGCTGGCGTGTCATGAGTTCGAGCTCAGTATCACTAAAGACCCGTAGTGTAGAGGGGGCTGATGCACGTTAAATCTATCGAAAGCTCAAACGTCCTACCCTTGGTGTGGTGTTTTAGTTCGGAGACGGGAATGCCAGCTCAGGTGTCGTCCACGTCACTTGACCATGATTTAAAATTACGTGGTCCGCCGCTAAATGCCCTCGTGTAGCTGAACAGTGCGACGTTAATTTTCACTCACTCACTACTTACCCATAAAGCTGTATGCGGCTGCCAACTCTATCACCATTATTTAGAAATATCCATTTTTTGATAATTTGAGATTTTACATTTTCAAATTGTATAGATTTTAACCTTTCTACTAATATCTTACTTTAACCTCTAGGGTAATTAGAATCCCTTAAAACGTATTTTTAAATAATCTTTGAAACTGGACCACGCCCATTTGAATGGCGAAAAGTACTTCGTTTTTGCTTAAAAGTTGAACGTCTGATATAAACCAAAACATTTATCTTTTATTGTAAATTGAGCCTTTTATTTTTCTATTTCCTAGCCGATTAGAAGCCTCACTGTATACATTAAAATCAATTTATATCAAAGTGTAAATTTTGATGTTCGATGTACCTTTTCTGAGAAACTACTGTTCACAGGTGTGTACATCTTTTATGATATATTTATAATGATGATTAATATATACTAAAATGAGTTTCTTGTAAAAAACTCAAAAATTCGCTTTTTACAAATTTTTTTATGTGAAAAATGGGTTAAATTTCGCAATGTTTGATAAAATATTTCATGAATTATTAAAGAATTCAAAATTAGCTAAAAGCTCATTTCAATATAATGAGAAAGGTGTACTATAGTTATGTAAAAAATTTCAAGCATGCACATGTAACAGATTTTGAGAAAAGGTACATCGAAAACAGCCAATTTAACATTGTCAGTATATATAGGGAGAGAGGTTTCCAACTCCTCTTAAATCCTGCCATATGCATTTGTGACTTACCCTCGTAATAAAATGTGTAAAATTCCCGCCTAAAGATAATAAATAAGAGATTTTTTTAAATTATTGGCCCATTTTACATTAGTTTTATACACACAATTTTTTTTATCAAAATGCAGTAAAATCTCTTAAGTTCACTACCTCAATAGTGTGACACACTCACCATATCTATATGCTGACCTTATGGAAGCTTGTACAGTTTTTCATATAACTAGCTCTTTATATATATTATGATGATGCACAGCAAAATGATAAAAACATTGGAATGAAAGCCAGTTAGAAGAGCTTTAAAGATTATAATCGACTAAAAAGGTTTAAAAAAATAAAGATCAATATTTTTCCGAAAGTAATCTCGTATATGGTTTCCTTACGTTCTGTTTTGCGTGTATCACACAAGTTTGAACGAAATTTGAAACATTAGTTATATAATTAGGAAATGCTCTAAGTAAAACATTTTCTACTTAAATTTGGTAAAAACGAAGAATTTCGTTATGAGATTATTTCTTTTTAGAAAATTTGGGCTAATTAAATGTTTGTTCGAAATGAAAGAATGTATAATTTACAATGATAGCATATTAAGCCTCTCACACACAATTAAACCCTAATTAAACTGGGTATATGCTGCCTCTCTCCTAAAATGTGTACATCTTCTTAGCATTCTGTAAAAATAAGAAAGTTACTTGAATGTGAGTAGTTGTTCCATTTAAAAAGCTTATCATTAAGACAGCGTTTCTCAAACTGCGGGGGATGCCCCCCTTGGAGGGCATGACAACTCTACAAGGGGGCGAGCGCATTGAAAAGTCAAAAACAGAAAATAATTTGAAAAAAATTAATTTACTGAAAGTAAACATATACAAAATACGTTCTATCATAATAAAAATAAAATACACATTTACACGGATATACTACACTTATAAATGTATCTGTGCTACACAATGTGCTTTATAATTAATTTAACAATACTAAGTCAAGAACGCTTAAAAAAACTGTCAGTGACCCCATGGGATTGTCATACATAAAATTATATACAAAAAGTATATACGAAACACTTATCTTGGTAACTTGTACGGTTTATAAGAAATCCTTTAACTCTGCCAAATAAAAGTTACGCTACTAACATCCCAATGCCAACCGTTTTCCACACGTTTTTGCGCGTACAAGATTTATTAGAGGGGGGGGGGATAAAGAAGCAATTAAAATCTGAAATAAATAAATCCTTTGCGAACATTGTCAAGGTCCTTTTATTGCATTCCAAAATTTTATAGATAGCAGTTCACAGAAAGGATCGTACTTCGGAAACATATATATATATGTACGTCAGGGGAAATTAATGCTTGGGCTGAGTGAGACGTTTATATACGTCGGTGGCGCATAAAAGGTTAAAGTCGTATTGTAGCTTTAGTGTAAAAGTATAGAATTATTGAATTCAATACAATGAAATTGTATGGAGGGGGCGCGATGAAAATGATTATTGAATATTGGGTCGCGAGAATTGAAAGTTTGAGAAGCATTGCGTTAAGACAATAGATTTGTCGTCTTGAAACGTTTGGTAAAACGTTCTCTTAATCTTAAAATATTTAGTGGAAATATGTAAAAATATTTATCATAGGTCTGAAGTGTGTTACATATGAGGAGATGGATAGTAAACAATTTACTTCCTTTTTATTTTGGCTGCATCGAAAAAAGTGTAAAATTTGTATCTTAATTTCTTGCTATGTAGCAAGAAATAGATTCTTTACTTTTTGAGCTATTTCATTAAAAGCGCTTTCTAATTGCAGTTTGCTTCAATTTTTTTTACTATTATTAGGGATAAAAGTGGAGATATAAGAGATGTAGTTGCTTCACATACGCATTTTAAATAAAAATTAAATTTATTCATTTAATTTGACCAGAACTTTTCATTAAATATCCACAGTATGTGAAAGCTGAGGGAATTATTTTGAATCATCTCGAGATACGGCGGGCCGACGATGTCGGAACTGGTATCTATTCTCGTTCCGTATTGAGCCAAGAGAATACCTTCAGAGACACTTAGATTTATTTTCAATAGACGCCATTTCTCTACACAAATTTTTATGGAGAACTGCCTAGCACTCCCTACGGGCTATTGTAACCCTTACTAGCCCCTTTCTGTTCCAAATCACCCTGTTTTTTATGTGATCACGTCCTTAGAACAGGAAATGGTCTATTTCGTTCTATGCTAGGGAATTGCACTTATTCTATAATTTTCGAACTTATTTCGAACCTATATATCTGTATATTTATATATAAAAAATTATCCCCTTTTTGTGTAGCATATTTTGTCACGCTTCTTTCTAAATACGCAAACCTATTGTTGCTACATGTTCAAATTTTCACCGTGAGCCTGTTGTCCACTTTGGTACCATTATGCCACTCTGTTAGTAAATAAAAGAAAACTTGAAAACACTGTCACACTTCAGCCATTGCTGATGAATTGAGTGAATGAGTTAGTGAATATTAACGTCGCACTGTTCAGTTACACGAGGGCTTTTCGCGACGGACCTCGTGATATAGAGCCATGAACAAGTGTCGATGACGACACCTGAGCTGGCATCCTCTCCTAACTACCACACCCCATCAACGGGAGGACGTTTCAGCTCTCGACAGATTTAACGTGCATCACTTCCCTACATGGCGGGTCTTTATTGGTAATGGGTTCGAACTCGTGACATGCCAGCCACGATCCGATACCTTGACCACTTGGCTACCGCGGCCACCCGGAGTTGTGAAGGAAATACTCGTAGTATTAGAGCTGTTGTTCGAGGACTGGTTTTCGCACTTCGACCGCAGTTAAGTGGCCGCGGTAGCCAAGTGGTCAAGGTAACGGATCGTGGCTGGCCTTGTCACGAGTTCAAGCCCAGTACCAAAAAAGACCCGGGAGCGATACACGTTAAATATGTCGGGAGCTCAAACGTCCTCCCGTGGGTGTCGTAACAGAGGGGGGATGTCGTCCGCGTCACTTGAACATGGTTCAAAATTACGTGGTCCGTCGCCAAAAGCCCTCGTGTAGTTGAACAGTGCGACGTTTATATTCACTCACTCACTCACCAGATTTAATTAGAATATTTGATAACAACAATTACTATTGGACGTAACAGGGTCTCAAAGTCATTGTTAGAGAAGGATAACAGCCTTTGTTGCTCTAAATCCCTAATACAGATATTAACTTTAACTATTGTTAGAGAAATTTGGAAGTTAGGCTTGTGACGTTGGAGCATGGGAATTAATCAAAAATGGAATATTTTTATAAAGGGTGTTTTTTTAGAGGTATAGAACTTTAAATTGCAATAAAACAACGATGTATTATTCGATTGACATGAATTTTTTTATTCGAAAGATAATCTTGTGGCATTACATTTTAAATATGATTTCTGGCATATGACTGCCACGACTGGCTCGGATGTAGTCCAATCTGGACGTCCAATTTTCGATGACTTTTTCCAACATTTGTGGCCGCATATCGGCAATAACACGGCAAATGTTGTCTTCCAAATGGTCAAGCGTTTGTGGCTTATCCGCATAGACCAATGACTTTACATAGCCCACAGAAAATAGTCTAGCGGTGTTAAATCACAAGATCTTGGAGGCCAATTCACAGGTCAAAACGTGTAATTAGGCGGTCACAAACGTGTCTTTCAATAAATCGATTGTGGCACGAGCTGTGTGACATGTTGCGCAAATCTTGTTGGAACCACAGCTCCTGGACATCATGATTGTTCAATTCAGGAATGAAAAAGTTAGTAATCATGGCTCTATACCGATCACCATTGACTGTAACGTTGTGGCCTTCATCGTTTTTGAAGAAGGATTCCACCACCCCATAAAGCGCACCAAACAGTCGGTTTTCTGGATGTAACGGTGTTTTTCGACATACACTTGTGGATTAGCTTCCTCCAAATGCGGCAGTTTTGTTTGTTTGCGTAGCCATTCAACCAGAAGTGCGCTTCATCGCTAAGCAAAATTCACTTATGAAAATCGGGAACAACGGCAATCTCGTTTTGGGCCCATTCGACGAATCTACTCCTTGCTTGATGATCGTTTTGATGAATTGCCAAACCAAACTGAGAATAAATCACTTGACAGCTGTTAAATCGGTCGCCATCTTGAAAAGTAATGCCAACTTAAACTTCTATACCTGAAAAAAACAACCTTTATATGATTTATTCGAGCATTAATTAATATCAAAATTACTAATATGTATGGTTTATTTAAACTGCTTCTACGAAATAAATATGATATTGAAGATTTATTTAGCTTGTGATCTTATAAACTGTAATGTACCAGTGCAAAGACGAGGGCTGCGATAGCCCAGTGGTCAAGGTAACGGATCGTGGCTGGTATTGTCACGCGAGTTCGAGCCCATTACCACTAATGACCCGCCGTGTAGGGGAGCGATGCACGTAAAATATGTCGACAGCTCAAACGTCCTCCCGTTGGTGTTCTTAGGAGAGGGGTGCCAGCTCAGGTGTCGTCCACGTCACTTGACCATGGTTCTAAATTACGTGGTCCGTCGCAAAAAGCCCTCGTATAATGAACAGTGCGACGCTAATATTCACTCACTCACCAAGTAAAAAGACTCGGAACAACTTTCTGGATATCTATTGAGGTGTTTCTGACTATGTTGGCCTCAGTGGGCAAAGTGAATATGGTCAAGGACTCGAGATCTGAGTGTCATGAGTTCCAGCCTTAATGCCACTGAAGATCCACTGTGTAGAGAGATGCAATGTTCATTCAAGCTGTCAAAGCTTAAAGTCTTCCCGCTGGGGAGGTGTGGAAGTTAGGAGAGGAAAGCCTGCTTAAATGACATCCTGATCAACTATGGCCCAAAATTAAAAGGTTCTTTGCCAATAACCCTTGTATTGCTTCAAAGTACGACGTAAATGTTGAATTTCAACCCCCCAAAACTTTAATCATGGTAATAACGTTATTAAGTCTCAGGTTCGAGTCCTAGTGCAACCAAAGACCTGCCATGTAGAAGAGCTGATGCACATTAAATTAGTTGAGTCTCCAGTGAGTGTGTTTATTAAAGTCACGCTATAAAATAACACGAAGATTATTTGTGACTGTTCTCTTAGTTTAAATCTCTGTCAAGTGACAAGGAGGTTACCTGAGATGGAACCCCACTCTTTGAAGTACCATACCACACCGTGAGGACTTTAAACCACGAGAAATTTAACAAGTGCGGTCTTAAGTCGTACTAGGATTATAATTCGAAAAATTCTTCGAACCGTAAGTCCCCTCGAGAGGTTGGTGCTAGGGGAAGAGAGATGGGTGGACCCCTGTTCCCCCTCAAAATTGGGGTGAAACCTAGCCAAGCAGGTGACAGCCTACCGTACTGTCACCTGCTTGGTGCTGAATGGTACGGCTAGTGAGTAAGTGAACATTAACGTCGCACTGTTCAGTTACACGAGGGCTTTTGGAGACGGACCTCGTAATTTTGAACAATGGTCAACGAGGATGACACCTGAGCTGGCACCACTTCTCCTAACTACCGCATCACACCAACGGGAGGACAAAGGTAAGGATAACAACAGACGTAATATAGCCTCTTGCCACGATACATTTCATGGACCTTGATCTGAAACCGAGATTGGGAGGCATTAAAAACAAGAACAGACACAAATAATTGCTCGTAAAATAATTATCAGGAATTTTTACTTTTTAAAATTTACTTTAAATTTGATCAGAACGTTGATTTGTACGAATGAAATGTATAATTCTAATTAATTCAAATTTTAATGATGTGTAAATTGTAAAAATAATCAATATTTTCACTGTAAAATTTCACCGCAATCTAAATATAAATCTTCCTCTTGTACGATTATTATTTTAAATAATTTTCCAATTGAAGTTTCCAAAAACAAGTAAATCAAATATTATGATTCTAAGACAGCGTTTCGCAAATTGGGGGGTGCGCCTCCCCTAGAGTCGTGTGATAACTCTAAGAGGGGGCGCGAGCATATTGAGAAGTCGAAAACAAAAAAAAATATTTACTGAGAGTAAACAAACAAAAAACCCACACATTTACACTTATAAATGTACTGGTGTACATTTATAAGTGTATTTTATAATTATTTTAATAATACTAAGTTATAAGAACAAGTTTAATAAAAACAGTGATCCCATGGGTTTGTTATATATAAAATTATATACAAAACTAACACTTAACTTGATGATTTGTTCGATTTACAATTAATCGTTAACTGCCGATTAAAAGTTACGCGATCCGCTCCCGAATGCATTTAAGCTCGCGTGTGTGATGCATTGGGGGAGCAGAAATAAATAAGCAAATCCTGTGTGTGAGAGAGAAATAAGTAAATCTTTCGCAAACACACTATCAAGGTCCTTTCATTGCATTCTAAAGCCTACGGAATAATTTTATGGATAGCAATTCACAGAAAAGATCGTACTTTGGAAAGACGCATATATACGTCCGAGGCAATCATTGTTTTGGCTGAGCAAGACGTTTATAATCGCCGGGGAGACTTAAGAGGTTAAAGTCGCATTATAGCCTTAGCTCCAAGTACAGTATTATTGAATTCAAAATATTGTTATTATACGGAGGGAGGGGGAGAAACGCGATGAAAATTATGATTGCATTTTGGGTCTCAAATATTGAAAGTTTGTGTGTGTGTGAGAAACACTATTCTAAGAAACTGAGTTCGAGATATTATTAACAAAACAACACATTCAACCTCCCTAAAATGCGATTATTTGGACCAATCAATTGCAATAAAATGAAAACTTTTTCCCAAGACATTTTGGCGATAAATAGCCAAATCGGGATTCTCCGCTTTTGAACTTTTCCAGTTGCGAGCTCGCCTGGAGGATAACGGTGAGCAAAAATTAACGTTTTTCAAACAACCAAAAGAAAAGTTGTTTAATTTATCACGCATATTCAAGTGAAGTAATTTTTGTACCTTTATTTTATCCTTTCTATGACCTGAAAGGGAAAAGTCAAGTTGTCTTTTTTCTTTTCCTTCTCTTTGCTTAACTTCATGCTCACAAAGGATAATTGAAACACATATGCAATGAAAAAAAAGAACATAGGTTTTTTAAAGATTAGTTGCAGTTTTGATACGAAATATGGAAACTCTTTCTCAGTTGACAGACTTTGTATGATTCGAATTTTAAAACACTTAACTCTGAAAAAAAAATAATTCATTGTTATTTGTTTACAAAAAATCCTTTTTCATTTTTTTTCCAGCTGAAAAGATTGTCACCATGCTTAATTTACTTTTAAAAGCCTTCGGTAATTTCTGTCATGCAAAGTGAATGTTGCATAGAATTCATTTTAAACATGTGTCAAGTTTTTTCTTTCTTAGATTTAAATTCGCATAAGATTTGAAAGTAAACAGCACGCGTCAAAGGATCTGTTAAAAATTCGAAAACAAGATAATATTTGAAACATTTATTTTTTTGGAAAATGCTCATTTTCACAATAAGTATTTTCTTAACTGAAAAAAGAAGATTTAATAGTATTATTTTTTGTTCTTTTATATATTTTGAAAGCATACCACCTCAAAAATGTATCGCTTTTGCCAAAGTAAATTTGTTTAGTTGTGCTTGTGTAAGCAATTCGGATTTGCTTGTATACTTATAAAAAAAAATTGAAACTGAAAACATAAAACGTACGAGTCAAAGTCATAAAAACATTTTTCTAGCTTTTACTTGAAGGAATTTTGAAAGATAATTTTTTTAACTGAAACACAATACATAACATTTGTATTTTTAATTCAAAATCCCACACTCTTCTTTCCCCCTGGTTTACATGTTTAAGACATTAGATGTTTGCCATCCCTTTTTTCTATTGTTTAACATTGTACAGAAATTTGTATTTCATTCCAATGACCATGATAACATAAGAGCATATAAAAATAAAAGAAAAATTTTACAAAAGTGATTGTTTTTCTCGTGATAAAATGAAATACATTTTTGGGTTACTTTAGGGGTGGGCGGATTTTTCCAGGGTACAGCCTACTTCTAACATTTTTAAGGTTTTGCGGTTCACCCTCTGGCGCAGGTGTGGTCCCTTCTGTATTAAAATTGTATGTTTTCTTTTCTTAACATTTGTTTTCGACATTGCACCTTTCTATTAAAATGTGAGATTACGAGTAACACAAATAAGTAACACGTAACACGAGTCAATTTTAATGTTTGGACAACTCTGAGCGACTGCTAGACCGTCGAACGTGGGTGTATTCCATGCAGTGAGAAGGGAACATACGCGAACCATTGAATCAGAAACCGACATAAGTACGTACAATTGCTCGCTGCCGATTCCCGCGACATCGTAGGACGACATCAATTCGAGAATTCAATCCCGTGGAAACGTGAGATGTGGGATGATATCTCAATAGCCAATCCCGTGGTATCACGGGAGGAGCTGATCATCAATATTTAATATCCCCTTCAGTTGGCACGTGGAGAAAAATTCATTTCTACGACTGGCATTGCAGTGATCGCTTCGTTCAATACAGGGGCAGTGAACATGTTAAGCGTCATCCTTCGCTTCCAATGAAGGTACGTGTGTCTTCCACACATTTATTGGATCATTTGTTTAAGTAAACACAATCGCATCATTGTGAAAAGCGGATTCTCCAGTCTAGCTGGCGTCGGTGTTCCATAAATATGTTTCTTAAGAGTGAAGCCGGCTGGGTCGCGCAGTTGATTTGCCGCTGGCCTTCTGACCAAAGGATACAGGTTCGACTACGGCCCAAATCGGTGGATCTTCATTATGCAGAGAATCGACAAAAGCCATATAGCAAGATTATGCGGCATATAAAAACTCCCTTGAGTGCTCGTTTGGCTTAGGTGCTTACTGCAAAATTAAATTTCTAAGTACAATTTCGCATCGGGAAAGTTCAGGTGCCTCTCTGTGGGAAGGAAACTGGGAGTCACAAAATTACTTGCGGCAATTGGTATCGCCTATATGGTGCTGCACTGAAAAGTGATACTAGCTTCTGGGGAATGTACTAGGTCTGTAAAAGTAAAAATACCAATCCGCAGCCTCATTAGAAAAAAAAGTAAGCACGTCTTAGGTGTTACTCGTAGTAAAAGTGGTCACTCCAAAAAGATTTGGTGGTTCACCGGTCGATCGTGATTGACTTAATGCTTATCCCTGGACTTATGCAATGGAGCATGTAGGGCTCTAATCTCCAGTTATGATGTAACACTAACAGTAATGTATGTTCTATTAGAGAGAGAGAGGTTGTGTGGTGTATGTGTAATGCTGGATTTTCCTAAAATGTGAATATTTATCTCCCTATTTTCATTATGCTTTTATTTTCGGCATAAATTCATTTGCATTCATATTGTCCATAGCCAGAGACCCATTTCAACAAAAAAGACTTTCTCAAAAGTGTTCCACTGTGTTATTTCTTTTATATTTCGTAGGGATATGAATTAAAGCCGATATTCATGCACGAGGGTGAGTCTGAAAGTAAGTTTCCCTGTCGACTGTGATCAGAATTGTGTATGAAAGTCGAAACATAGAATAAGACGTTAAAAATAAGACATACCGCATAACGCGCACTGTGAACACAAAAAATGAGATCGAAATTTAAGGCTGCGCGTTATACGCCGGATTTTACGGTAACTTTATTTTTTCACATAAGTACCAAGTATATTGCGACATTTGTCATACCGCTTGATGAACTTCAGTAAGCTCTCCAAGAAAAATCCAGGGCTTTGCATACGGATTAGCATTGGACTGGTGATGACAGATTTTTCCTCTCCATTGACGTGACCTTCGCTTCGGAAGTGAAATGGTGGACCCACGTTTCATCCTCCATCCCAATACGAAACAGAAAGTCATTCCCATCCTTATGGCGACGCTCGGGATGTTCCAGGCTGACCGCCATGCATTGTTCCATGTGTGTGGGAGTCGGTTGTCAGGAGACCTATCGTGTTGACACTTTCCTATATCCAAGTATATCATTGATGATCTTTTGAGGAAGGTGGATGACAAGATTAAAGCAAACCAGCGTATCACCATCGATGGTTTGGAATCGGATTTGAGCGAGCTCAATAGATGCAAAGCCTTGAATTTTTCTTGGAGAGCTTTTTGAAGCTCATCAAGTGGTATGACAAGTGCCCCAATGTACTTGGTACTTACGGGGAAAATAAAGTTATACCTTATCTTTAATGTCACATTCTATGTTTGGACTTTCATACACAACTCTGACCACAGTCGACAGGGGAAACTTACTTTCCGACTTACCCTCGAAATAAGTACCCAATGCTAAAGAAATCCTGCAAAAATTAAAAACCGCAATTTTTTATGAGTATAAACTTGGTAGTAATGTTTCAAAGGCTGCACGCAGTATGAATCGGCATTTGGAGAGAATACTGTTAAGATGACATGGCACCCCAAAAATGACCGACCTATCGTTTTTTAAAATTTTTATTTAATCTTATTCTTTGCATTCTTATCTTTCGATTGATACATCATTTGTGCAAGTCGGAAAGTTAGAAGGTGAAGAAAACTTCATTTGAAAACAAATTAGTCAATTCGGCCACGCCCCCTTTTTAGAAAAAAAAGCTCAAAAAAGTGTTATGATAAAAAAATCTATTTTATAAAGAGAAATAATAACTATAAAAAAAGAATATGTGATATATAAAGCAGTATATTTTCGAGGCAATACAATAATGTAATTTTTCTTTTTTGTGAAATGTTTGCATATAAAATTTTTGAATTAAGGCATTTTATATTAATAATTTCAGTTCTTATTCCTGATATGTTTTTCATACAAATGTATTACTTCAATATTATGTGAAGAAAAAAACTAAACTTTTTTTAAACATTTTTCGTGGATTTTCTTGTGTGTGTGGGTGTGTGCAATTAATACCTTCTTAAAATTGATCATTTATAAAAATGTATGGGTTGAAAAAATACGAAAATGCAACTATTTTCAAGAAAAATATATAACTAATATCTTAAAGTTGTATTTTAAATTTATTTAAGCTTATTATAATTTTTTTTCAGAATTATAGACATTAAAGTGGTTTTTCTCAGTTTGTGCTTTTCGAAACATTAGTGCATTCAAAATGTTACTCCTTCCACAACTATTTACCAATAACTTCCATTTTTTTGCTGTGTGTTGCATATAAAGCATGTAACAAAATTTTGCTGTAAATTGAATATTTTTTTTAAAAAAAAATTAAAATGTAAGAGTTATTGGCTTTTTCGTTTATTTTAAGCATGTATATCAACATTTTATTTGTGTTTCTTCTCAACGAATTAAGTTATTGTAAAATTGATTCCTAAAGTTGTTTATAACATCCATAAGAATATTACAAAAAAATTTCAGGTTAAAAAATTAATAATTATAGAAGGAGTAGGATTTGAAAAGTTTCCAAATTTTCTTCAAAAAATTTACGTTTTAAAAATTGTGTGCATAATATGTGAAAAATTTCTTCTCGTATCATTTTCTGGAATAGAAACATTATATAAAATGTTAAAATATAATTTTTAAATACATAAAGAAAGAAAGTAGCTCAAAAGGTACCAAGTCCTCTTAATAATTGATAAGTGCAGTGTTGGTTTGAAAACTTTTGGTCTGGTGGTTTTTCCCTACAAAATAAACTGCTTGGAAGACCCAAAACTGAATGAATGCGCTAAAAATGATGCTCTGAAAGCATTAGTGGAAACGAATCCAACAGCACATATTTTACTGCCAGTATATTTTTGAAATACATGAAAATTAGATGTTATACTCCCATTGCATGTTAATCCTCACGGCTAAATATTTCTCCATGACAACACTCGGTCGCATTCATTAAACAAAACAATAGCGAAATTAAATGAATTAAAATATGAAATTTTGCAGCCCTCAATTTATTTAGCGAACCTTTTACTGACCGAATTTTATTTATTTTAAACATTAGAAAAAGTTTTTACAGGCTAAACGGCTTGAAAGAAGACAGTCTAAAAAATTAAACATCAAATTGATTCTAAGATCAGAATTTTTAAAGATAGGTATGCATGCATTAAAATATCGTTTGGAAATGTGTATTGAAGCAAACGGAGCATATTTTGTTTAAATAAACAGCTTTTGAAAAATATCTATGCAGTTTTATGTATTCACTAAAAAATCCGACCTTTCCACAGACGCACCCACATAACAAGTAACTAGTGTTAGAGATATTCTTACAGAATTAAAAATTTTACTTTAATATATTTGAAATACATTTGGCAATAAATTTCGGTGAATAGTCCTGTAACGTTAACGTAGATGAAAGGTTAACGAAAGTTATCTCTTACTGTCCTTCTCTCTCAAAATAGTCACCTCCTATAACTATGTACCACTGAGATCTACTATACATGTCTTGGAAACTTTGCAAAAAGTCTTCTTTTGGGATGGAGCTCAAAAGCCTCGTTAAGTTTCGTTGGATGTTAGGAATATCGTTAATATCGATAACACGTTTTCCTCATCCCAAAATTATGGGTAACGATTTCTCGTATGGATTCACGGTTAATATGCACTTCATTAGCTATCATGGCACAGTTAATTGACGTTCTTTAGTAAATAATTTTCTCAATGTTTTCGTCACTGCTAGAGGTAGCCAGTCTTCGACTACGGGGGTCGTCAAAAACACTTTCCCTACTTTTCGAAAACGTATGAACCACTCGTACACACACTTCATCGATAGTGTTTGATCTTCATAAGTACGTATCCGCATCGCATAAGTTTGTTTCGGTTAAAAACAAACAAAAAGATTAAAACAAAATTATAAACTGATCATTTGTTTGTTAATTTTCCTGTTCTCAGTTAAGAACCAACGTACTAATCCAGCGCTTTGTAAAACAAGTCTTACACGGAACACAAATAGGTCTCAAGTGAACAATGGGGGTGGAAAGAAGATGGTCAACACTTGCCACTCCGCTTGTGCCGCGTTTTGTTTCGCCAGTATTGCCAGATCGGCCATTCTGATTTCATTAACCGAAATTTATTGTCAGAGGTTGTTTGTTAAACTAAATTATATACTTTAAGGTTGAAGATTTATAAATTAAGTTTTAATGTGTGTGTGTGTGTGGAGGAAAAAGGTTTTAAAAAATGACCAGGAAGTGAACGGGAGTATGAAAAGGCAATCCGAGTGCTTCTAAAGGTTAAAGCTTTGCAAAAGGATTAGAAGAGTAAAAGTTTTACATGTTCTGATAAAATTAAATTTGATTGGTTGTCAAAAATTGATAGAAGAAAACTTTTCATACTAGGTTAAGAGTGGGGAAAAGTTGAAATTGAAATACTTAAGTGACTTATAAAGGGTGTTTTTTTAGAGGTATAGAACTTTAAATTGCAATAAAACAACGATGTATTATTCGATTGACATGAATTTTTTTATTCGAAAGATAATCTTGTGGCATTACATTTTAAATATGATTTCTGGCATAGGACTGCTACGACTGGCTCGGATGTAATCCAATCTGGACGTCCAATTTTCGATGACTTTTTCCAACATTTGTGGCAGTATATCGGCAATAACACGGCGAATGTTGTCTTCCAAATGGTCAAGCGTTTGTGTCTTATCCGCATAGACCAATGACTTTACATAGCCCCACAAAAAATAGTCCAGCAGTGTTAAATCACAAGATCTTGGAGGCCAATTCACAGGTCCAAAACATGAAATTCGGCGGTCACCAAACGTGTCTTTCAATAAATCGATTGTGGCACGAGCTGTGTGACATGTTGCGCCGTCTTGTTGGAACCACAGCTCCTGGACATCCTGATTGTTCAATTCAGGAATGAAAAAGTTAGTAATCATGGCTCTATACCGATCACCATTGACTGTAACGTTGTGGCCTTCATCGTTTTTGAAGCAGTACGGACCAATCATTCCTCCAGCCCATAAAGCGCACCAAACAGTCAGTTTTTCTGGATGTAACGGTTTTTTCGACATACACTTGTGGATTAGCTTCACTCCAAATGCGGCAGTTTTGTTTGTTGACGTAGCCATTCAACCAGAAGTGCGCTTCATCGCTAAACAAAATTCGCTTATGAAAATCGCGACCATTATTTTCGAAATAAAATTGCACAATTTGAAAGCGTTGTTCAGGCGTGAGTCTATTCATGATGAATTGCCAAACCAAACTGAGAATAAATCACTTGACAGCTTTTAAATCGATCGCCATCTTGGAAAGTAATGCCAACTTAAACTTCTATACCTGGAAAAAAACACTCTGTACCTTATAGCACAAAATCGCCTAACTAGAATAATAATAATTTACGAATATATTTGTCTTGGGATCTGTTGGAGTTTAAGGTAGAAATGTGTTTGACAATTTTAGTAATAGATAAATCTATCAAATTGTCTATATATGTTCCAATAATTCAATTTATTCCTTTTCAATGATTCCTACAAAGTTTTTAATTGGTTCGCGTTGTCCTGAGCTTAGAATTCTTGATGAATAAACAAGTGTTGAGTATCTGTCTCAGTAGTTCATACTAGGAGGGGGAGATTTCACGGGTCTGCCGCCCACATCATCCTCGATTTTTTTTCAATTTCTTATAATCCTACGAATATAGTACCTAAAATTTGATTAAGTACTTATTATTAATAGTTTATTTTATTAATTAATGTTTATTATGTGGGGTCAAGTGGGGGAAGGGGGTACATTGAAAAACACCCGTTTTCTCTTTTTAAATAGAGATGTTTAGTTATTTCTTTTTTAGAGACTATATTGAGATTATAGTAAATATTTTTTCATTTTAGTTTCTGAAGTTTTCAATAAATTTGATGTTTATTAAGTTTCTTGATATGCTGTTTGCAAATGGTTATTAGTTTAGGCTGTTGAACTTTCTTCTAAAATCAATATTAACTTGCAAAAACTATTAACTTTAGTTCTCACTTGTAGAGCAATATCTAAGGAACACATCTACATAAAAAGTTAAGAATAAGTTTTATAATTATATTTATTATGAGTTGTTTTTTTAGGTGGGGTGATTTGGGGGTATGTTTAGGCTTAGTTAAGTGTTCTATGATAGAGACATTTTTTACCTCTACGTGAACTGTAGCAAATGTCTAATGCTCTACATTTTATAATAAAAGGGCTAAAACAATTAATTTACTTAGTATTTATATTCACTAGATAGTTATTTTAATACTGAAAAACATTTTACAGCCATTAGATGTTGGATTGTTTTCTCCTATGAAAAAAGCTTGGAAGGCGATTTTGAAACATTGCTTGAGAGAAAGCAGATTACAAAATGTTTCTACATCATCATTTCCATTTCTCTTGAAGAAGTTGTTTGAAAGAATGAAGCTGGAAAATGCAGTGAATAGATTTAAAAGGTCAGGACTTCTTCCTCTGAACAGAAAGGCCATCCAACACCATTTCCTCATTACAGATAAAGGAAACAACCAAGAGCACATAGTACAAGAACAGATTCTTCCACAACGATTGTATCTTCTGAAGCTCTGTGCCGCTCAACTCACCTCTAAAAGATAAAGAAACCAATAACACAAACTCTCTCTCCCACCCCATTTGTAAGAACAATTTTAGCCATTGAGAATTCAAAGAGAAAGCGAAAAAGAGTACAGAGCAAGACTGGTGAGGTTTTAACTAACGAAAATGTTTTGTAAAGGTTGGCTGCTAAAGAAAGTGACCTTAAGAACAAATTCCATCAAGTAAATATAAAGAAGGATGTAAAAGATACAGAAAGTTTTAAAGTAAAGCAAGGATCATGGGTAGAAAGGTTGAGTACTGGTCAAAAGAAGTCAATCATCTAAATTCATTGGACAAGTGATAGAAATTAATGAGTTCTATCACAGAAAATATCTGACCAAGTTACCATTGGGGGACTATTACACTTTTCCTGCTATTGATGATGAAGGCTGTGTAGAGTTCAGTGATATATGCTGCGTAGTACGTGAACCTAATTTTGATAGCCGTGGCCACATTGTTTCTTTAGTTAAATAATTTGCAAAAAAAATTTTTTTGCCCATTTGCACCATTAAATATAATCAAAGCACATTTATTGTAGCGTATTCTTGTTTCAAAAAGAATATCTACATATTTTTATTTAAATATACACCAATTTTAGAGCTACCCCCACTTTCCACCAACATGGGGTAAACTGGAGGTATCAAAACATGCTCTTTCAAATGTATCACTGTGAGAAAACAATTAAACAAAATAGAATAGCTGTGCTTCATGTTTAATCTATATGAATCCAATGTATATAAAATGCATCAAAAGTTTCATTAAAATTAGTTTAATAGTTTGATTTTAGGAGCTTCTCTAAAAAAAGCTTGATTTTACCCCCACTTTCCCCCACCTGACCCTATTCAATAATTTTTTTTTACTATTTTTTCGCTCCAGAGAATCGACTAAATGAAAAGAAAATCATGGAGTATTGGGGTATGATACGAAAATGATGGACTTTCAACCCTCGACCCTTCTGTGTGTGCCACTGATACGTATGTCTTAATAATAAATTTTAAGAGCTTTCTATGTAATTAAAGTGTGATTTTGCTGCTTGTCCCCAAATAGGGGAGACGTAAGTAAGGATTGATCAGAGTGAAGAACAAATAAGAAAAACTGGAATTAATCTGCATTTGAGTAGTAGGGAAAGAAAATTGGAAGAACCTTTAATGTAAATGACTTGATTACAGTAAAGCAGTTGCCAATAGACATTTTAATGTATTATCTGGATTAGTTCAGGGGTTACCAAAGGATAATTCTCTCATCTTCCCTCTCTAGCATTTAGCCCTTTTGCAGCTTTCTGCCCGTCTCTCCCCTCCTGCTAAGGCTGTTATTTTATGGGACAAGTTCTGCCCTTCAGGCCATGACACGTAACCTAGATAAACAAAGTTCCCGAGTCCAGAGCTGCAGGAAGCTACTAAACAGAATTCAAACAAAGGTTGCTTTCCAGTGGGTGCCATCCCATTGTGGTCTTTGGGGAAATGAGAAGATGGACCTCTTAGCAAAAAGAGGTACAATAATTCTCCAAAGGTTATAACAACCTCGTTGATGTTGCTGGTGTTTGGGGGTTCGAGGAAATATCAGCCATGTATGATTAGTTCAAATTCCACTTTATTATTTCTCACTAACTTAAATCAAACAACTCAGGGTAGGAAATAAAGAACATTACTAATTATAAGAGCAATCGCACGGATAAAGGGGTATCTAATACATGAGTGTAATATAATTCACTTACTCTTAGAACACTTTGAACATCTACGGTATAATTTCACCATAATTCTCTTATTTGCTGTACGACCTCCGGTCGTTTTATCATTAAATTTTATCTCATAACCTATTCGCCAATTAGTAATAATTGATCCTCTAGAAACTACTCGTCGACTACTCTTGACTGGCTCCCGACTAACTCTCAGCTAACTTCGCGTACCTAAAAGTCAATGCTTAAATAAAACCACTCATTTTCATAAGTCAATTCTTCTTCGGGAGAAAGTTTTCAATAGAACAATAGTTAGAAATAAATTTACCCTAAGAGGATTAGTTACAGGCGCGCGAGTAGACCCATTCCAAGGTCTTCCAAAGGCCTACCTCTTCCCCCTGCTAAGCTCAAGATTAATAAGATCTATAAAAAGTATTTTCGTGGTGCAGCTGCCAGTGCTTCTAAAAATAAATCTTGGAGGGTGTTGCTAAAACCTGACTGTGTCTCGGACTCTCCTAGTGCTACTGCTGTAGCTGAGCTTAGAATATTGACTGGATATGACTGACTTTGTGCTCATTTGTTTCTTTTTCTTTTTGTTTCTTTGTCTCACCTCTATGTGTTTAGTGTAATTCTGGACAAGTCATAGACGCTGCTCATTTAGACGTGTTAAGAATTTGGACTGTGTTGTAAAAAAGTATAGGAGAGCTCGTTGCCTGATGACCTGAAGGCTAATGGCCAGGCATTTGATAAATAACTCTTCCCTCTCTATTAAAAGGGACAATTACTCTAAAAACACTTTCTCGACAACAAAGTCCCGACATTTCAAGCTTCCAAAAGAGGAAACGCATAGCATTGAATGTTACATCTCTCATCAATGAAATTCCATGGGGCCGTGGTGGATTTGTGGTCGTGAACATGGTTTTTGGATCATGAGTTTGGGTTCTTGTGCCATTGAAGACCCGTCAAGTAGATGGTCCGATGTTTAAAACTGAAGTGGCTCTAAGTCCACTCGTTGGCGTGGTGCGGAGGCTGGGAGAGTGGAGTGCTAGCTCAAGCGTCGTCTTCTTCAATTGATCCATACTCAAAATGATAAAGTCCGTGACAAATACCCCTAGTGTTCCCTAACTCAAACTTCCACAACATATTATATACAGATTTAAAGAGGTATCCAACTAATAAATTTAAAAAGAAACATCTCATTTCATTTTAAAATGTAGATTTTGATAAAAGTGAGGGCATCTAATACGTAATAAAGTAGAAACGTACAAGAAGCAGCTACTACGATAAATTCCACATTCAAACTCCTTTTTTATTTTTGTTGTCTTTTATCTGACAGTAGCAGCCTTTTTTATTTTAGTGTATAAATTCTTGAAAGAGTTTACAGACCCCCTCCCCCTCTCTCTCTTAAGTATGTTTTGTTTGATTTTCTAGAAAACTAACTAAAAATACGTAAAAAAGAAATAAATTAAGCACTCGTATAAACTACACAATGTTTTTCAACGATGAAATTCTACTCAGTTTAATTTCTAGATTGGGATATTATAATTTTAAAATTTAAGGGTCAGCTTATAGAAAATAATAATTGCCCGAGTATAATAATCAAATAAAAGAAAATTTTATAAAAGAGGGGCATGCCCGTAAAATTTAACTTTAGACTTTTGTGAAAAGTTTTGCTACATATCAGTCATTTAGAAAACGCAATAAATGAATACCGTATATTTCCCCCGTGTAAGCCAAGAGTGGGTGTTTTCTGTAGACTTGCCCTACATTTGAAACCTATATATCAGCCGAATTAACAAAAAAAACTGCTCCTGTAATTTTCAAATAGACTGCCATGAGGGTGAAAATGTTGCCAAACGGATAAAACAAGAGACACTGTTTTTTCAAAGTTAACAGAACTTTCAGATTCGGTCCATTATTTCTAGAACTATTCGAGATAAATTTTAGTGAAACTTGATACGAACATAGGATATGATACAAAGAAAAAAATAACCATTGAACAGTAATAAACGCACGCATGATCGTGTATAACAGTAAAAGGAGTAGAAAGGTATGAAACAGCGGTTGCACAATAGAGCAAAAAAAAAAAAAAGGTTAATAAAGAGCGTTTTTTTTCCACGTATAGAAGTTTAAGTTGGCATTACTTTCCAAGATGGCGACCGATTTAACAGCTGTCAAGTGATTTATTCTCAGTTTGGTTTGGCAATTCATCAAAACGATCATCAAGCAAGCCGTAGATTCGTCGAATGGACCCAAAACGAGATTGCCGTCGTTCCCGATTTTCATAAGCGAATTTTGTTTAGCGATGAAGAGCACTTCTGGTTGAATGGCTACGTCAACAAACAAAACTGCCACATTTGGAGTGAAGCTAATCCACAAGTGTATGTCGAAACACCGTTACATCCAGAAAAACTGACAGTTTGGTGCGCTTTATGGGCTGGAGGAATCATTGGTCCGTACTGCTTCAAAAACGATGAAGGCCACAACGTTACAGTCAATGGTGATCGGTACAGAGCCATGATTACTAACTTTTTCATTCCTGAATTGAACAATCATGATGTCTAGGAGCTGTGGTTCCAACAAGATGGCGCAACATGTCACACAGCTCGTGCCACAATCGATTTATTGAAAGACACGTTTGGTGACCACCGAATTTTATGTTTTGGACCTGTGAATTGGCCTCCAAGATCTTGTGATTTAACACCGCTAGACTATTTTCTGTGGGGCTATGTGAAGTCATTGGTCTATGCGGATAAGCCACAAACGCTTGACCATTTGGGAGACAACATTCGTCGTGTTATTGCCGATATACGGCCACAAATGTTGGAAAAAGTCATCGAAAATTGGACGTCCAGATTGGACTACATCCGAGCCAACCGTGGCAGTCATATGCCAGAAATCATATTTAAAATGTAATGCCACAAGATTATCTTTCGAATAAAAAAAATTCATGTCAATCGAATAATACATCGTTGTTTTATTGCAATTTAAAGTTCTAAACCTCTAAAAAAACACCCTTTACATTGGAAATAAGAAAGTTTTTGAATTCCTGTTGCAGTTGGTCCCATTCGTTCAGCAATGCTGATTTTAGGTATTCATTGATTGATTGAATATTAACGTCGCACTGTTCCGCTACACGAGGGCTTTTGGCGACGGACCACGTAATTTTGAACCATGGTCAAGTGATGTGGACGACACCTGAGCTGGCACCCCCTCTCCGAACTACCACACCAACGGGAGGACATTTCGGCTCTCGATAGATTTAACGTGCATCGCTGCCCTACATGGTGGGTCTTTAGTTGTACTGGGCTCGTAACTCGTGACAAGGCAAGCCATGATCCGATACCTATACCACTCGGCTATCGCGGCCACGATTTTAGGTATTGAAAGGCTCTCGGAAGGGAGTTGCGAGTTGCCATAGAAGTTCCCAGAGAAAACCAGGCATGCTCTTTAGGGTTGAGGTCTGCTGGCCAATGCATCCAGCGAATATCCTCCCTTTTCAGAAATTTGATGACCAGATGAGCTGTATGTGACCTTGCGTTGTCATCCATTAAAATGAAATAGGGTCAACCACACCCCTGAAAAGGTGAACGAAGGGCCCATCTCTATGCCTCACAGCAGTCACAGTGCTTCTTTCAAAGACATGAAGGTGTGTGCAGCGATTCAGCGTGATGCCTGCCCAGCAATTAATCCTTCCACTGCTTTAATGGATATTGGAGTGCAAGTAGTGAATCCCTGGTTCTTTCCATGTGAAAGGACGGTGACAATCACTGGTTTGGCTGAACAGAGACTCATTAGTGAAGAGAAGATCTCTGCACTATCTTCAACGGACTCTCTTGTTCGCACAAGGGTTGTTAATAACAGTTCCTTTTTCAAACAGCCATCATATAAAAAAATGTTCAATAAAGGCTGAACGCGGGGGTAGTTTTTTTCCCAAGGGACCGATTGATAGCTCTGAAACAGGGGCGGGCAAACCATTCCCCGGTACGTGCTACTTCAAATTTTTTCAAGCTGTTGCGGTCCATCCAGATGTGTAGATGGGGTGAGCTAAGAAAAAGGCCTACGATATTTATTACAACTTAATAATAAATACGGAATACGTACTTACCTACAAAACTGCAGTAAAATAAGCTTACACATATAAGACAGCATCTACAGCAAAACGCAAGACACAAACATAATAATAATAGCCACGAATATAAAAACATCAAATGATGCATTTGTTACGATTTATAATACTAAGAAATGAAACATTTTCATCCAAAGTTAGTGCTCATAGTCAGTTGAGTCTGCATAGTGTCAACCAATCTTGAATAATTCGGTATAAATAACTAGTTGCTTCAGGCGGTCGCCTCAAAATGTTTTGGCGGTCCACCGCCGATCGCGATCGACTTAATGTCCATCCCTGCTCTAAACCTTTTCGGGTACGCACAATTCCTTTAGACACTCCGCTAATAGCCCTCGTGTGTTGCATAAGCGTAGGAGGTAAAAATCTCGTTGTAGAGACTTATAGAACACCTAACCCCTTCGAGTTTTAACATTCGATCTTTGATATTTATTAAGATTAATAACGATGCTCTGGAAACTTGCCCATTGATGGATGAAAATACATTTACATAAAAATATAAGAATTTAATTTTAAGGACTAATTCGAGTTGAGTAAAAATAAATTTGAAAATAAGGTCTGAAATACAGTCACGCGCTACTTTTTTTTTGGAGTTTACTCCTTAAGAATCAATTTTCATATAAAGCCCCCGGTATGGAAATATTATGAGGAGTGAAATTTGCACAAGCGTTAAGAAAAATGCGTTATGCTGTGTTCTGAGCATGCGCCAAATCGCTGTTGGAAGAAAGCAGGTAACGGAGTAACTTCATGGACAGACTGTGTGTGTGTGACGCCAGTAAGTAATCACGTGATTCCAAAGTCAATAAATGCACGCGTGAATTCATAGCGTTAGTTTTCCTATATGTTTGTTGACGTTGTTCTTTTGTCTTAATTTTATCTAATTAAAAACATCTGATATCATTGTATTTTTTGTATTATTTTAGAATATATATTTGTTAGGAAATATAATCTTAACAACTCTTTTATATAATTTTTGTTTTATTCTAATTTATTTATCTAATTAGGTAATTGTCTACTTCCGACTAGTGTTAGCTGGCACATTTATTTATCCTAGTTCGGTTGGATCCTAGCATTTTTATTTATAGTTCATGGTACACTTAGGTATGGCTCTTAGTTATTTTAGTTCTTAAATAATTTAGTAGTTATTTATTATATAGTTTTGCGCAAGAAGGCTTGACAGTATAGAATTAAAACTACTTTTTTAAAATTGTATGATTATCGAATTACAATGATATCATTTCTTTAAAAAAAGCTTACACCTATTATTATACAACACAGTGTCAATTAGGTGTGAATAATATAAAAATGTCTGTTTGTGTAATTTTAATTAATTCAAAATCAGGAGAAAATATTTATTTTGAATTTTTTCAATTTGATGATAATTTGTGGGAGGAATGTTTACAAAAATTAAAGAAATGTTTCTTTGATTTTTACCTTCCACACACAAATTATCGATTTCTAAATATTTATAATTATTCTTTGCTGTTAAAATTTAATATATGTCATTTCTTTCTTTAAATTAAAATACGATATTCTTAAGGGGAATGAAACCATTACAAAAGGGGTAACAATTTTTAGAAATGATTACATTTAATTTGATATGTTATCTTATTTTTTTGAAGTACATATCAAACTTGCAAAAAAGTTTATTTCTTGAAGCCTGTGTACATAGAGCATTAGTTAATATGAAAGTTTTAGATAAATGAAGAGAGTTATCTTTTGGTAAAAGTGTTTTTTATTCCATCTTTTTTTTTTAAATCTCAGTGGCTACTTAAGAAGTAAGTATTTGTTTATCCATGATTTAACTATTTTCCTTTTTTGCACAAATCCTTAAAATAGTTTAATTTCTGAAAACTCAGTATTATGCATGTAAAGGTAATTAAGGATATATATGTCTCCTGTGATGAAAATTGAATTTTTTGTACAACTTCAGGAATTGCAAATTTTATAATAGTATGGCTTATCAATGGGGACATTAAACACTCTATGTGAAGCATTATAAGTGTCAGACATTTGAAATAATCCCGTAATTTTGGTTTGATTTATCAATACTATAGGAAGTTCTTAATTTTTTTTCCTTTGTACTTATATGCTACTAGCTGATAAACCTGTTCTTCACACAGGTGTGAATTTATATATATATAAATAATGTTATGCATGAAATTTCTCTTCCCCTCCCCCCAGTACTTCATTATTTAGAAATGGTAAATAACAATTTTCTAAAAAATATATTATATTTACTCGAGAGTTTACTTACCTACACTTAAAATTCAAATGAATATTTTATTTCACTGTGGAACAGTTATTTGTTGAAAATGAATTTTTTGTTTACACAATGTATTGCGTATAAATACTTCATATATATTTTGTACAATATTCTGAAGCATTTAAAGATATTTGAAAATGTTTCTAAGAAAATAACATCCTATCTTTTTGACTGTCTGATTTACTTAGTAATTATCCTTTAAAAATGTTTGGAATTTTTTTTAGAAATGATTGTATAAAGTATAATAAAAGAAAATACTATTTCACTATTAAGTTAAAGAAATGAATCATATTAATATATACTTTTTAAGAAATATTCAATGTAATATGATCTTCACCTTTATATCTCGGCTACTAAATATTATGCATGGATATGCGACACTTGGATCACAAATTCAGATTATTAATGCGAGTATGAATTATATTAAAAATTTACATTACAAATTCAATAACTTTTTTAATTGCCTTTGTATAAAGTGCTTATAACATGTTGAACAACTTGTTTTAAATAATTGTATAATATTAAGGAATATTTCATCAGAAAAAATGCTATAATTTTCACAAATTCAATTTAATTTCTTATTGAATTACATACTTCTTTAAGCTATTGTTTGTCTCATATTAGATAGAGGTAATATGAAAGTTTTTGATTAATAATAAATATTTACCCTTTGATGAAAATGAGAATCTTATTTTTATAACACAATGAATTGCAAATAAGATAGAAACAATTTAATACAGTATAATACAATAATATGGAAATAAATAATTGCATAAACTTTCCATTCACAATTTCTACTAGTTATGTCTCTTGACCAGATATTTATGTTTAGTGTTAAACACTTGAGTTCCATTCCATGCAAACTTAAAACTTACTTGGAGAAAGGATAAATAATGATAAATCTACAAATTGTGCAAATACCAATAAATGCATATTTGTTATACATATGTAGTAAAAAAATTTGTATATGTGTGAGACAGGTTTTTATACCATACAATCAAACTCTGAAAAACATGTGTTGATACCACGTAAATATATTACAATTTTTATTTTTTTCTAAAAGAATTATGAATTCAAAAATGACTTTTTTTTTATTTTGGTCATGTAGGAGTGTGTGTGTGAGCAGGACTTTTATATTTAATATATGGACACAAATTTATATTCTACTATATACACATTCTAATTTAAAAATTTTAATGCCTTAATTTATTACCATATTTGGAATTCAATTCTCGATAAATCATATTTTACCTTAAGTAGTGCAGTGAATAAAGGTTTTTAAATTGTAGCACAATTTTTTATGTGTAATTTTACAAATGGTAAATGATAATTTTGATTTCTAATGTTTGAAAGTGGTTCTTATTTCATCAACTAGTATAAACATTAACAGAGCTGTAATAAAGTAAGATATTTTTCCATTTCTTTATTTTTTCTTTTCCCCCCTGTAATATTGTAGAATTACTAAGTAAAATAAGTTTTATAAATATATACTTCTTTTTAATATATGTATGGTTACATATCAGATTCTTGTGTTCTAATTTTAGATAATTAAATGCTGTAGTACCTCTGTTACTACTCTGAAGATGTGTAAAATAAGTAAAATTTAAGTTAACTAAACATTATAACAACTCAATATAACTTGATATAAAATAAACAAATATTTGCTTTTAAATATTTACATTCTTGTAGAAGTAAGTCTACATCTATCCAAAATCCTTTTTGAAGAAGTTTCATTTGTCTTACGGTGTTGAAAACATTATTCAAAGAGTGTGGTCAAACACATAAACACTGGGAAGATGGTATATAATCCTCACGCTTCATCCTGCTATCAAAGCACTTAGATTTGTTATAATGATATTAAAAAATGATTTTTTCTTTCTAATTATCCTTTCTATAAATGATCGAGCAACCATCAGCAAAATAAGACATTTTAGAAAGTAAAATGTAAATCTTTAAGAACAAAATAATAGTACGCAATAGTAAACAAACGACGCCATATTCACTGGTTGACGAAATCACGTGATCGTGACCTCACAGGAATTTAGTCCATTGGGTACTTTAGAGATAACTTAATAAGCCAGTAAGAGCCTCCGGAAAGTAATGATCCGTTTCTGTATTGGTCATGTTACTGGGCTTCGGATCCATAAGTCATCGGTTCTACACTCCGAAGAGGCACCGACACTTTCCGTTCAATAAGCATATTTTTTGCAGAAAAAGAGATAGATTTAAAGCTGTCATTTGAAATAATAATAATTATTCTTTATTTTAAAATTTAGCCTTACATTTACTCTAAAAAAATCCATTAATAGTTGCCTTTTTTAAGACATTTGATCTTTTAGTGGTTTTTTGCCGCTTTCAATAAACTAGATTTTTGTTTTAGTGCCATTTTTTAAGCAAACGGTTGTCACGAGAAATTGTATATATAAAATAATTATTAGTATTCAAATTTAAAATTTCAAGTCTCAACAAAAAATTTTTTTTCATAAAATAATAGATATGCTGGTTTCTTATAATACATTTTACACATCAGATGCGTTACCATTTTTCCCATAAAAATTTCCTCCGTTTGTTAACCATGCTCTTAATTTGCGAAATACGGAAAAAAACAATTGAAAGAACCAAATGTTGAAACGCTTCTATCATTTTGAATGTTTTTCTTATATAATGAAAGTTCATAATGTGGATTTGAAATCTATTTTATTATTTTAAATTCTAAGAGTATTCATATATATATAAATCCCGTATCACAGTGTTTATCCGCGATGGACTCCGAAACTGCTCAACCGATCCTAACATAATTTTGCATCTTGTGTGTCATCTCGTCCAACTTAAAATATAAAATAGATTTTATGTCAATTCCTGACGTCATTATTTTTTTATTGCCGGAAATGCGTAGAATCCGGGAAACGGGAAAATACGCCAAATATGGGAATGCGTGTGTGCCTCAGGAAGCGGATTTTGTAGACCAAAATGTATGAAAAATTAGTGCCAGGTGTATTTAGAGGGCGCGGAACCAGAATTTCGAATTAAATTCACCCAAAATACCCGTAACTTTGCCGGATAATGCCGGTCAACTGTATTTTAGACACACCCTTTCAGGTCCTTACCTTAAAAGGCTTAGAACGCGAAAACTTGGTCCCTGGCGTATTCTGTGACGCGCAACCTGAAATGATATCCTTTATGAGAAATTGTCGCAACTTTCCCAGATAATACCGTACGATTGTTTTTAGACAAACCCTGGCAGGGGCTTACCTTAAAAGGCTTAGAACGCGAAAACTTGGTCCCTGGCGTATTCTGTGACGCGCAACCTGAAATGATATCCTTTATGAGAAATTGTCGCAACTTTCCCAGATAATACCGTACGATTGTTTTTAGACAAACCCTGGCAGGGGCTTACCTTAAAAGGCTTAGAACGCGAAAACTTGGTCCCTGGCGTATTCTGTGACGCGCAACCTGAAATGATATCCTTTATGAGAAATTGTCGCAACTTTCCCAGATAATACCGTACGATTGTTTTTAGACAAACCCTGGCAGGGGCTTACCTTAAAAGGCTTAGAACGCGAAAACTTGGTCCCTGGCGTATTCTGTGACGCGCAACCTGAAATGATATCCTTTATGAGAAATTGTCGCAACTTTCCCAGATAATACCGTACGATTGTTTTTAGACAAACCCTGGCAGGGGCTTACCTTAAAAGGCTTAGAACGCGAAAACTTGGTCCCTGGCGTATTCTGTGACGCGCAACCTGAAATGATATCCTTTATGAGAAATTGTCGCAACTTTCCCAGATAATACCGTACGATTGTTTTTAGACAAACCCTGGCAGGGGCTTACCTTAAAAGGCTTAGAACGCGAAAACTTGGTCCCTGGCGTATTCTGTGACGCGCAACCTGAAATGATATCCTTTATGAGAAATTGTCGCAACTTTCCCAGATAATACCGTACGATTGTTTTTAGACAAACCCTGGCAGGGGCTTACCTTAAAAGCCTTGGGCGGGAAAACTTGATCCCTGACATATTTTGAGATGGGCGATTTGAATCTGATATCCAATATGAGAAATTGTCGCAACTTTGCCGGATAATTCTGGATGACTGTCTATTACGCGGTCCATGCGAAAGGAGCTTTCCTCAAAAGTCTTGGGGCGGAAAAAGTACTTTTCTGATCCTTTTTGGGATGATGAACGAGAATCTGAAATCGGATATTAGAAATTCCTGCTACGTTTCCCGTAACATAATGCCGGACGACCATAATGCCCCTTTCCAGCGACTGAACTTGCAGGCTCAGGGGAACCGAAAGTAGTCCCCGGTTACGTCTAGGGATGGGAAGCGAGAATCCGAAATCAGATTTCAGGGACTCCCATAAATGTGCAGGATATCATCGAAATTAGGTGGAATGGCTTCGCCTCTACGAAGTCTCGCTTACGAATTTTCATTCCCTCTAGCTGCTGAATTTGCCCGCGCTAGGGCACCGAAATTCCGTCCCGTGTGTGTTTCGGAGCGGGGAAGAAGGGTCTGAAATCGGATTTTAAAAGTTCCGGTAACTTTAAAGAATAATGCCGGACGAAAAATTATGTTCATTAAAAACTTCTTTATCCGTCAATCTGTATTGTTTAAGTTTTCAATTCACCCGTGAGAAGAACGGGTGTACCATCTAATATAAATCTAAAATAATGAATGTGAGCTTTAGCTACTACTACTACTGATTCTAAACTACTGAAGAAAAAGTATTATGTACATCCACTAATACTTGGCGGCGATTTCAATATTGATTTCGTTAAAGATAAAGGATTGAGATTGCAGCACAATTTTTGAAACCTGAGCTTAATTTAAATTTTGTTTCTGGTTAAGCACTGGGGATGACTAGGTATGTTACAATCATTGACGCGACGTTTTCACGATTCGTAAATTTTGTATCTACCGACGTTCACGTATCATGCTTAAATTGCCACAAACCTCTAGTCACAGTGATTAATAATGGCGAGAGTATTGATGTAATTAATACTCAAAGTGATATTAATAGTGAAGTAAATCAACAATGTACTCATACACTATGAGTAAGATATATTTATGTAACATAATTGACGTATATTAGATATATATAGATTATTTTAAAGAATCAGTATGAGAAAATGTAAAAAGAATAGTCTTATAATATATTCTCATGTAATACTTTCAGTAATATATGAGATGGATTATTTACCCTGTTTGCCTACTATATAATCAAAGACAATCGTACTTAAGGAGTTAACTCCAGTCGTGCGTCGCAGCCGAATTACACAGATTTTTTTTTGCTTTCCTTTGTTTCGAAAGGGAACGGTAAGAGAAATTCGTAGACGGCACAGGGTCATCGACCTGTTTCATGTCGTAAAGAAAAGAAAAACTTACTGCAAGGTGATAACATTCATTCAGGAGTCCCTATGAGTAAATAAAAAGTTTTACGAAATATTCTGTACTTGAATTCTTTTTTCGGATTCTTCGATTTATGTGACTTTTTTTCCGTTAGCAATTTAAACTCCATCCAAAACTCCCGGGTGGCCACGGTAGCCTAGTGCTCAAGGTAACAGACTCGTGACCGGCGTGTCATGAGTTCGAGCCGAGTACTGCTGAAGAACCACCGTGCAGAAAGGGGCCGATGCACGACAAAAATGTCGAGGCTTAAACGTCCTCCCTTTGGTCCATCACAAAAAAGCACTTCAACACTTCGAGTAGTTGAATAGTGCGACGTTAATATTCAACTACTCACTCACTTAAAACTCCTGTAGTGTTAAAAAATTAAATGTTAAAACCCCCGTTTTTTCTTAATTATGTTTTTTTTTTTTTACATTAGCTGAACGGTAAATATAAACAGACTTCCTTACTATCTCTTTAAAAAGTTCCAAAAATTCTCGGCTTATATACAGAAATTTGGGGTAAATTTACATGAATAAGATGAACAGAGTATTAGAATATACGTCATTGTTCTATATATATATATAGTATAATAAAATAAAAGTGAAGAAGTACTAGAACCTACAGTGCTAAAGAAGTAAGAAATTGGAAACTGAGCAGGCACAACAAATGTAGATACAAAAAAGTCTTTGGACTAAACTCGAGACCTATTATGATTTCTAAAGCTGTCGCTGAATTAGGCCAGCGAATTAGGGTTAGCAATGCTTTATGGATCCAACCTTCCCCGTACAGGAAAAACTTTCGACATAATAGGGGAAAAAAAGCCAAGTTGTAAAGTTAAGCCTAATACAACACGTGGATGATGAACCTAATATAGTAAAAAGAAATTGAGAAAAGAGAGCAATAATGAATCTCTCAAGGAGAGGAATAAGAAGAAAATGGATATAGAAAAAATTAGGAAAAACTTACTTGTAAAATAAAATCTGGAACTCGAGAAATCAATCTTATACGTTTAGATACCCCGCGAAATGACGTAAAAGATTGAAATGCCAACACCAGAAGGAAAAAGCAGTGGCGCCACCTGGATAGTTATTTGGCAATTAAACTAACCACTGAGATATATTAAAATAAACTAAACATAAGAAGTTTTAAATAAAATAATGAACAAAGTTAAGAATAGATAGTATCAAATAGAAATATATTACAAAGTAAATTTATTTGGATGATTATATACTAGATAGTTATATTGCAATTAAAATAAGTGCTTAAAATATTTTTTAAAAATAAACTAAATAGAGAGAAAGAAGAAATTTTAAATAAAATATCGAACTAAGATAAAATTAGATTTAATTAGAAATAGAAATATATTTAAAAATAAATTTACTTGGATAATGGTATTCTAAACAATTATTGCAAAATTTTACAAAATTACTATGTATTAAAACTTTATCAGTAACTAAATCATTGTTTCTTTTTATAAAATTTAAGATAATATTTCTAAATATTGATGGGTGTAAGCTACTTCCCCCGAAAGGCATTTTTATAATGTTAAAATCAAATGAGTCTCTTTTATCAAAAATATTACTTAATAGCAAATTTTTCTTAACGTTTAATTGAAGGTCCAAAAATATAGTTAAGATAGATCATTATTATAATTAGTTTTTAATAATTTTAAATAGTGGGGATAATAATTAAAGCTAGGAACAAAGTCTACTATATTACTAAAAATAATTAAGTCATCTATGTATCTAAAAAAGTAACAAGATTCATAACTAATACTTTCATTTTCATAAAAATGCAAGTAAATATTTGCTAAGCAGTTGCTAGCTGGTCCACCTTGTGGTAATCCTTTAATTTGCTGATAATGATCGTTATTAAGGAAAATATAAGTTTCTTTTAATCTTAATTCAGTAATAGAAATATATATTTATCGTATTTTATTATCTTATTCAAAAAATATTTGCTATATGCTATTTTAAGAATCTTAAACATGTCTTCTATATCAATGGAGTCAAATAAATCTACAAAATCATAGGTATAAATAGAAATGAGTTTTTTATATTGCATATAGTTAATAATGTCCATACTATTCTTAACTATAATAGAATAATCAATTTTGTCTGATGTAGATTGAATAATATTTTGTAACTTCTTGCCCGGATGTGTAATATAAGTTTTAAAACCATTCGTAATAGTTCTAAATTTAACAGGATTTTTATGAAATTTAGGAGTTAGGGAAATATGAGAGAATTTAATATATAAAATACGTAAATCTATTTTTTTTTTATAAAAAGCAGAGTTTCGATTAAAAATTTCTCTTTTGGTTGAATTAGATTTTTTAAAAGCAGAATTATATATATATATATATATATATATATATATATATATTATGAAAATGTTTCTTTAGCATATTAGTATAAAGCCACTTGCAAATAATTGCATAACTACCCGGCACTTTATCAACATAAACGATAATAAAGTTCTTATGTAATATATATATATATATATATATATATATATATATATATATATATAGTTTTAAATATTATTGTGATTTAAAAAACATTTAGAAATTGCCTAAAATCTTTGATAGCATAATTTAAGTGACCTTTATAGCCACCTGCTTTTTGTATCAAGTCTCTTAACAAAAACGGAAGCAGAAGGAATATTATGATAATTTGCTTAGTTTGTTAAACATTACCGGTTCTCTAGTTATTCTGTCAGGCGCTTAGATCCGATTCATGCAGTCAATATGCCTCGTATTTGTAAAGTACGGATGATAAGATCAGCACTTGAGAGGGAATCTTTCCTACCATACTCACGCGAGTACTTCGAGCTCCAAGGGATTTAATGAGCACAGCTATGACTCTCTGATGGTCTTTATTATTATGAAGGTCTGAACCTATTTAGAAATTTTGATTATAAACAGTGAAATTAGTTTAACGCGAAAATTCTTAAGGCGAAATAACACATGGCGGTCCCGACAAACTATTATGTATTTCTATGCATTTTTTTCTCTCAAAAAGAAACGAAAATCGCTTAACACGACAAAACTTTCCTTTTAGAAATGAACAAAATACGGGAAACCCAGCCACGCAGTGACGTTTAAGAAGGGTATGAAATGAAAGAGGTGGTTTTTACATGCTACGTAGAAAGGAGGATAACTTGGCTTTGAAATATCCTCAGAATAACCAATGTTGAGGTGTGACATGAGCCAATTTTGTTTATTTCAGCTACTTTCATCCTCCATCCCTACAAACGCCACACAAAAACATCCGAAATGAGGAGCATCTTGAAAAAAAGTATGCGCAGTAATTTAGACGCACATTCCATTGGTGAAATGAACTACAAAAAGAACGACATTGATCAACTTGTGGATATATTAATACTACAGAAGACAATATACAAAGAAAAATATCAGATTATTTTTCAAAAACTCAATAAATGGTATGTTTTTCAAAAAACTTGAAACATTTGTATTAAATTTCCTTAAGTTCTCGTAAATGCTTTTGTTTCATTGATTTTTATTAAATGCATGCATACATACATTTCTAATAAAATGTGCTCTAATAAACTTAATTTTCTTGATTGAACAGGTTTTTTATGCAGTATTTTTTAACAAGAAAAAATATTTCAAACCTTTCAGTTTCGTATTAAACGATTATCATTGTATATATAATTACCTCTCCAATCCCGAAAAAAAAATTTTCAATTGCATCTCTAAGTTAATTTTGCAACGTGAAAAATGAATAAAAAAATAAAAGAAACTAAAATAATATAAAAGAAAAAGGTATATATACAACAATCAAAGTTAAATGTACAAATCTTTGCTTTAAACATACACTCGTACTATAAGTGGTACTCTGATATCCAAAAATTATCCTTTCATTTTAATCAGGTCTATAAATTACTTCATCAGAGTTATATTTAGTTTCAATGGGCTAAATTCATGACGATCACGTGATAAAGACAAACACGTGTTTTCCATTGAAATCAAAATATGCATCAAACTAATTGTACTTGTTGTTCTAAGTGTGTGTATAAAACTTGAGTAAAATTTCAAATTTTATAATTGGGTAAAAATGTTCAAGTGTTATAAAAAATGAATTTCTAAAAAAAATGTAATATTAAATTTTTTTTATTCTTGTTTTTCTCTTAAATAAGATGCATTTTGACTACCTATGCGCATTATTGTTGTTGACAAATTTGTATTTTTTAAGAGAAAGTTTCTGAAAAGATCAAAAGTTGGCAACAACGAAGCACTTCAACTGATTAGCTGGAAACGCATGGTTGCTTTATCGCGGAATCATGACATCACATGAGATTTTGAACTGATTGGCTAAAAACACGTAGTTATCATTATCAAGGGACTATGACGTCACATGAAGTGAGCATATTAAAATATTTTGGTTCAAAGAAACGTAAAAAGATTCTTAGACTTATTTATTAATTCTTATAAATCTAACTAGAATATTTTTTTGAAGTATAGAATTTTAGTTATTAATAAATAGTATATATTTGTGTATATTATATGTGATAATTATACGTACTTAATTAACACATATATTACACATTACACAATATATATATATATATATATATATATATATATATATATATATATATATATATATATATATATACTAGTGGTCCCGACAGACGTTGTACTGTACACACATCTTAAATCCAAAATTTAAAAACTCTTTTGAATAAGTTGTAAAAATCTGGACTGTTTTGATGAAACTTCTTATAAAGAAAGTTATATTACAATAACTGAAATCATCACCTTGAAATTTGCCGCTCAAAATAGTGGCCTCAAGAATATTGCTCACGATTTTTTTATGAACAATCGGGCGCCCTTACTCAAGTATTTTTAACTAATTGCGATATTGGACCGAATTGTGAATTTAAATCATTCTCGAATCCCCACAAAAAATATCATCCAAATCGGTCCAACCGTTTAGGAGGAGTCAGTCGCATAAACACGCACAGAATAGTTATATACATATAAAGATATATTCCGGATTGTGGCGAAATGAATAATCTTTCCGATACTGTAATTATTTTTTGTCTGATTTTGATCGAAAAATTAAATTGCAATTTTAAAAACATCGAAAATATCGGAAAATTTCTCCTCTCTTCTTTCTTTTTTCTTTTTCTTGCCGCGCATTAGCAGAATAAACAGCATACATGGGTAAAACAATTATGCATTTTAAAGTTTTTAATTAAAATCTTTTTAACTAATTGTGTGATATTGGACTGAATTGTGAATCTAAATCCTTCTCGAATCCATTTGAACCCACACAAGGTCCACACGGTCCAGCCGTTTCGGAGGAGTCAGTCATATACACACCTACAGAAGAATTACATATATAAAGATTATTTGAAAAGATATTAATTAAAAACGCTAAAAAGTACGATTCCTCTGAATTTTTGTAACAATAAAGACCCGGTTTGGTCAGTGTGGCTGAAAATCGATTTTCGACGCCAAGTTACGTCATTTTTATAACAAAAACGTTGTTACAACAATGCAAGTGAATATTGAGTCGAATGTTTTTAATGTTTTTGATTAATATCTTTTTAACTAATTGCGATATCCTACCAAATTGTGAATCTAAACCATTCTCGAATCCACACAAAAATTTCATCAAAATCGGTCCAGCCGTTTAGATGGAGTTTAGTCACATGCACACGCACTAAAGATTTTTATATATAAAGATATACATATATATATATACATATGTTTGTATATATATATATATATATATATATATATATATATATATATATATATATATAAAGTACGAACGAATATTTCAAAAAATATTAATTTACTAACTATATTAATCTGGTTTTAGCTTTAGTTTAAGCATATTAATAAATTGAAAAATTTTACCCTAAGTTGTGTATATATATATTATAGTACTGTATATATACGTAAATTTATATATGATATAACTACATATAATAAATCGAATGTATTTAATATACGTTACACGAATTTGCTTTCGACGTAAAATTTAATTGAATTTTTATTACTTTTAACAGTCCGTGTAAAGCAGTGATCTCCAACTCCCGGTCCACGGACCGGTTCTGGTTCGTGGATAAAATACTACTGGTCCGCACAAGAAACATGAAATTATTTCCATTTTATTTGCCGTGGCATATTTTTCTTGGGGTTGGGCTATTTTTTTATGAAAATCGCTTTATATTTCTTGTTAAATAACTTTATATTCACTTTTGGTGTAGCTATATTTTATTCTGAAGGCACGTTTAAATACAATTATAATAAAATAATTAAAACAAAACAATGTAAAATATAAACAATCAACGCCCTCCCCCTCAGCGGGCCGCGGTAAAATTATCCAACGTTGACCGGTCTGAGGCGAAAAAAAGAATGGGAAACACTGGTGTAAAACAATGAGCACATAGTTACAATTAAAAAAATTTATAAAAAACTGATTTTTTAAACGAAAAAAAATTGTTAGTATTCAAGAAGATTTTATTTTTTACGTAATTTCTGATGTAAAATGATCATATAAAACAGCTATTAGTGTCAAAATCAGCCATATTTTTTTAAAAAAAAAATACGCAGAAAAAATTATAATTACTCTAGATTACTTTTTTTTTTCTCTCTCTCCCTTTTTTATATAACAGTCTTCAAAATTAACAATCTCTCTCCAGGGAAGTGAATATTTTTTAGCTAACTCTAAGATACTTTTTCATTTAACCCTCAATAATTAGAAGAAAATTAATTGAGTTCTCAAAATAAATTTACGTTCCAACCAAGTGGAACATTTTATCGTGGCTTATTTTCTCATAACAAAAAAGGATGAGAATTATGTGTGCCTCTGCAAATTCAAGTCTCTTTTTATTTCGTTCATTACTGCGGCAGCATATTGGCAATTTCCCGAGAAGTTTTTTCTTCTCGATCGGTTGACCATTTATTACCGTGCTTCGAATGGCAACGTATCAGCCGAGCATCCATCAAGTGAATGGATGCAGGCTCGGATTTACTGCGGGATGTCGACCACTGGGATTAAGAATCAAAGCGCAGTCCATCATTCAGCGTGTATTAATCTTAAATTCGGTTTTACTTAAGATATTTTGTAAGAGGAAGCTAATTTTATTACAGATATTTGAGCAGAGCCTATATATTTTTGAATATAAAAATTGCTTGGTTTACTTTATGGATCAAAATTATATATAAGCACACTTATATCAAATTTAAAATTAATATAAGTATACAGGAAGCATAGAATTTATTTCACAAGAATTACGTAGAATTTATTCTGCAAGAATTTAACTCTACTTATTTGATTCTTATTCTTTGAAGAACAGAATACAGTGAAAATCGCTGAATACGCAACTGAGGGGTCAGAAATATTTTTTTCGTGTTAAAAGAGTCTCATGTTAAATGATATTGAAACAAAAACATATATTCAACTAAATTAAGTTTGATTCACATAGATATATATACATGCATTTATTTTATATTATATCAAACAAAAACACCTCACAAGAACTTAATGAAATTTAATACAAAAGGCTAAGTTTTTTGAAAAACAAAACACTTTTTGAGATTTTGGAAAACAATCTGATTTTTTTTCTCTTTGTGTTGGTTTTTGTTGTTTTTTTTGTTTGTTTTTTGTTTTTGCATCAAATTGTTCGATATTTTCCATTTTGTTATTCATTTCACCATTGGAATTGTGCATCTGAATAACTGCGTATACTTTTCATTTTTTGTCACCGGAATCTGCATCAATGATATTTCTTGAGCTTTGAACGAACTCCAAAATATCTTTGTCTGCCTTAATTGGTTCTGTACACACATTATCATCATCTAGTGCAATGAATTATTCCGATGATACAAGTGGACAGTTCATCCCGGCTGGTGTTTCCCGTATTTTGTTCATTCCCAGAAGGGAAATCTTTTCTTGTTAAGCGATTTTCGTTTCGTGTTAAGAGAAAAACTGCATGAAAATACAAAGCAGTTTGTCGAGACCGTTGTATAATTTCGTGTGAACTGATTTTTCGTCTTAAGTGTTTTCGCGTTAATCGTATTTCACTGTATAGGGTGTCTGAAAAGTATGACTATACTTTCAAAAATGAATTAAAAATAAACAAAGGTTTTGATTTACGGTTTTTTACGTTCCAAAAAAAAGATTAAAGTTTCTATTTAATGAAATGCAAACTAGATGGCGCTATGTCCTCATTCTGCAACATTCTCTTTATAACATGGCTTCACCACAAGAACAAGCGCAAGTTGTAAATGAGTTTATCGAATTTAAATCTGCAACACATGTGCAGTGTAAATGGGGCACCACCTGACTGGAGTTTAGAAGTGAGAAAAAGTTTCTGCGGACAATTGTTTGAAATAGGAAGTCCAATACCGTGACTCCTAGATCTTTATAAATGTTACCGGCAAAGTATGAAACACTGGAAGAATAGAAATAAGTTTCCTGGGCATTCTATAGAAAGCCTAGGCATCGTATATAATGCTGGATATTTTTAATGAAACATGAGAATTTTTACATACTTTGATGAAGCATTGTATATAACACCTAGGCATTCTATAGAATGACAAATACTATCTAGGCAAAGTATGATAAATGTCATGATAAGGCTTTTATCAATGGCGTACGTTCCTAAAAGATATATATGATATTCTGAAAAAAAATAATATGATAGTTCCATTAAAAAAATTATTCAAAACACGTAAAGCAGAATATGAAAGCAAAGACAACTCTTATTTTGACACTTTGTTTTACACATACATTTGATGAATCCTTGGCCACTTCCACTAGAATGAGTAATTGCAACTGACTGCAGGATAATTCTTTTGTTTTCCACAATAATCTCATCATAGCGATTAAGCAACCAATATCTCCTGGGTTTTTTTCATAGGTTTTATTTTGGCTTTTTGTCATTTATCAACTTCTGGTAAGTATACACACTCTGTAACAGAAAAAACGACGCACCAAGAAGGAGTTGTAATGAAATTTCGTATGCAAAGACATTTGTACCGATCATGCAAATGATTAAAATTTGGTAACCAATAAATGAATAGCGGGAGCTACAGAGCATCAGAACTACGCACTCAGCAGGTGTCTAAAAAAAGTGATTCTCAATCTGATGGTCAAATTTTCTGTTGCATTGCGATTTAGGAAACCTTTCAACGACTGAAAAAATGCATCGGCGCAGTATTCGAGCTCATAACGAGAATAAGGAATTTTCGTAGGTTCTTTTCGTTCAATTGAAGATTCCAAAAGAAATTCCAGGCACAATGAATGCTCCGAGTCTAGTGGCTCAAAATTTATTGTTGATTTATAGCCACACACACAACACAAATACATATTAAAAAAAACTAACTATGTACATTTGATTTTAAGTTATTAACACCATTTTGTTTAAATCATCACCAACCATCCCGCTCATTCTCCCATGTCCTATCGCTCCGCCATGTTGGTCCCCTCCTCTCCTCGTTCAGCTCCAAGTCTCTCTCTTCTCGATGGCCGCGCCACCTATAAAGAATTTTAAACTTCCAGCGAATCTTACAACGAGCAACTGTCAGAGTTTAAAAGAGGTCGTAGCATTGTATTGAAAGAGGCAAGTCAGAGAATCATTCGTCATATGGGTTGAAGCGATGTGGCCATTAGAAGATGTTGGCAAGGATGGGTGGACAAAGACAGATTGCAGCTTCATGATGGTAGTGGTCGACCTAGGGCCACAGCAGATCGGGAGGACAGATTACTGTCAGATAAGCTGTCGTAGTGCCTGATTCATCGTTATCAACCATCAGACGTGTGACCCGCACACGAATATTCACCATGACATTCACAGACGGCTGATAGAGTGAAATTTACATTCGTACCAACCGCTACAGCACCTGCCATTCACACCTGCACACTGTCGAGCCAGATTACAGTGGTGCTTGGCTCGATCAGGTTGGAATCATGCTGACCGGACTTATCTTAGCGACGTATCCCACTTCCAACTGTGCCCTGACGATCATCCAAGACGTGTCTGGAGACGTCCAAGACAATGTGCCGATCCTGCTTTCACTATTGCACGCCACACAGACTCTCACAGACACGTCACACAGGAGCTATGGTCTAAAGTGCAATTTCTTTTAACAGCCGGACCCCTTTGGTCTTTATTAGAGTCACACTTACAGCACAGCGGTGCGTCGACGACAATCTGAGGACTGTTTTGCTATCGTTCCTTTTGCTGTACCCTGGCCTTATTTTTCAACAAGATAATTCCTGACCACATAAGATACGTGGGTTGCTATTAATTGTCTTACAGCTTGTCAAACACTTCCTTGGCCAGCCAGATCACCAGATCTCTCTCCAATCGAACATGTCTGAGATATAATGGGAAGGTGACTGCATCTAACAGGGGATGTTGAAGACCTGTCCGGACAATTGGAGAAAATTTAGCAAGAAATACCTCAGGAGACCATCAAGGTGATTTAGTACTGTATGCCACGTCGTGTGGCAGCTTGCATTCGAGCTAGAGCTGGGTCAACACCTTATTGAGCTCTTTACTTTATAACTATGTAACTCTGAAATACATCATTCAATTTTTCTGAAATTTTAATCTATTTCTATTCTGTATATTATCTTTCTATCCACCAACTTTTGTTTCTATCGGATAACTCGTTCTTGGTACGTCGTTTTTTTTTGTTATGGAGTGTATATATAGTTTCGGTTAGAAAAATCTTTTTCTCTGGAGCATTAACTCAAATTTTTGGCAGTTTGTTCTCGAATAGTTGTTTCTTGTCAGTAGACCATTACTCTTTCTCCAACATAACTCTTCTCCGCCTGCTTCTCCATTTTCCTGCAGCACATGAAAAATACTAATTTTTTGTTTGAACAAATTGAAGTAAAATAGAGCGTTTTGACACTCCCGAACAAACCGCAAGGTGCAATTGGCAAATTCTGAGCTTGAGGCACGCGTTAAAAGTAGCGTGCTTTGCCACACGATATTTGAAACGAATCGGAGATGTAGGTATTTCATACTTTTCGTGTTTTTCATTTGGTATTCTATAGAATGCCTAGGCAATGTGTAAAATAGGAATCATTTCATACACTGCCGACTAGTGTTAGGAATTCTATACAATTCCTAGGCATACTATAAAAAGCCGGTAACGTATATAACACATTTGGACTTCTTGCAGAGGTACGTGAAAAACACTATTTACCAATCTTCATCTTGTAACACTAATGAACTGAGAATTCGAATTACAGCGGCCATTCAGAATGCTGATTCTGCAATGCTTTGTAGAATGTAGATAGAAATCTCGTATAGACTCTATTTTTGCGTGCAACTATTAGTGCGCACATGAAATCGTGCAACAAAATTTTTAAAAAAACTTTGTTTTTTTTCTTTGATAATAAAAAAACCATAAGTGAACTTTACTTGTTTACTTGAAATTAATATTTGAAAGTGTGGTCCAACTTTTGGATACCCGATATATTCTATTCTACAATAGAATAGAACAGAACTTATTCTTGTCGGACTGAGTATAATCTATTGTAGAATTGAGAAGAGCTTATTCACCTCTGTGAAACTGGATCAATCACAATTTTGCCAAATTTTGCAACAAGCCAACACATTGGTTCTCAAAACCATTTGTTCAATGCATCCCCTGCCGATTATCTTTGAGTCATGCACTGGAGTCCCGAGGCAAATGGGGGATGATAGGGATTTATTTGATTGGATTTTAATTTACGTGATTCTCTGAAGGCCTCGTAATTTTGAACCACGGTCAAGTAAAGAAGACGATACCTTATCTGGGACCCTTTCCCTGTCCAAACTTCTACACCACATCGATGAGAGGACTTTGAACCTCAACAGATTTAACGTCCACCAGCTCCTCTACACAGCGAATTTTCATTGACACTAGGTTTCATGATTCAAAAACGTCTACCACCAGTTCGCGACAATGACCACTTGACTAACCCTCCCTCAACGTGATTGGGAAGTTTGCAAAGTTCAGGTATCGTATTTTTCAATCGACCAGGCGATTAAAATTACTGGGATCTGTCACTAATGATCTTATCATTTCGAAATGCAACTTTGATTATCAACCAGTCAATTAACCACCGAAGGACTTGTTTTAGTGTACTCATTTACCATGTGGCTGCAGCAGCCTAGTGGTCAAGGTCATGGAATCGCGGTTGGCGTATTATAACTTCGGGCGTAGTACCGCTGAAGACCCGTCGTGTAGAGGGGGCTGATGCATGTTAAATATGTCGAAGATCAAACGTCCTTCCCTTGATGTGGTGTGGAAGTTAGGATAGGGGTGGTGCCAGCTCAGGTGTCGTCCTCGTCACTTGACCATGGTTCAAAACTGCGAAATCCGTCACCAATAGCCCTCGAGCAGCTTTTTTAGGCAACGTTAATATAAGTCTCATTTACTCACTAATGTCTAAATGTCAAATTAATTCACAAAAGCATCGCTAAATGATGTGTCTTTTGATTTATTCTCTTATTTTGAAGATAAATATCAGAATGGATTAGCTAATTCTAATTTCAAAATTGTTTCTAGTTTCCTTTTATATTAAGAAACAAAGCATAGATAACGAAAAGTAAACTCTTTAGGTTCTATTTGACAGAGAAAATTAGGTAGCTATGTATTATACCATCGACCTATTTTACAAAGCTAAAAGACATTGCCAAATAAAAAAAAATATCTGCTTATACTCTTTCAGTAATAGTCCGTCAACAAATAAGTTAGGCGAAGATTTAGAAGAATTAAATTATTTTTTAAAAAAACACGTACACTCTTGAAATAAATGAAAGAATAACGACTAAAATATTAGGTGCCCAATACGTAGTAACTGATCAGAATCGCGACAAATGAGTCTGCTTTACGTAGACGTTAGCACATAAATTCTACTAAATATGATCCATGTACTGCTATGCAGTTTCACGATGTTTGATCACTATTGCGCAGTTCGCCATAATCTTTTGGGTACCTGCGTATTAGTCCATATTCTTAGAAATACACACACTTCACTACTTTCGCTTCCTTAGAAAATAGATCTCAGATTTTATGCTTTTTTACAACAAAATAAAAGTAGAATACATTAGAATTTATAAGCTGTAAACAAAATGTGCGATCAAAATTATTGTGTTTGAACTTACCCAAAAATGGTGCAACTTATAAAAATAGTTACAATTTTCGAGCATGCGCCCAAATTATTGAGTTTGAAATGTGCGGGATCGGTTTTCCACTAACAGTGCAAATCGCGACATTTTTAAAAATATTATGCCATATATTTAAGATATAACCATCCATAGTATTTAATAAAAGCTTCATACAAATATTTAGGACTCTTTTTTTTCTAAATAAACAAGTAAAACTTCAATTCCCGAAAAAAGGTATGAAATCTTCCCTAGAAAACTTGAGCTATTTAAATATCTGAGTCCCAACTTTTGCACTAGACCAGGCATGCCCAACTCGCGGCCCATTTGGAGACTTTTTGCGGCCCAATTGAAGTTTCTGTCTATATTATTTTAGACATTTGGACTACGAATCGAAAATATCGTGTTTTGACCCACCCCCACCTCTCCCCGTGCAGTTCTTACCGAAATAATTTTTTTCCTTCATTTGACTTCCAAGCAATTGTAATAACAGGTGTTGATGGATGAAGGAAAGCAGATGAGCTTGGGTGTGTTATTCCTCTTTCAACGAGAACGTTGAGCGTGAGTAGTGTATTTAGTTCTATTTGTCAGAGAAATAATTTATGTCTATATTTTTAAGTTTAGATTAATAGTCTTTTTCTTGTTTTATTTGGCAATGAAAGAATCCGATGATGGATTTAATGAGTTGCCTCAGAACTGCTAGTACAAATGTAAGATAATTACGGCAGCACAATAGAAATGTTTAATATTTTAACCTTCTGAAATTATGTAACTTTTTCATTTTATGATACATTTTAATCCCGGTGCTCAATAATTAATATCATACAATAAGAAACTAAGCATTTGGCTATTGGGCAGAAAAAAAAACTTATTTTGTCAAACAGTGTAATAATTACAAAGTTGTACTTCTTTGCTTAATTGCCTTTCTGCATTTGAAATAAAAATTTTGAAAATCTAAATCAATTTTATGCAAACATACTGTAACACAAGTATAAATGTGAAGATGTTACGCACATAGTTGTTATATTACGTAACTTCAGATGGCAGCATAAATCTACTGTAGATAAGAACCTTGTATGTTAAGAGATATTCTTCCACCAACAAGTGCAATCGGTCGACTTTCAACTTTGTTGTGATTGTGATCTAGTAAAAGGTAAACTTGCTGTTTTTTGATCATATCAATAATTATTGAATAAATTTCTATTATATATTTATCTCAAGTAAAATACAAAAACAAGTGTCACATTAATTGTAAGGTAATAAAATATTTTGAATGTTGTACGATAATAAAATATTTAGAATAATTTGTTTTATTTTGATATGTGTGGCCCACCTCAGTTTAATAAATTTTTACTTGGCCCACCAACCGATTTGGGTTGGGTACCCTTGCACTAGACCATGTTAGACTAGTGATCAAGGTCACAGACTCGTGGTTGGCGTGTCATGAGTTCAAGCCTAGTGCCGCTGAAGATCCACCGTGTACATGCACATTAAATATGTTGAGGCTCAAACGTCCACCGTTAATGTGGTGAGGAAATTAGGAGAGTGAGCTAGCTACGGTAGCCGAGTGGTCAAGGTATTGGATCGCGGCTAGCCTTATCGCAAGTTCGAGACCAGTACCTGTAAGGGAGCGATGCACGTTAAATCTATCGAGAGCTCAAGCGTCCTCTCGTTGTTGTGGTAGCTAGGAGAGGCGGTTACCAGCTCAGGTGTTGTCCACGTCACTTGACCATGGTTCAAAATTACGTGGTCCATCGCCAAAAGCCCTCGTGTACCTGAACAGTGCTTGATATTCACTCACTCAGGAGGGTGGGCTACCAGCTCAGGTGTCTTCCGCGTCACTTGACTGCGGTTTAAAATTACAAGATCCGTTTCCAATAGCTGTCGTGCAACTTTACAGTACGACGTTAATATAACTGCAGTAATACCTCGACTTAATGCGAATCCGGAGTTACGCGATTTTCAAATCTCATCGATTTGTCTTTTGTTTGAGTGCTACACAACTTGATTTCTCATTCCCTGCTTCTTGTTTAGAGAAATTAGTGATTTAAGAAGCTGTCGCGATCTTTCTAGGTAGATAAATTTATAAGTGGATAGTGAGGACGTTCAAGAATGGCTGCTCTTACAATCAAGAGCTGACATACGATGAGCTCATTGAAATACGTGAGCAAGATAAAGACAAGAAATTGAGTTTTTAGACGTAGTTCAATTGAAAGACCGAATGACATTTGGGAATTAGACAGGAGGCCCCAGTTTAATTGAAGAAAAACTACACATTTTAGAAAATACAGACTCTAACGGAGAGCATATTTATTTCAATTAAACCAGATATAATAAAACTTATTAGTATGCTACAAGGAAATTTTGCGGGTGAAAAAAACAATCTTTGGTCCGGCAGGCTACTTCGTTTGATTTTATGAAACTGTCTACATCCAAATAACTTCGGTTTGAGATTTTACATTCGTAATATCTAAGATTTTATTAAACAATATTTTTTTCTTAATTTTACTTTCTTTCGTCTCCGGCCCCAGCTAAAAATAATTTATACAGTTAAAACAGTTTTTGTGCTGTACATAGAGACCACAAAAGAAATCGCACAAAAAATATTCGAAAATATTTCATAAATACTTACATATAACAAACAATTTTGTCGACATACTAAAAAAAACTTTTTTATGCGGTGGAGAGGGACCGCATAAAAAAAGTCGCACTTAAAAAATGTGTCAATTATTTACGAAATATATGAGAAAGTACTTCCAAACAAAATAAATAATTAAATTCCCCATGGAAACATTTTAAAAACATTGAATTTCTCATTGTATACGTGGATAAATTTTACATAATTCACTGCTACTCATCGTAATCCAAAGCACGCATCTTCTTGTAATGAAATAGTTCAAAATCGCTTTCGTCACTTGAAGATACAATTAATTTATTTTTTGGCACCATAAAGTAAATGATAAGATTTTGTGATGACTGTCAGTTGGTTATTTGCTTGTGAACGTCACGATAATCAGATATGTATGATCGAAGCTCTTTTTTGTAATTTCAAACTCCTTTCAGAATAGTATCTGCTTTAAGAAAATGCTTTTCCGATTTGTTAGAAAGCTGGATCCCATCATATATTGTATCCACTTTCGAAAAATCTAGTTCATGTCCGTCTTCATAATCTATCAAATTATTGATAATGTCTCTGTCATTGAAAGTTTCGTCTTCAAGCAAGTGCGTGCTGCTAGTGTATTAAGAGAAACCAATGGAACGTGCATCGTCGAGAGAATGTTTATAACCAATGAGCAGAGCGTCTTGAAGTGTATGTAGGTACATTGATAGAAAACATTTCAGGGGCACCAAAACCGTTGAAATTCATATATCGCATAAAAAAAGATCGCACAAAAAATCGTACAAAAATAATATCGCCCAAAACAAATCGTAAAAAAATAAAATCGCCCAAACAAATCGTACAAAAATAAAATCGCATAAAAGAAATCGTACAAAAATAAAATCGCATAAAAAAGGACCGCACAAAACCAAGTTCTACAGAATGTATTTATAAACAAAAAAATCATACCCCGACTTACGTGAATTCGACTTTCACGGTTATCACTCAGTCCCATCTATCGCGGAAGTTCGGGATATTAATGTAGGAAATTTCCACATGAACATTCTATGGAGGGCGCTGTCAAGGCAGCCACCAGGAGTTAACGAAGGAGAGGGAATTCAGCGAGCGGACGCTAGACGCGGAGGTCGATGATCCGGGGCTGAAGGGAGAGTGACGAGAACGGTGGCCGAGTAGGGACCCACCAATCCGTTGTTCACGAGAGAGACGCGTAGGTCACTCTCAACACTCCTGTACCTCAGTATTATTGTGGAGATTAGAATTCAGCGAGCGGACGCTAGAAGTGGAGGTCGATGATCCGGGGCTGAAGAAAGAGTGACGAGAACGGTGGCCGAGTAGGGACCCACCAACCCGTTGTCCACCGGAGAGACGCGCAGGTCACTCTCAGCACTATCCTGCAGATTGTGATTAACTATACCAGAACTGTCGTTGGAGCCAGAGGGGCTTAATCGAATTGTAGATACTGTATTATATGTGTTAAAAACGTCTGTCGTAGTGACTAGAAGTGTGTATTTTGTCCAGCATTAAACGTTAGATTAGAAACAAACGAGAGTGTGGTCATTGAATACCCCTAGAACTGTACCATAATCCCACAAAATATGGGGGCACGGCCGCGATATGAACTGTGTTGACTTTTAATATTGCAACAAACGCGATATGAACTGTGAGGACTGTTAATATTGCAACAAACGCGATATGAACTGTGAGGACTGTTAATATTTCAACAAACGCGATATGGACTGTAAGGACTGTGAATATTGCAACTAACGCGATCTGGACTGTGAACATTTGTGTGTGCATTTCATTGGATACCTATTTGCCTGTGCATGTAGAAGGGAGTTCTACGAAAGAAAAAAAAAGGGTAAAATACCTTTTAATATCCTTCTATTTTAATAAGTATAATTGTATATAATATGTCGTTCCACAAAAATACAAGAAAGGAGGACTTAATAAATGTTCTCAAGGAAATTGGGGAGAACAAGCTACGTCTAAAGAAACAATAATTGAATTGAAAACCAAATTGGAAAAATCGCAGCTTTTAAAGACGATCCCGATTTTGTGATAAATCTGCTAAATTTGTCCGTCGAGGACAGGCAGGCGAAAGCCGAACGGCAGCTGTAAGAGACCAACTCACAACTAGAGTTAGAAAAAATTAAACTGCAGCAAATTGAACGAGAAATTGAACTTCAGAAAACTTTGGCAGAAGGACAAGCAACACAACAAGGTTCAAAAGGAGATATGAATAATTTAGAAAATTTAATTAAGAGTGAAAAAACGCTGACTATACAAATCCCAACGAAAACTGAAAATGTTGGTCTTTTTTTCCAATCCCTAGAACGGTCATTTAGAGTAAAAAATGTCCCCGAAAACTTGAAAGCAGAAATCCTTATTAATATTCTTGGTGAGAGAGCACACAATATTTTACTGTACATTAAAGATGACGAAATATAAAAGAGTACGATTTAGTTAAATCATTAATTTTAAGAGAGTTCCAGCCCACTGCGCAGGAGTGTTTACTTAATTTTAGAAAAGCTAAAAGGCAAGCAGATGAAACCCATGTGCAATTCGCCACACGTTTAAGTGCGATGTTTAAATACTACTTAAAAATTAGGAACGTTGTTGATTTTAAATCCTTAGTTGATTTAATGATAAGTGATAAATTTTTAGATACTTTAGAGCCAGAAACTGCTTTACATATTAAAATTATGCAGGCGGATCAATGGATGACGCCAGATGAATTAGGAAAAGCGTGCGATATATTTTTCATTTCGAAAAACAAATCTCTGCATGACTCTCGGAACCCAAATACTTTTAAGAGTAAAAACGATGATGTTTATAGTAAGAACCGCGCGAACACGGGTTATACAAATCAATTCCAAAGACAGTTTCCAAGACATAACCAAAGTGTTAGAGCAGACAAAACAGTATCGTGTTATATTTGTGGAGGCCCGCATTTCGCAAGGAATTGCACGAAGAAAACGATGAACTCAGAAAAGAGAAATACTGATACAGGTCATGCCGTAAATCAAATTGAAACTTCTATTTCTAATCAAACTAACTTTTTATTTAATGAATTGCAGTACGTAGACGTTATTGTTGATGATACCCCACTAAGGGCAACCTTGGACTCAGGCGCGAATTCAGGAATTATGAATTCAAAGTACGTTTCGGAAGGAAAAAGAATTCATTCTCAAATCGTGTTGACGAGTTGTTTTGGAGAAAAGAGAAATGCGAATGTTTCAGAATTTACGATCTCATTGAAGGGTGGGGAAAAGAAAAAAATACTAGCGGCAGTGTGCAGGATCGAGGCAGCAATACTGTTACCCTCGAAAGTTTTTGAGTTCTTAAAGAGTGAGTCAGAGGAAGCAGGGTCGACGAACGCGTCGTGCAAGCCGGTGTGTTTACAAAATGAAACAGGGGGAGAAGATGACGTGGAACTGACAGGGGGTGTAGAACTACTCTAAAGATGTGTAAAATAAGTAACTAAACATAATATGTTCTCAATATAGCTTGATATAAAATAAACAAATATTTGCTTTTAAATATTTACATTCTTGTAGAAGTAAGTCTATACATCTATCCCAAATCCTTTTTGAAGAAGTTTCATTTGTCTTTCGGTGTTGAAAACATTATTCAAAGAGTGGTCAAAACACATAAACACTGGGAAGATGGTATATAATCCTCACGCTTCATCATGCTATCAAAGCACTTAGATTTATTATAATGATATTAAAAAATGATTTTTTCTTTCTAATTATCCTTTCTATAAATGATCGAGCAACCATTTCAGCAAAATAAGACATTGTAGAAAGTAAAATGTAAATCTTTAAGAACAAAATAATAGTACGCAATAGTAAACAAACGACGCCATATTCACTGGTTGACGGAATCACGTGATCGTGACGTCACAGGAATTTAGTCCATTGAGTACTTTAGAGATAACTTAATAAGCCAGTAACAGCCTCCGGAAAGTAATGATCCGTTTCTGTATTGGTCATGTTATTGGGCTTCGGGGCCGTAAGTCATCGGTTCTACACTCCGAAGAGGCACCGACACTTTCCGTTCAATAAGCATATTTTTTGCAGAAAAAGAGATAGATTTAAAGCTGTCATTTGAAATAATAATAATTATTCTTTATTTTAAAATTTAGCCTTACATTTACTCTAAAAAATTCCATTAATAATTGTCTTTTTTAAGACATTTGATCTTTTAGTGGTTTTTTGCCGCTTTCAATAAACTAGATTTTTGTTTTAGTGCCATTTTTTAAGCAAATGGTTGTCACGAGAAATTACAAAAGAATTATTAGTATTCAAATTTAAAATTTCAAATCTCAACAAAACAAATTTTTCATACAATAATAGATATGCTGGTTTCTTATAATACATTTTACACATCAGATACGTTTCCATTTTTCCATAAAAATTTCCTCAGTTTGTCAACCATTCTCTTAATTTGCGAAATACGGAAAAAAACAATTGAAAGAACCAAATGTTGAAACGCTTCTATCATTTTGAATGTGTTTCTTTTATATATTGAAAGTTCATAATGTGGATTTGAAATCTATTTTATTATTTAAAATTCTAAGAGTATTCATATATATATAAATCCCGTATCACAGTGTTTATCCGCGATGGACTCCGAAACTGCTCAACCGATCCTAACATAATTTTGCATCTTGTGTGTCATTTCGTCCAACTTAAAATATAAAATAGATTTTATGTCAATTCCTGACGTCATTATTTTTTTATTGCCGGAAATGCGTAGAATCCGGGAAACGGGAAAATACGCCAAATATCGGAATGCGTGTGTGCCTCAGGAAGCGGATTTTGTAGACCAAAATGTATGAAAAATTAGTGCCAGGTGTATTTAGAGGGCGCGGAACCAGAATTTCGAATTAAATTCACCCAAAATACCCGTAACTTTGCCGGATAATGCCGGTCAACTGTATTTTAGACACACCCTTTCAGGTCCTTACCTTAAAAGGCTTAGAACGCGAAAACTTGGTCCCTGGCGTATTCTGTGACGCGCAGCCTGAAATGATATCCTTTATGAGAAATTGTCGCAACTTTCCCAGATAATACCGTACGATTGTTTTTAGACAAACCCTGGCAGGGGCTTACCTTAAAAGCCTTGGAGCGGGAAAACTTGATCCCTGACATATTTTGAGATGGGCGATTTGAATCTGATATCCAATATGAGAAATTGTCGCAACTTTGCCGGATAATTCTGGATGACTGTCTATTACGCGGTCCATGTGAAAGGAGCTTTCCTCAAAAGTCTTGGGGCGGAAAAAGTACTTTTCTGATCCTTTTTGGGATGATGAACGAGAATCTGAAATCGGATATTAGAAATTCCTGCTACGTTTCCCGTAACATAATGCCGGACGACCATAATGCCCCTTTCCAGCGACTGAACTTGCAGGCTCAGGGGAACCGAAAGTAGTCCCCGGTTACGTCTAGGGATGGGAAGCGAGAATCCGAAATCAGATTTCAGGGACTCCCATAAATGTGCAGGATATTATCGAAATTAGGTGGAATGGCTTCGCCTCTACGAAGTCTCGCTTACGAATTTTCATTCCCTCTAGCTGCTGAATTTGCACGCGCTAGGGCACCGAAATTCCGTCCCGTGTGTGTTTCGGAGCGGGGAACAAGGGTCTGAAATCGGATTTTAAAAGTTCCGGTAACTTTAAAGAATAATGCCGGACGAAAAATTATGTTCATTAAAAACTTCTTTATCCGTCAATCTGTATTGTTTAAGTTTTCAATTCACCCGTGAGAAGAACGGGTATACCATCTAATATAAATCTAAAATAATGAATGTGAGCTTTAGCTACTACTACTACTGATTCTAAACTACTGAAGAAAAAGTATTATGTACATCCACTAATACTTGGCGGCGATTTCAATATTAATTTCGTTAAAGATAAAGGATTGAGATTGCAGTACAATTTTTGAAATCTGAGCTTAATTTAAATTTTGTTTCTGGTAGAGCACTGGGGATGACTAGGTATGTTACAATCATTGACGCGACGTTTTCACGATTCGTAAATTTTGTATCTACCGACGTTCACGTATCATGCTTAAATTGCCACAAACCTCTAGTCACAGTGATTAATATTGGCGAGAGTATTGATGTAATTAATACTCAAAGTGATATTAATAGTGAAGTAAATCAACAATGTACTCATAGACTATGAGTAAGATATATTTATGTAACATAATTGACGTATATTAGATATCCCCTTGTGTGCAAAAATTAAGGACGAAGTCGAAAAATTAGCATATGAGCTGAACGAAGAGGCAGAGCGGACAGAAAGACCAATCAGGAGATTAAGTAAGGTGATGTACGGTAGCACATGCGCAGATATGCAGGTAGACGTAATGGGGGAGTGTCTGAGTAGTATAAAGCATGTTGTCGGTGTAAGATCAGTATTTCTGGCAAAGAGATTGCACGCCGTATAGCAGTTAAAATCACATCGAGTGGCTGCCTCAGCGAGAAATGGTGAAAAATCAATGTTAGACGACATCTGGATGCTTTTACCCGAGGTCGAATCATTGGGAGAGAAGTTGGAGGAAGGCCGCAGTGTGACAAGTGTGGCTGCAGAGTTCTGAATTGGTCACAGCATCGTTTCACGACTTTGGACACAATTTCAAACTACAGGAACAGCTATCCGGGGGTTCAGTAGTGGTCGTCCACGAGGAACCACACCCGCAGATGACCGGTACATTGTCTTACAGGCCAGAAGAAACAGGCGGGAGAAATCGCTAGACACACGACACAGGCGACTGGACGACCGATATCGCGTTTTACCGTGGCCAGAAGACTGCACGGTGGTGGTCTGTTTGCACGACGCCCTGTACGGTGTGTACCTTTAACGCCTGCCCATCGGAGAAAGCGTTCTCTGTGGTGCCGGGAACACCGGAATTGGAGAGACAATGAATGGGGACGAGTACTCTTTACAGATGAGAGCAGATTCAGTTTGAGTCGTGATTCTCATCGCATACTCATCTGGAGAGAGCGGGGAAGCCGCAATCATCCCTCGAACATCATTGAAAGGGACAGGTATGGAGGTCGCGGTGTCTCGTTTGGGGAGGCATCATGCTTGGTAGTCGTACAGACCTTCACATCTTCGACGCAGGTTCAGTCAACGGGACCCGTTATTGTAACGAGATTCTTCTTCCATATGTGCGTCTTTTTAGAGGCGCTATGGGTCTGCAGTTCCTTTTCATGGACGACAATGCACCATGTCATCGCACAGTAGCTGCCGAACAGCTCTTAGAGAGTGAGGATATTGGACGTATGAATTGGCCGGCACGATCTCCGGATCTCAATCCCATCGAGCATGTATGGGATTTTCTAGGCAGACGCTTGGCAGCTCGTACCTTACCACCAGTAACAATTCGGGAGCTTTGATTGGCGCTGCAAGACGAATGGGCAGCAATGCCTCAACAACTCATTGATACCCTCATTCTCAGCATGGGCAGACGCTGTGAAACCTGCCTAGCAGTCAGGGGAGATCATATCCCCTACTAAAGACCGGATGTTTCTTGCTGGACACCCATCACAGTGATGTTTCGGCCTTCAGTCGCATTGCGCTCCATGCTACTTTTTCAATCAAGCTTCTTTTTATCCCTCTGATTTCTCTTTTAGTAAGTGTTGCTTACATATTACACATGTCCTTACGTATTAGGGATCTTACGGTATTAAATGTGTTGATTTGGAAAGCTTTCGTACAAAGTTATATTGAAAAAACCGTCTCGTTCTTAATTTTTGCACGCCAGTGTATTAGGACTATTAAGAAGCTGTTGCAAGAAGGTAAAACTTCTGAATTCATCGTAAGTAATAAAATCTTGTACAAGATAAGTGAGGATCAGGAGTTGCTAGTCGTTCCAGAGATCATGCAAGTAGATGTGATTAAGAAAGCTCACTCATTTGGACATTTTGCAGTGACAAAAACTGAGGAGTTGGTGAAAAGAGATTATTATTTTCCGAACATGAGAAGGTGTATCGAAAACGTTATTAAGAACTGCGTTGAGTGCATATTAGTCAATAAGAAGAGGGGACAGGGAGAAGGCTTTTTAAACCTTATTCCTAAAGAAGATCTACCGTTGTCGACATATCACGTGGACTTTATTGGACCATTACCAACGACCAATAAAAATTATAATCACATATTCACTGTTATTGATGCATTTACAAAGTTTACGTAGTTGTATCCAACCAAAAGCACAACGGCTCAAGAAGCCATTGAAAGACTGAAGTTGCAACAGAAAACTTTTGGGAATCCTTCGCGAGTGATTAATGACAAAGGAAGAGCGTTCAGATCTAAAGAATTCGAAGACTACTGTGCTGATGAGCAAATTAGCAATGTGCAAATAACAACGGGAGTACCGAGAGGGAATGGACATTTTGAGAGAATCCATGGAGTACTAATTCCAGTGTTGACCAAGATGTCCATCGAAGACCCGACTAAGTGGTTTAAGCATGTAGATTCACTACAACGTGTGCTGAACAGTATGCCTTCACGCAGTACAAAGTATTCACCATTTGAATTGCTCATTGGAGTTAAAATGAAGAATCCTGAAGATGTCATAATAAGAAATCTGCTTGAGGAAGAAAGTCAAGAGCAACTCTTCCAACATCGAGATAACCTGAGAAGAGAGGCAAAGCAGAACATTTTGAAGATTCAAGATGAAATCAGGAGAACTTACAACCGAAAACGGAAAGAAGCGCATTTATATAAGAAAGGTGACTTGGTGGCAATCATGAGGACTCAGTTTGGAAACAAATTGAAACTGCGAATAAAATATTTTGGACCATACCAGGTGACCAAAGTGAAACCCCATGACCGATATGATGTGGCTAAAATTGGAGACCATGAGGGGCCCAATGTTACGTCAGCATCAGCAGACCAGATGAAGCCATGGACTTGGCATTGATGAGAGAGGAGGAATGAACTTGTTTCAAATGTTTGTGTAACTGTATAATTAACCTTTGTTCGTTTTTTTTTAGTTTGTTTATTTCAGATCCTTAGTGCGTGAGCAGTGAGGACACTGCTTGTGTGGATGGCCGAAAGTTGTGGGAAATTTCCACATGAACATTCTATGGAGGGCGCTGTCAAGGCAGCCACCAGGAGTTAACGAAGGAGAGGGAATTCAGAGAGCGGACGCTAGACGCGGAGGTCGATGATCCGGGGCTGAAGGGAGAGTGACGAGAACGGTGGCCGAGTAGGACCCACCAACCCGTTGTCCACGACAGAGACGCGTAGGTCACTCTCAACACTCCTGTACCTCAGTATTATTGTGGAGATTAGAATTCAGTGAGCGGACGCTAGACGTGGAGGTCGATGATCCGGGGCTGAAGAAAGAGTGACGAGAACGGTGGCCGAGTAGGGACCCACCAACCCGTTGTCCACGACAGAGACGCGCAGGTCACTCTCAGCACTATCGTGCAGATTGTCATTAACTATACCAGAACTGTCGTTGGAGCCAGAGGGGCTTAATCGAATTGTAGATACTGTATTATATGTGTTAAACGTCTGTCGTAGTGACTAGAAGTGTGTATTTTGTCCAGCATTAAACGTTAGATTAGAAACAAACGAGAGTGTGATCATTGAATACCCCTAGAACTGTACCATAATCCCACATTAATATATCACTCACACTCAATCCAACTTGTGCTTCATTCGAAATATGATTTCTCCAAAGAAAAAGAACAATTTAATTTTAATCTAAAAAATCTCTTATCAATAATTTAAAACACCTGAAGCACAATTATCTATTAAATTTCCAATCTGTTATTTCTCATAAGGTTCCCATAAATGTGATACAAAAACAACAACAAAAAAAGAATCCATTTCTGTATGTGTGCGGACGCTAATGAAACAGAACAGCGACCCCCAATGACAATGGGTCATTCTAATCCAAAACTGCAAAAGTATGTATTCCTCTACAGACCAATGTTGACATCTAAAATAATCAATCATTCTTAAATGCAAAACAGTGACTCTCTAGTTCGTATCCATGGTTTCAGTCATCTACAGAGGTGAAGTAAAATGCAGACGATCAGAACAGATAAAATAATTATTTACTCAGAATTCAACGAATTCTTATGATCTTGTTGGAACTCCTTTGTTATAAGAAATCTTGCTTTTAACTGTGTAATTATTTAATGCTTTCTGATAAATAGGGATTTACTGTGCAATTTTTTTTATTTATTTAAACAGAAGTAATGGTATTATGGAATACTTCAACAAAAAAACGAGAACTTTAAATTTTTTTCATCTCTCTTCGACAAATGTGAAAGAGCTTAAATTAAACCTCAGACTGGAACATCCGTCTCTCAGACGGGGACTTTGCTTTGATGCATGTAGATAACGCTGTGGTGTGGTTTTTGGGGTGGACTGTCTTGACATCTTCAGTTGGACTCTACCCAGTGAGGGGGACACGTGTTGGGGTACTTGGCGATTTTTTTTCAACTCACGATATGTGCGATTTTTCCTATCTATCACCATCTATCATACCAATATTCCTAAAGTTTTTTCGTTTTTGGTATTATTTTTAATTATTTTTACATGAATACAAATAATTTCTAATCAGTTTTTATAAAAATACTAGTCACATTTCTTGTGATAAAAATATATTAATACAGTTTGCATCAAAAAATACTTGAATATTAATAATTCTACTCAATTTCATGAGTGATAATGACATTTAAAACAGCCCTAAAGGTAATAAAATTCAAAAAAATTTGCGTACCCGTCTGTCAGACAGATGTTTTTAAGAGCGGCAAAAAAAAAAACTGATGTTTCGGCCAGAGGGTTAAACACGAGTAACGTTTCCGGGTAGAAAAATATTTCAATTTTCATTCAAGTTCACAGTGTTTCAATTTATACATTTATAGTTTTATTGGGTTTTTAAAATTTAAAAACATTCTGTAAGTAAACATGTTTCTCCTACAACATGTAAACTTATTTAACATTACGAAATAGGAAACAAAATATGGAACATATTTTACGACAGAGGAAAAAATAGACGAATTTAGTTAAAAATTAGTATGTAATAAAATATATACTGCTCGCTCTCTCTCTCCTTTATAAGTATTTTGATTTTTGGTCTTCTGTTACATTATAGGCTTGAAATGTTTCAAAGTAAAAGAACTGTAAGTGTTTTTTAAAAAAATAATATTCAATCAAAATTCAAATATATTTATATGGAAATTCTTTGATTTTTTCTTTAGACAGTTAAGAGACTGCGGTAATTATTGAGGAGTTTCTGAATCTTTATATATATATTTTTCTCTTAAGCATATTTAAAAAATATATATTTTATCTTATATTATTATTTTTATTTTATTGTCCAGAGTTTAAAAGCAGTAATTAAAAGTTAAAAATTTAGAAACAATTAAAAAGTTACGAGATGTCAAAGACTGTTCAATTTGTTGAGTGTCACGTAACAAGAATGAAGGTCTCATCATTCATTTATAATATTACACAATTTTCGGTAGGGTTTGCAGTCCCGGGATCTAGGGATCCCGAAATTCCGGGATCCTAGTGTTTCTTCAAATCCCGAAAACACGGGATTAAAATAATTAATCTAATTTGTGTCTAATTATAGTTTTTTTTTATTGAAAACAATTATAAAATCCCCGTGCACCACAAAGTATCACGCGGGGCTTACAGAAGTAAGTATTAAACACACATTCAAGGGAAATAAACAATTAAAAAATGAAGTTAAGAAGGATTACAAACAGTTACAACAAATTTACAGAAATTATTGAAAGCACTTCTGGTGGAAAGAAATTGGTGAAAATTCGGTGGCCAATTAATGTTGAGTCTCTTGAACGCCAGTCTTATGATCTTTCTCTCTCTGACATACTTGGAACACAGAAGGATCACTAATTATAGTTTAAAGTTTTTTCTCATCAATATATTCTAAGAACTTAAATCTCACAAAATTAATATTTTTTTTTATGAAATATGTACAAGGAATTTTTTTATGCAATTATTTTTTTTCATAAAGATAAATATATTGAAAAAATAATCTAACGAAATAATTTTAAACTCAGAATACTTGACTACTACTGAGTATTAAATATTAGTATTCAGTTTACAATGGACTAAATTCACAGACAATCGGTGCCAGATTGAAATCACGGGATGCACTGGCCAACACTTGCAAATGCATCGCGTTAGAGGAAATTCTTGAACTTACGTTGTTGGTATCTTGTGTCTTAACTTTATCACTGCGTATATATACTTAATATTGCATTATTATTAACTTAATTAACGTATTATTACTTAATAATTACTTATTAATTATTACTTAATAATTACTAATTACTTATTAATTATTACTTAATAATTACTAATTACTTATTAATTATTACTTAACAATTACTTATTACTTATTAATTAACAATTACTTATTACTTATTAAATATTACTTAACAATTACTTATTCCTTATTAATTATTACTTAACAATTGCTTATTCCTTATTAATTATCCTTATTAATTATTACTTAACATTTACTTATTACTTATTGCTTAATAATTACTTATAAATTATTAACTTATTACTTAATAATTACTTATTAATTATTAACTTATTACTTAATAATTACTTATTAATTATTAACTTATGACTTAATAATCACTTATTAATTATTTACTTGATTAACTTATTATTAATAATTACTTATTAATTATCTGCTTAATTAACTTATTATTAATAATTACTTATTAATTATTTGTTTATTATTACTTAATATTACAATACAGTCGGTAACGCGTTGCGCGCACACACGCGTTACCCAGGAAATTCTTAAAGTTGAGTTGTTGTTATCTTGTGTTTTAATTTTATCGCACCGCGTGTATATACTAAATATTACAATATTTTTTTATTATTCTAGTATACCTATTAGGTACGAAATAATTTTATTGATTTTTTTGTATTGCTTTTGTTTTTATTTTAGTATATTTCGGTTAAGTGTTCATAGCCTCTCATAGTTGTTATTTGTGTTTGTGTACTTATTTATAGTTCTTTGTTATTTTTTAGTCATTAACTAATAATATACTTACTCTGAATAAGAACACTTTATTTTAGTTATTTGTATTATTAGTTAACAATTTCTTAGGTGAATTGCAAATTATTTTCTCTTTCTCTGTTCTAATAAAATACTCTTCTTAAACTCTCTTTTACGATTATATAGTCATTACTTGTTTATGCCCTTGACTTAATTCGTTTTTTTAAATACAAAATAAAATATTTCTAATAACATTAATATTGTTATTTAACATGAAATCAGAAGTTAGTTCTAAAGTATTTTTCACATAAATAATCCAATCCTAATCCCGGGATTTGGATAATGTTCTCTCGAAATCCTGGGAATGAAAATAAAGGGTGTTTTTTTTAGAGGTATAGAACTTTAAATTGCAATAAAACAACGATGTATTATTCGATTGACATGAATTTTTTTTTATTCGAAAGATAATCTTGTGGCATTACATTTTAAATATGATTTCTGGCATAGGACTGCCACGGTTGGCTCGGATGTACTCCAATATGGACGTCCAATTTTCGATGACTTTTTCCAACATTTGTGGCCGTATATCGGCAATAACACGGCGAATGTTGTCTTCCAAATGGTCAAGCGTTTGTGGCTTATCCGCGTATTCCAATGATTTTACATAGCCCCACAAAAAATAGTCTAGCGGTGTTAAATCACAAGATCTTGGAGGCCAATTCACAGGTCCAAAACGTGAAATTAGGCGGTCAACAAACGTGTCTTTCAATAAATCGATTGTGGCACTAGCTGTGTGACATGTTGCGCCATCTTGTTGGAACCACAGCTACTGGACATCATGATTGTTCAATTCAGGAATGAAAAAGTTAGTAATCATGGCTCTATACCGATCACCATTGACTGTAACGTTGTGGCCTTCATCGTTTTTGAAGAAGGATTCCACCAGCCCATAAAGCGCACCAAACAGTCAGTTTTTCTGGATGTAACGGTGTTTCGACATACACTTGTGGATTAGCTTCACTCCAAATGTGGCAGTTTTGTTTGTTGACGTAGCCATTCAACCAAAAGTGCGCCTCATCGCTAAACAAAATTCGCTTATGAAAATCGGGAGCAACGTTAATCTCGTTTTGGGCCCATTCGACGAATCTACGCCTTGCTTGATGATCGTTTTGATGAATTGCCAAACCAAACTGAGAATAAATCACTTGACAGCTGTTAAATCGGTCGCCATCTTGGAAAGTAATGCCAACTTAAACTTCTATACCTGAAAAAAAAACACTCTTTATAAACAGAAAGAGGGAAGGTTGGTTAACCTCAAAACTGGTTCAACCTAACTTTTTTAAAGCAGTGTTTTCAAAAATTTATCTATACCTATTTTATTCTTTATTTTCTTCATATTATTTTTATCTCTTAAGAAGAATATACAGTGGTGGCAAAAAGTCCTGAACACACTCATTGCCTAATTTTGGAGTTTGAGTTAATTTTTTCCCTTTGTAATTATCCCACTTTCTTAATGATCGTAATTTATTCTAATGGATTTTTTCTTGCTGATTTCAAATCTATTTGTAGAATTTGTGTTAAGTAAAAAGTTTTAGTGGTATTTTTTTTAGAAAAAATGCAATGATAAGACATATGCAAGGTTACTGTAATGTAATAAGTGATTGCTTTTCAACCAATTAAGTACTCTATTAATCCAACCAAATTGAGAGAATTAGTGATAAAGGGTTGAAAACAGAATGTGTAGCCTGCTTTAAGGCATTTAAGGTATCCGACTACGTTCGGAACCGTGATTTTAAAAAAGCGCATAAATGGATAATTTTCATGATGTTTAGTGTCACTTAGATTAGAATACATGCATACAATGGTTTTAAGGACATTTTGACAAAAAAAGTTATTTAAATACAATATTTCGGCAAAAAATTAACTTAGAATAACCTTTTCTTCAAAATGTTCTCCTTTTGTGAAAAATGCTTCTATTATAATAATATTTTGCCTGTATACAGCTCAGCCCTCTCTACAGAGGCTCAACTATGATTTTTGAAAACTTCACATTATTTTCAGAGTTACAACCAATTGAAATAATTATCGGCGTTCCTTTCTTAAAATATCTCCCCTCTGTTGTCGTAAAAACATGGATAAACCCACTTCTAACTTATATAATTTAAAAATTCTAGTTGAGCCTCTGTACAGAGATCTGAGCTATATACAGCAGCGTTTCTCAAACTGTGGGGTGCGCCACCCTTGGGGGCGTGACAACCCTAAAGGGGGGCGAGCATATTACAAAGTCAAAAACAAAATACCATTTTTAAAAACTATTAATTTACTGTAAGTATACAAATAAAGTACATTCTGACAAAAAAAAAAAAATACACATTTACACACATTACACTTATAAATGTATCAGGGGGCTACCCAATGTATTTTATAATTAATTTAACAATACTAAGAGCAAGTTTAATAATTGCCAGTAACTCCATGGGATTGTCATAAACAAAATTATGAACAAAAATTAACACTTTTCTTTATAATTTGTATGGTTTATAATTAACCCTTAGCTGCCGATTAAAAGTTACGCAATTCGCTTCCCAGTACCAACGGTTTCAACGTAGGGGCACGTATGTGATATATAGGGGGGCGAAAGGAATAAAGAAGCAAATAATATGAAATAAGTAAATCCTTCACAAACAGTGTCAAGTTCCTTTTATTGCATTCCAATGCCTTCGGAATGCTTTTATGGATAGAAGTGCATAGAAAAGGTCGCACTGCAGAAAGACGTATATCTATGTCCTGGGAAATTAACGCTTTGACTGAGCGAGACGTTTATATACAGCGGTGGAATTTAAGAGATTAAGGTCATATCGTAATTTTCGCGTCAAAGTATAGTATTATTGAATTCAATGCATTGTTATTGTATGAGGAAGGGGGCGATAACAATCATCATTGAATATTGGGTCGCGGAAAATGAAACTTTGCGAAGCACTGATATACAGGCAAAATATTATTATAATGGAAGCATTTTTCACAAAGGGAGAATATTTAGAAAATGGGTCATTCTATGTTAATTTTTTGTCAAAATATTGCAATTAAATCATTTTTTATTGTAATACTATTCTTAAAACAATTTTATATACATTTTCTAATCGAAGTGACACTAAATATCATAAATATTATCTATTTATACGCTTTTGCAAAATCACGGTTTCGAACGTAGTCGGATACCTTAAAGCAGTTCTGTGTTGCAATTTGAAATGCTTGGGTGGATAATAATGGAATTATAGGTAAATATTCGTTTCTCCCTAATAAAGAAAAATATAAAATACAACTTTTGAAGGGAGAATGTTATTTTATTCACCAAATTGCTGTTGAAGAACCATGTGGTCTTCCTGCTGTCGTGAGAACGTTGAAATCATGTCCTGAAACTAATTATGTTGTGAACAGGAAGCAATATAGATAATCAAGAAAAACAACTTTAGGTGAATACAGGGTATTGTATGGTATTTTATGTACTTTCAAGCAGAAAGCTTAATTCATCACAAATTTTGAAATAATTGAATTTATCATCGAGTTTGAATGTGTACCTAAGAATCATGAGGAGAAGACTGCTGAAAATATTGGATTTCAAGGCTTCAAAAAGTTCACTCAAAACCATTACTTACCAATTGGTCCAAGCAAGTGATCATTAATTATGGATTGTTAAGGATTTAAAAAAGGTAATATATTATGATTAAATAATGTCTTTATAAGACAACACACTCGTAGAGAATTCAGTATCTGAATCCCATAATAAGGAACGGATGGAAGTGATGCTATGAAGCTGCGTGTCTCCTCATGTAGTTGTAAGACATATCGTGAGAAAAACAGAGAAAACAAGTGAATACTACAAGATGAATTGCTGCCAACAAAAGAAGATATTTTTGGAGATCAGTCATGGAGTTTTCAAGACGATAATGCTCCATGTCACCGTGTAAAAGTAGTCAAAAAATGGTTGGAATACTGTGAATAAAATAACTTAGACAGGACAGTCTTTGGATCTTAATCCGATAGAGAATCTATGACATAATATTGGTTATGATGTAACGAGTCTATCCGCAAATCTTCCACTAATCCTTTTGGGGTAAAATTATTCTTTTTAACTGTGAATTCAGTTGAAAACCTTTCTCAGTGAAGAAGACGAGATTTAAGCAAATGAGTACATCTATTTAAGCGTTGGTATTAAAGTACGCGATGATGGTTGATGTTTGATAGCGAAGATAGAAGCGGGAATCAGATTACGACCGGAGGTCGTATAGGTAGGTAAGTTATCTAAATAGAATACAAACGTAGGAGTGAAGAGCGCTCCCATACGATTGTTCTTATGGGTTTAATGTTTAGTACATTCCCTTCCCTTCCTTGCTCGAGCCACAAACCACTAACGTCCCCAGGGGCGTTACAGTGATATTCAGAAGGAAAAAACCTTCAATCAAACGCAAGTTAGTCGACGCTTTAATATTTTCTTTAAACTATGTTGTCACGAAAGAACTTTTTGTGAAATTGGTGCATTCTATACTCAAAAGATGTAGAACCGTAGCTAAAGCAAACTACTGAACCATAACATATTGAAGTTCATACATGCAGCATTAAAGTAATTTTCATAAGCCACGTTAAATGGACCGTGTTTGTAGAGTTTTCTGTTATTCTCTACCTCGTATATTACGTTTTCCTATATTGTATTATTTTGTTCATACTATATACATTCTCGTGTTCAGGCAACTGTACTGTAAAAAATACTAGTAGGATTAAAAAACTAGTGACAGATTTGAAATCAGCATAAAAATTACATTAGAATCAATAACAACATTTATATAAAATAGTACAATAACTTCATAAGAAAAATTACGTCAAACTCAAAGATAAGACAAAAAAAAAATGAGTGTGTTCAGGACTTTTTGCCACCACTGTATATGCATATCAAAATTCATCTGTAAAATTTAAAAATATATATATATTTTCAAGTCTTATATAAATCTCCATTTTTCATTCCAATTCCTTGGAACTTCATTTCAATTTTATTTTATTTAAAAATACAACCGAAAAATTATGTGTATATGTTCGAACAAAACAGATAATATATGCGAATAATATTTACTTCTTTTCTATATCATGTGTAGTTCCTGGTAATCGAATCAAATTCTAACTAATGATGTTTTTATTTTTAAAATTTCTTTTCATTATAAGTTAAAAGGAACGAAAAAATGTATTTTGAAAGACAAGTTTTTGACGTACAACTATAAAACGCAGAATCATATTTCTTTTACTCTAAAAAAGCACTTTTTATTCTGTCGAAATATTTTCGGAACTAATGGACACTCTCGAAAGGGTTACTTAGTTGAATATATTGAAAAGTTAGGCAGTGTATTTTTTTTAATAAACATCTCATATTTCTGAAGCCAATTTTGCTGATCAAAGAGATTTTTCTGACAAAAGAATCGCTCTAAGGAACGATTTTTTCCCCAATGCCTTATTTTGCTATGCTTTTTAGCATTTTGTATGACTGTAAATGTGATACAAGATCAAAGTAAGTTAATAAGAATATAGTGAATATATGTAGTTCTATGAAAATAAGTAATTTCTGATAATGAAACATAATTTTGGTAACAATTCGCAAGAGAAATAAGACTTTGGTACCCGATTGCTCATGGTATCGAAATTAGCTAAATTCATGTGACGTCATAGTCACAAGATGATGATAAACACGTGTTTTTAGCTAATAAGTTCATAAATTCATGTGATGTCATAATCATACGATAAATACAATCCCGTGTTGCCAGCAAATCAGCTCATGCGCTTTGTTGTTGCCAACTTTTGCTCTTTGCAGAAATTTTCTTTTAAAAAGGTTATATTTGTCAACCACAATAACGTACATAAATAAGTAAAATTTACTTTTAGTACACAAATAAAATAAGTTTTTTTAAACTTTTAATATGTTTTTGATTAATTTTTTTATTATATTTGAAGATCTTTACCCAATTATGAGATCTGAAATTACAAATAGAACAACAAGTACAAATTTATTTAATGTGAATTTTGAATTAAGACGCGAACACGTGATTGATTTTATCATGCGACCGCTGTGAATTGAGCCTATTACGACTTTCAAAATTTCAGTCGGGTGTACGTTAAACCTGTCAGGGCGCAAAGTCCACCGTTGGCTCGGATGTGAACAGTAGGGTGCTTGTTCAGGTGTCGATTCCGTCATTCGACCGTGATTTAAAATTAGGAAGTGTAATAAGCTAAATGGTAACATGATAAATGCAATTACACATTACCCATTGAACTAAAAACTGAAAGCAGACTTCTACTTCTGACATTCTACTTGCTACTCTATTTGTAAAATTTTGGCAAATAATTGGATAAAGATGTTTGTGCATTAAGATTCTTCAAAGTTTTTCAAAATTAAAAAATAAATCTTGTAATATTTGAGTATTTTTAAATCAAGGGCCTTTAGTTTACCTATGTGCATTATTATTGTTGTCAAATAAGTACCCTTTAAAGGAAATTTTCAACAAAAAGCAAAAGTTGGATACATTGAAGTACATGAAATGAACGGCTGGAAATACGTATTGCATTTATCATGTGACAATGACACCACAGGAATTTAGCCCACTGTCTGTAGATAGCGGGCCTCTGTATCCACTAGAAATAGACAACAGGAAACACTTGTTATTGAAAATGGATTGTGTGTCGTTCACAATGGGCTCATGTGACGCCATAATCACATGATAATAATAACCCCGTTTTTTAGCCAATCCGTTCAAAAACTCTTTTGACGTCATAGTCACACGATAAAAGTAGTCATGTGTTCCCAGCTAATCAGTTCATGCGTTTTGTTGTTGCCAACTTTTGATCTTTTCAGAAACTTTCTCTTAAGAAATACAAATTTGTCAACAACAGTTACGCACACAAGTAGACAAAATACATTTTGTTTAAAAGTCCATGCATAAAACAATTTTTTTTTAATTCAAAAATATTTTGAATTCTTTTTTCTTAACATTTGAATATCTTTACCCAATTATGAAGTTTAACCTAAGTTTTTCAAATAGAACACTTGTACAATTAGTTTGATGTGTGTTTTGAATTCAATGGAGAACACGTATTTATCTTTATCATGTGACCGTCATGAACTGAGCCCATTGTAATGCTTAAACTTTCTCCTAGAGAATTAACAAGAATCAAAATATTTTTTCCCAGCTTGTGAAGCAAAAAACTATTTAATGCAGTTGCACTAGCGGACGAATGAGTTGTAGAAGGAAGGTTATCCAGTCGTAGAGAATGACTAATCCGTAGGTATGCACGAGATTATGTGGTAACCTGCTAAGTATTAACAAACTTTGACCAAAAAGTATACAGAATGCCCTCTTAAAATTAAGACACTTTCTCCATTCTCAGCTGTGAGAAAATTTAAAGGGGATGCCGTGACCCTCTTTCCATTCTCCCATTCTGATAAAGTGAGTAAATTGTAACATTTAACAAATGAACTTAATTTGTAAATAAATCTTAATTATTTATGCATTGATAGGAGTTTTTATTTTTAGAATCCGGGTTTAGTTGAACCTTAAGATGATGATTATAGCTAAATTATAAGATGATGATTATAACAAATTTGAGATTATTATATATAAGAAGACTTGGTACCCTTTGAGCTACTTTCTATCTTTACGTATTTAAAAATTATATATTAACATTTTATATAGTGTTTCTATTTAAAAAATGATACGAGATTAAATTTTTCACATATTATTCACACAATTTTAAAATTTTAAATTTTTTGAAGAAAATTTAGAAAATTTTAAAATCCTACTCCTTCTGTAATTATAAATTTTTTGACCTGAAACTTTTTTAAACATTCTTATGGATGTTATAAACAACTTTAGGGATCGATTTTACAATAACTTAATTCGTTCTTGAGAAAAAAAATAAAATGTTGATATACATGCTAAAAATCAACGAAAAAGCCAATATCTCCTACATTTTAATTTTTTTAAAAAAAGAGTATTCAGTTTACAGCAAAATGGATCCCTAATTTTGTTACATGCTTTATGTGCAACACACAGCAAAAAAATGGTAGTGATTGGTAAATAGTTGTGGAAGGAGTAGCATTTTGAATACACTAATATTTCGAAAAACACAAACTGAGAAAAACCAATTTAAAGTTTATAATTCTGAAAAAAATTATAATAAGCTTAAATAAACTTAAAATACCACTTTAAGATATTAATTATATATTTTTCTTGAAAATAATTGCATTTTCATATTTTTTTAATGCATACATTTTTATAAATGATCAATTTCAAGAAGGTATTAATTGCACAAGAAAATTCAAGAAAAATGTTAAAAAGAAAGAAAATAGCAGTCGTGGGACTGCCGATAGAAAAAACGGAACTATTAAGTTGAGAGTAATTAAAACTATATGCAAAAATTATATGAAATTTTTATGTTTTATTTATTAGTTACATATGATGGGTTAAACAAATCATGAACAAAATATAAATACAAAGTGGTTGAAAAAATAATTAATATACAATTATCTTAATTATACATAGTATTTATATTTACATTTCAATGAATTCAAGTTTGAACATTATTTTCATTTTTACATCATTGTCATCATTAATTTCGACAATACTTAGATTATCTGTTCGTTCAATCATTTCATTGTATTCTAAAAAAAGATACAATAGGTTTATGGTAACTGAAATAAGAAATAAAAATGTTTGATTGAAATTTATCTAAATATCGTATAAAAACAGCATCGATAGTCGTTTTATACTTTGTTGTACATGCCTAATGTTTCATTTAAAAATTCAATTAATGATAAATTTTTGTCATCTGCGAAAATTAAAGTCTCCGCTTAATATCATAGGTATGTCATTGCCAAATCTTTTTTTCGAGTAAAGAACCTTCTTTTGTGTAAATCATTAAATTTTCGAATAAAAATTGTTCTATCTGTTGACATCTTCAAGTTTTTTTCTCGTGGGATTAAACAAGTATAAAAATAGAAATTTAGAGATTTTAATTATGTTACAATATTTTTTCTAATTGAAATTAAATTATATAAGTTCATAAATAATTAAAAAAAATAACAAAGCACGTATTTTATATCTAACAAATTACACAAACAAACAATAACTTCGTAAATTGAATTTTACAATAAATGAGATATTTCATAAAATCTAAAATTATTATAACATTTTTTTTTAATTTTCCAATTTTAAAATCCACGAAAAAATTTTATCAAATAACTAGAAATCTATTTTACCACGCTAGTAAATAAATCTTATACCGTAAAATACTCATTTCATGATGAAGAGATAATTAAAATGAATAATGCTAAATTTTAAATACAAATATTCGTATTATTTGAAAATGTTTAAAAATATGTTGTTTTCATTTTCATTTATTTGTTTATTCATATGTTTCATACTCACTTTTATACTGAAGTCAATTTTAAATTCAATAAATAAACAGTAATCCTTCAATTAAATAATTACAATAATAGTCAAATTAAAAATTCACTTAAATAAACAAAATCCAGTACACACAAGTTGAACTTCCCACGTGGTCAATTTAACTTTACTTATGTATATAACTACAAATACTTAATGTACAACGCGTCACATTTACAATTACAGATGTACTGCTACTATAACGTATTGGTGACGTGACTACAAAATTATACTTATCCAAAAAGCAACGCGCAAGAAAATTCGATGTATTAGAAAAATGTTAAAATGTCGGTGATTTTTTACCCTCTCGCTCAACGCGACTAAAGAAGTTTTCACTTCAAAAATTTTTTCTTCTCATATATTGAATTATTACATTTGTATGAAAAACATATCAGGAATAAGGACTGAGAGAAATTATGAAATTATTAATATAAAATGCCTTAATTCAAAAATTCTACATGCACACATTTCACAAAGAAGAAAAATTACATTATTGTATTGCCTCGAAAATATTCTGCTTTATATTTATTACACATTCTTTTTTATAGTTATTATTTCTCTTTATAAAATAGATTTTTTTATCATAACGCTTTTTTTTCTAAAAAAGGGGCGTGGCTGAATTGCCTAAGTTGTTTTCAAATGAAGTTTTATTCAACTTCTAACTTCCCGACTTGCACAAAAGATATATCAATCGAAAGATAATAATGCAAAGAATAAGATTAAATAAAAATAAAAAACGATAGGTTGGTCATTTTTTTGGATACCAAGTCCTCTTAAGCTACGTGCTTAATTTGTTCTTATTTGCCAACTTGGGCGATAACATTACAATATGGCTACCTTAAGTTTAAAAATGTTTGTTATACTCTGTTGTTACTATGCTTATATAATGTATACTAACTATTACGACATTCTGCCATGCTTTAGAAGTTTTAAAAGATCAAATTTTCTATAAAACTATACGTATAATTTATCTCACTTCTCTCAAGAAAGAGAGCAAATTATTAAAAACTCTTTTTGTGAAGTAGGATGAACTGAACTCAGTGGCACAACAGCCCGTGAGAGCCAAGGCCTGTTTTTCTTATCCCAATTTATATGACCTTAGCTGCTGGGGTGCATGTGCAGATGTTTCGATCAAGTTCTCATTCTCAAGCGAAACCCCAAGTTCTTAGGAACTGAATTCACTCACTCAAGGGTTGAAAGACTGAGTCGACCGTGGCCAGCTCAGGATTTGAACCTGTAACGTGGAAGCGTTATACACTACCACTCAGCCACTGGGCTTCGAAGTAGGATGAGAGGTAAAGAAATTTTCTGCTCTATTCAAAATTCCCGCGATAGTTGTTTCAATCTTGTCTCTCTCATCTGCATCTGTAAAGTCTAATAATGGGCTGTGTGCACCCTTTCCCATCAAAATTTGCTGCTTACAAGAAAAGTATTTTTTGCTCCCCCCGGCCAAAAAGGATACATCATTTGAAAAAATAAATCCAATTTTTCTAATCCAAACTAATAAAAATAATTTTCGCCTACTTAAATAATTCGTTAATTCCTTCCTTCCTCAGTGGCACGACATCCCAGGATGGGCCTTGGCCTTCTCAAGAAGCCTTTTCCATGCCAACCTTCTTCCTGCCAGTGTTCTCCAATTCCTAATCCTCAAAACTAGGAGACATTTTTCTAGGCTGTCAATCCATCTGAGATTTCGCCTGCCCCTTCTTTGTGTGCCGATTGGTTAAGCATTGAAGACTTTTTTAGTGGTGCGATCTTCGTTCATTCTGAAAACGTGACCTGCCCATTTAATTCGCTGTATTTTGATGAAGTTGACAATGTCAGATTCCTTATATGATCGATTGTGAGCTCTAAATTTGATCTTCTCTGCCATGTTCCATTTTCCTGAATTCCTCTAAAAAAATGAATCTTAAAATCTTCCTTTCATAGATACTTATCATATTCTCATCTGTTCGAGACATGGACCAAGTTTCACATGCATAAGTTAAAATACTCTTTTTTTATGTTTTTCTTTGGATAAAATTTGATTTCATATATAATTCGTTAATTAATGGTTTATTATTCGTTAAATAGGGGAGGGGATACGTTAAATCGCGAAATTCCTTAAATAGGGTAAATCGTTGTAAATATGTATATGTAGGCGTAAATATAAATAACTTAATTTAATTTAATTCTCTTAATCTCGCACTACTCATCAATTTTCTCAATACGTCACAACTTATTCCTTTTCTCATAACTCCATTTCTTTACATTTGCGAAGCGATAACAGTGCTCTTTTTATATTGGGGCGAAGCACTCAGCGGGAATAATTTGTATGAACTTAAAAATTCCCAGTTCTCTAAAAAGAACTATTATAATTGTGTACTTTTTTGGATTAAAGTCTTTTAGTTTCTCTCAAACATTTTCTTTAACCCTCTTCAAATCTAATCGCAATTAAATTATTAACTCTATTTTCCTAATTTTTACACTATGTAGTATGATGAATTTTATTAGTAGTCCATCGACTGTTAAGCAATGTTTTAAAAATTGGTAATTATTTTATAACTAGTTAGTTATACACATAATTAATTATTAATTACACATTGAATATTTTTTTAATTGGCCGTGTAAGAGATCGCAATTAAGTTGTAGTGTAAATCCAGTTAATGGTAATAAAATGCAACAACAAAAAATGTGCTTTTCAAATTTAGTCTTTTCAATAAAGACTCTTAATAATCTTAGAGTAGAAAAAATATGTGCTTTTGTTTCAAGTTGATTGTTATACAGGGTATCCCGAAACTTGACGACAAAAGGGTATCAGGGGATAGGTAAAATCACACACACACATATCTGTTCTAGGGAAAATTAAAGAAAAATCCCCTTGCACATATATATTTTGCTAAGTGAGGCAATCAAATTTTTGAAAATGCATAAAATTAGCACCTTTCATCACATCATTAGTGACCATAAATTTCGCAATTTTACAATGATATTTTCATTAAAGTCACTTACATAGCCGGACAATTAGTCGCAGTCACAAGTCGGACAAAACGGATTGCTGATTTAGTTAAATTCGACCTTGTTTGTGCGAGTCGGAGTTTGAGAAAAAGATGTCACCTAACTTTGACTCATTATAAAAAGAAAACTATTGTGCACACAACCCGAGGCAAGTTTCTCAAAAGTTGTCCCATTTACTTAAGATTAAAAAAATGGTACAACAATTGTTCTTTCTACATAACAATCATACAGATTTTTTTTAATTTCCAGAGCATCCCTTCGTTTTTTTTTTGTTTTTTTATAAAAACCTCTGTTGATACCTTCCGTCGCATTATCAGATACCGTGACCACAAATTCCATAATTTCATAGTTATTTTTCCACTAACGTCATCTTTCATTGCTGTGCTATTAATTACAATCGCAAATAGAGCAAATCTTTGCTGGTTTTATTAAAATTAACGAGTTTGAGTCGTTTTGAGAAAAGGATGTTTTATAACTTTGACGCTTCATAAAAAGAAAATATTACATACTACTCTAAGAAAATTATTTCAAGAGATGATTCATTTTGCAACAATTCCAAAATGGGGGGGGGTACTAACACTTGCTATATTTCTATCCATAACAATCGTTGCCATTCTTTTTTATTTTACAAAAGGACTTCATTTTAAATGACTGAATTTAAGTGTGTTACTCAAACCAAGCAACAAATTTAAAAATAAAAGACAAGATTTTTTTTTGTAATACTTAAATGAATTACACTTTCAATGCATTCGTGTTACATTCTCAAAGATTCTAAGAATTGAATAATAAGAATACGTATGATGACCACTGAAAAGACAGAGCAATAGAGCGAGATAGATATTGTTGTAATTCTAGCGAGTTAGACCGATAGTAACGTCGACGCCAAGTTATTGAACCATTCTGCACAATTACTGTAAAATACGACGTATAATGGGCACTTTTGATTCAAAAGATATGATCGAAATTTACAGGGGCGTGTTATACGCCGGGTATAAAAACGAGAGCTTTGTTGTTGTGTTGTTACTAATGCCACCTGATCGGCAAAAGCCAGAGCGAGGACCACGAAATTCATCGTGACAAAGAGCTAAATGTCACCAGTCGTTAGCCGTAGCTTTGGTGACAGAACGATTTCGCTCGGTCTCGCCCCAATTTTGAAGGCGATCACTCTGGGTGTGGTTAGGGCCTTTCACCTCTCTTCTTCCTCTTCCACCAACCTCACGAGAGGACTTGCGGCTCAGCGGCTTTTTAAAGCACCCTCATGCCACGAAGGCACTATACATGTAGAAACATACATGTCATCTCCGGGATTTGAACCCAGGCCCAACGGCACAGCAGTCAGCGTCGCTAACCACTATACCGGATGGGCAAGCTTTAAAATTACGAGAGCTTTAAAAATAAACAAAGACGACCATAGAGAAAAATTAGACTACTACACAGTTCTTGAAATACTATATCTTTAACAGAAATGACAATCTTTATGAACTCAGTAGCCCCCTATATACCGACAATGTTAAATTGAACTTTTTTAGGAACCTGTTTCTCAGAAACTATTAAATATAAATACTTCAAATTTTGTAGGTATATTTATACAGAAGAGTTAAATTTTTTAAATACATTGCTTTAGATTTTTCAAAAACATTCAACGTAAAAGTATCACTACGAAATTTTTGAAAATTGTCATTTTTTTACGATAACTGCTTTTCAGCAAAATATTTTGGGAAAATCTCCAAAAAAAGCAACTCCATTATATATAGCTGCATATTATTTATATGCAGTAAAAATTTCATGGATATTCATTCAGTGGATTCTGAGAAAAAGGTATACGCAGTATGAAAACAATCATTTTGAGAAAATGACATTTTTAATGTAAAATGTCGCTTCATCAAAAAAATTATGAATTAAATCTGTAGTTTGCCATATTTTTAAAAAATATTAACTTGTTCTCTATTACTTTTAAGACTTTTTAGGTTTTTCTTTTATAAATCTATACACTTCTGTGAAGTGTGGTTCCTGCCAGAATCAGTAGCCAGAGTAGCCGCCATTGTTGGAGATCACCGCTGCCACACGCCTCGGCATTGATTCAAAGAGACTTTGGATGCGTTCTTGGGGTACAGCAGACCAAGCAGCTTCCACACGTTGCCAAAGTTGATCTGGTGAGGCAGTTGGAGGTGTAATCTGGGTTAATCGTTTAGCAACCATGGACCACATGTTTTCTATCGGCGAAAGATCCGGAGAGCGAGCCGGCCAGGGAAGCAATTCAATCTGGTGATTGACGAAAAACTTTTGGACAATGCGTGCCACGTGTGGTCGCGCATTATCCTGTTGAAATATGGCTGTGGCCAAGCCCTGAAGGTAAGGAAGGACAACTGGCTCCAACACCTCTGAGATGTAGCGCTGGCTGTTTAAAGTACCGGCAATGTGTACTAGAGGAGTGCAGGAGTGATATCCAATACCATCCTATACCATAATACTCGGGGCAGGACCAGTGTGGCGGTGCATAACGCAGCTGTTCAGCATCCTCTCTCCACGGTGTCTCCAGACTCGAATCCGACCATCGTGGTGTTGCAGACAGATGCGCGAATCGTCTGTAAAGACAACTTCATTCCATTCTGCCGCCCACATGCTTCCTTCATCGCACCATTGGTGGTGGAGACGTCTGTGGTTCTGCGTCAAGGGTAGACCAAGCAATGGACGTCTTACGGACAGACCACTCTGCTGTAAACGGCGTCGAATGGTACGTGCAGACACTGAATGATGCATTACATACTCAATGTGCTGTGCTATGGTTCGTGATGTGACTGAGCGATCCGTCACTGCCATGCGCACAATTTGTCCAACGGTCACATATTCGCATTACAGTTGTTTGGTTTCGTCTAACACGACTACCGATTTCTCTGAAAGATAATCCACAATCTCGGTAGGCCACTATCCTTCCTCTGTCGAACTCGGATACTTGATCAGAAGCTGTTTTCTACGAGACATAACTGATCGTTTTTTGATAAAACCACAAGAAAAACACAATTGCCGAACTTGAAATTGTCGAAATATCCAAGCCTTAAATAGCGCTTCGAGGTGGCGCCACAGGCGTGCGTGATGAGTGTATGCGCTGAAATTCTAATCATTTGCATATCTCACCTCCTCTAATGCATGTTGTAAATTTCATGTTATTTGCATGTTTCCTTCAGGGTGTTGCATTTACTTTGGCCACAGCAGTGTATATGAAATATACAGTAAAAATCTCCATTTCATGCATACAGCAGATTCATAGAAAAAAGAATACACAATTTAATAAAAAATTGTCATTTTCTGTGTTACGACATCTGCTTTTTAGCTAAACGCCTGGGGAATATTTCAAAAATTTTACATAAAGAATAAGAACACACACAAGAATATATATGAAATATATAGTAAAAATTTTCAGTTCATGTATACAGTAGATTTATAGAAAAAACACACAATTTAAAAATATAATTTTTAGAAAACAGTAGCTTTTGTATAAAATTTTAACTCATCAAAAAAATTCTTTTGCCATGTGCCATCTACACAGATACCGCAATATTTTTATTGCCTTCATTTTCAAAAATAGCTTCCTTCGCAGCATTTTGAATCCAGACCTTGCAAACAAGTTTGGCAGCATTTAAAATTCTCTTTATACGTAAGGGGAAAACCTTGTAGGCGGTTGCGGAAGATTCATTATGCCGCAGAACATTCTCCCTGTTTCTGCACCTCTTCCAATTGAAAGTATAGCATATACAAACCAATTGCTACAATAATATACAGAAAATTATTGTAGCAATTATCTTTCCTTCATGAACATTTGAAGAAGAGAATTCTACACGATATGAATAAGCGCGAAATTTCACGACAAACGTAATAGCTAGTCCAGACTTACCTTTTTAAAAAAAAACTTACATGTCTAAACCACTGTTGCACATTTTACAGTGAACTTCATTCTTGAAAACAAATGCAAGAATATTCAAATTCATGATTGCATTAATAATATACACTCATGCTAATAAATTAAGGATAATGAAGTTCAGGCAAAGAAAGAGACAGAAGCAAAACAAATTTGACTTATTTGTAAAGTATATTTAATAAACAAAAGGTAAAGAGCAAAAAAGATGCTATGTGTTTAAAATAATTAATAAAAATTGCGATTTTTACTCCCTGGAGCAAATTTCAAAAAAGAACCTATTTACAAAAAACAGTATAACATGTTTAGTATGATGGTTAATACGGAGTATGTCTCCCGGACGATGCAATACAGGCCTTACAACGCCTAGGCATGCTGAGTATCAAGTTATCAATCTGATCTTGAGGAATATTACACCACTCATCAAGCAATGCCCTCCGAAGTTCCGGTAGACAGGTGGCAGGGGGTTGACGGGCTGCAATTCGTAGGCCAAGCATATCCCACACATGCTCTATTGGATTCAAGTTCGGTGAGTATGCTGGCCAATCCATACGGGTAATATCCTCCGATTGAAGGCATTCGTCTACAATGTTTGCACGGTGAGGACGGGCGTTGTCATTCATAAACAGAAATTCAACTTCCATGGCGCCCCGAAACAAACGTAAATGTTGTTCCAGAATAACATCCTGATAGATGTGGCCTGTCATCGTTACACTCTGAACATGCAGGCCAGTTCTGGAACCAAGAATAATTTCTCCCCAAACGAGCCATCTTGCACCACCGTGACGGTGTCGTTCAATGGTGTTCTGTTGGTGGTAACGGGTACCTGGCGCTCTCCATATTAAAGTCCGGCGAGAATCAGACTGCAAACTAAACCTGGACTCATCGGAAAACATCACACAAGACCACTGTTGTGGTGTCCACAATGCATGCTTTCTACTCCAGGGTAATCGCAGGCGACAGTGAGTTGCGGTAAGTGCAACACATCTGACAGGGCTACGCGCATATACACCAATGTGTCCTAAGCGTCTGTACACGGTATGCCTTGAAACTGTCGTACCGGTAGCTGAAGAGAGCTGATGAGACAGGTCTGATGCTGTGCTCCGTCTGTTTCTTTTGGCAGTAACTGCCAAATACCGGTCCTCATTTAGCGTTGTAACTCGGGGGCGACCTGTGCTGTAACATCTATACTCACATTACCATCATCTTGGAATCGTTGCCAAAGCCGGGTGATGACACTCTGGGCGATTCCAAGTTCCTCGGATACTTCCAGCTGGGTACGTCCACATTCCAATCGTCCAATAATTCTACCACGTAAAAAATCATCCAAATGCTTGCTTTGTGCCTTAACTATGCGATTATTGCACTGAAAGGCTTTTAAAGCACTTTTGAACAACTTTACTTAAGACGCTGAATGTCGCTGGGCATATGGCTCGCGAAGCGAGCCTCCATCTCATATCAGAGATGCTAATGATGCCTGGGAGAGTTGAAAGTCCTTGATGAGAAGAAACAGCCTGGCTTTCGTTGTGACGTAGGAGAGAGGTGCGGTTTCTTGAAAGTCGAAGTTGGAAAAGTTCATCCTGTAGTAGCTGTGTAGGTTCCTTGTGATTTGACGATGTTGAACAGTGAACTGGCATTTGATTGGCTGCCCTGAAACAATTTTACTTACATTCCTTATATACTCGTCACACTTGTGACATTGTGACGTATTATCCGCGCCATCTGGTGGTTTCCTGTAATTTGCATATTCTTCTTCAAGATGTGTGTGATAATTCTACAGGCGAAATTTTTATTTCAGAGTTCAATTTCTGTGTGATTCTGAATTATCCTTAATTTAAGGACATGAGTATATATATATATATATATATATATATATATATATATATATATATATATATATATATATATATATATATATATATATGCGCTTTTATCAAAAGAAGAAAAAATATCATTTAAATTGAGAATTTTCTTTTTTTTTGCACATGTCTAGGTTGAGCATTCACTTTACTATCAGTGTTAGCGTGATTAATGGTATTCCTACGTTTATAATACTTAGCTTTGCGTTTCTTGAAAACCTTTTTAGATCTTGGCATCTTCCAAATAAAATATTTCAAAATTTTTAAATTTCATAAAGTGTAAATATCGGTAAATGATAAGAGCTTAAAAAAACGTGTCTAAAAACAGGTAAACAACCCTAACAGACAATTTAAAAATATAGTTTACAGATATAGTTAGCTGGTTTGTATACTCTTTGATTTTTGCCTTATCTGTATAAATCCAGGAAGCTAAAAAAAAAAGTACTTCCGGACTCAAATTGCCACAATTTTCTTCGAAGAAAGGTCTTTTTTTCTCAGGATCATTCTGACCCATTTTCTTTTCGTTCGCCTTTAAACATGTCATAAAACACGAATATGATTTTTTATCACTTTTCTTGAGGCTAATCCTTTCAGGAATCTATCTTATAACAACACGCCTGAACTCACGTATGCAAAGAAATAAAAGTTGCAGCGAATTATTTAAAATAGAGGGTTCTCGGCACCGAATTTATGAGCCCTCTTCCCATGAGACGTGTGAACCGCATCCAGACACGCTGCTTCAAAAAATCCTGATCGTAAAAACCCACAGAGAACGTAAATCTACTTTGATAAAACATTTATAATTGCACAATTTGCAGATCAGTGATCTAACACAGTAGTCCTCAAACTTTTTCGACTCATAAAACCTTTAGAACAATTTTTTTTGTGTAACCCATTTATACACCAACATTTAGAATATATCTTAAAAAATATTTAAAATAGATCAAAATGTGTTATATGTACCTCATGTAAATGTAATTAAAAAAAGTATTGTGGGTTAAAAAAATTTGTAATCCAAATGTCATCTACCCATGTATAATATTTAGTATAACTAAATTACTCTCGTCTTTCTTTTTTACACAAACTTCCGAAGGTCTATTGAAATTACCTACCATTGCATTTTATATTTTGTGCCTAATTTACTTTTATATTTTATTTTTGTTTACACACTTGTTGATAAATATTACTTCAATATTCACTTCTTTACAACAAACGTTTCATGAAACAAAACCAAAATTTAATATTTAGCTTTCACTAGCCAAAATTGAAGTAATATTTTTTGAAAAATGAAATGGAATATTTTTCAATAAAATTATTGTTTTCATTTGTAGCAAAAGAAAGAACTTAAAAATATTACATAATTTGTGAATCAGAAATTTTTTATATATACTGTTTAAACTTTTTAAACTCAATAGAAATACGAGTATAAAGTTAAATTCCAGTTGAGAAATTTTTATAAATGTAATATTTTAAGCAATATGATAAATCAGATTTTAATGTACATAATTTTGGTATACAGTTTAATGTATTTATTGTTCCTGATATTTTTTTACCCCACATTATGTAATGGAAAATAATAAAAAACTTCAAGTAATTGGAATTTCTACGATAAAAAAAAGCAATTTTAATATTTAGTTATGTTTTATCGACATAAAATAAATATATCAGACACATGTCTAAAATATATAATTTCTTCAAGAACATTTTCCCTAATTTAAGAATACTTGTTCTAATTTTCGAAATAGGAATAAAACTTAAAAAACTCAAAGAAAATTATTTTTTGTGTTGAAGGTAAAACTAGGGCTGAATCTCAAAAAAGAATTCAGCTTCATTCATTGAAAAATTCATTTTGATAATAATTAGGAATTTGAAGACAAACACATTTTTTTTCTATTTCTATTATATGCAAAGGAAAGATATATTTCATTTTTTAAGGAAAAAATACAACAGATTAATATTTTATTTCCCCAGAACTATTCAACGAGTTGTTTTTATTGGTTCAACCGACGAAATAAAACTCCTATTACAAGGTACAAAAAAGGAAAAAAAATTCTAAAATTAGAGTTTTTAAATGCGCTGTAGAAAATTACTTTACAATTATCCTAACTTTTTCAAACTAATTAAAAAGAACCATGTGTTTTCTTCACTTTATTAATTAGGAATCGTATTTAACCTCCTCCCCGTCCCCTCGAAAACAACTCGTATGATTTTTCAAAAAAGTCATTAAAAATGTGATGTAAGCTCATTCGAACATAATTTTTGGTAGTTAAAAAAGTTTTATATTTTAAGAATGATGATTAAAAATTTAATTGCAGTCTTCCATCATTTTTAATGCTTTGAAACAAGCGTGTATTACACGGACATTTTCTCCGTCTTCAAAATAAGAAAATGTTAAGTTATTTAAACTTTCAAAACTATTCCATGTATTATTTAATTTGGGGTAACTCTGAAAGCAAAATTACTTCATATTAAATAGTATATGAAATATGAAAAGCTAGCAACACCTAGGGTCTCTAGTCTTTTGGATTTCAAGGAATCCAAAACCCATAATTTAAAATTTCAAGAACCACTAATAATACTTATTGAAAAAAAATATGAAATTTTAACAGCACATTGGCTCTGAGAATAAAAGAAGTACACAAAACGGTCATAGATGAAGATCACTCTTAGATTCCTGATTGAATCTAAATTTCAAATAGCACACGAATAATGATTTCCTTGAGATTTTTCTTCTTTTCTTTGTTCAAGTTCGAATATTTTTCTGTAGGGTGTTTGAAGAGATGTGGTCGTGGTGGACTAGGAGTCATGATCACACGAAATTGTGGCCAGCGTGTCATGAGCTCGAACCCTGGTGAAAATAAAGACCTACTGCGTAGAGGGGCTAATGTCCGTTATATCTGTAGATGATCAAAGTCCTTGCATTAGAGTGATGAGGAAGTTAGGAGCATGCAGTGCCAACTCAGGTGTCTCTCTTGTCCAGTGACCGAAGTTCGAATTGACAAGGTCCGTCGCCAATAGGTCTCGTGTTGCTTTATATTAGCCCTTGATAAACACTCACTCATCCACGCCAGTTCGAACGCTCGCTCTTCTAAAGGGTGTTTGGGAGGCCATAGTAACCTAGTGGTCATGTTGATGAACTCGTTCCTGAAGTGTCACGGGTTCAAGTCCTGATGTCACTGAAAACCCTTTGTGTAGAGTGGCCCACTGCTCGTTAAATCTGTCGAGGCTCAATGTCATCCCGTTGGTGGGGTAGTTAGGAGAGGGTGGTGTAGTCCTCGTCACTTGACCCAGGGTCGAAAAATTACGAGGTCTGTTGCCAACATCCCTCGTGATGCTTTAAAGCACGAAGTAAATAAAACTATTACTCAATAAGGTGTATTTGATGAGGGTTGCAGAAGCTCTGATTTATGATTAAATTAAATATTCATAGGACACTAGGGTTTATTTCACCATCAATTACAATATATATATGTGGGAGTCCGAATAAATCTTCGAATAAAAATCAGACTCTTCAGAAGGCGGGATTTTAGATTGGCGAGGTGGCTTGTCTAGGGGTAAGTATTTAAGGATGAGTGATGAATTAATTGAATTAAAGTCATTTAAACACAGATACTTCATTTAAGTAAAAAAGAATTTATTTAAAGTTAAAGGGAAATATTTACAAAAGGGGATATTTACAAAGAGAAAGACATGCAGGAATTAGGTTAATTAAAAGTTGAGTTATACCTTTAGAAGACGGGGAAATAAACCTTTCTCATTCTTGGACGTTAGGACTGGTGGTGCCGCGCAGGGCGCGAAAATGCGGTAAAGACGCGACGTGTTGAACAAGCAGTGGTTAGTAGGCCTCTGCCGAAAAATTATTCAAGCCGGAGCTACGAAAGCTCACTAGATGGCGCTGCTTCGGAATGCAGTAATAAATAAAATTGAGATTTATGGTCCTCTGAAAAGGATATGACTCAACCTTTTAACAAAATGTTTCAAAGGGAAAATCCTACAAAATCACCCTCTCCTGACAGAGCTGGTCTCTCAGCTCTTACAAAATGTTGAGAGCTAAAGTACTTTAAATACAAACTATTTTTAGTTACAACTATAAATTTGATGATTATTGGAATGTGGATGCAATAAAGACAAATAATACGATTCTTAAAGATAATAAAATAAAATATTACAGATGAAAAGATGTATACCTAATATTCACAATTCCGGACCTAAAATAAAGCATATAAAAACAAAATATTCTATGTTGTGATCTACAATTAACTAAACCATAAAAAAAAATCCTTCGCATCAATAGAAAGATAAAGAATAATACGAAAATATAATAAATGTTACAAGTGAATATAAAATGATTAATGGAAACGAGTGTTACCATAGAACATCTATTAATTTCTCAAGAGGGATATAATATGAGAAAAATTAAAAATAATAACTAATAAAAAAAATTCAATTAAGCATAAAAATGTTTCATCAAATCAGCTGAGGTGGTGGTTGAGTTCGGTCCTTCGTGCTGACCAACCTTTTCCACTTCATACCTATCCTTAGAATTAACTTTTGTTACTTTGTAAGGGCCTAAGAACTTTGGTCTTAGTTTCAGTCCAGCTCCAAATTGGGTTCTCTGGATGGCTACTAAATCACCTTCTTTGTATAACGAAGCTTTCTTTCTTCTTCTGTTATACGTCTTTCTATTTTCAGACTGCAGGGTTTCGATGTTCTTTTTTGCATCGTTTCTTAAAAATTCGCGTTGTTCTAGTAATTCTTTCGCCATTTCTTCTAGAAGTAAGTCTTTGATTAGGATGTCTTCCTTGTTACGCATTTTGATTCCCACTAATAGTTCGAATGGTGTCCATTTTGTACTGCGACTTATAGTACTATTTAGTATTCTCTGTAATCTGTCGACGTATTTGTACCATTTCGTTGAGTCGTCTAATGATAGTTTGGTGAGAACTGGAATCAAAGTTCGATGAATTCGTTCAACTTGTCCGTTTCCTCGAGGAACACCTGTCGCTATTTGTAGATGTTGAATGTTTTCTTCATCACAGTAGTCGTTGAATAATTTTGAAGTGAACGCTGAACCTCTATCAGAGATAATTCTGATGGGATTACCAAAGGTTTTCTGCTGTTGTTTTAGTTTTTCGAGGGCACTTTCAGCAGACACAGTTTTGACGGGATATAGCCAAGTAAATTTGGTAAATGCGTCTACTACGGTGAAAATGTGTTGATAACTTTTGTTTGTGGAGGGTAAAGGACCAATGAAGTCAACATGGTACGTACTTAAAGGAATGCTTTCCTTAGAAATAGGATTCAAAAACCCTTCCTTTTTGCCAGTTTTCTTATTAGCTAAGATACATGGAACACAATTAACTATTACTTTTTTAACGACGTTGGATAAATTTGGGATAAAAAATTCCTGTTTCACAATTTCTTCTGTTTTTCCTACTGAGAAATGACCATTTTCGTGAATCAATTTAATTAGTTCAGCTTGCATTGCTTTAGGGGTTACAATTAATTCTCGACCATTTAAGTACTTGTAGAGTATACCATTTCGCTCAAAAAATTCTTCTGATTCTTGCTTCTCTAGAAGTGATTTCAATGTTTGGATGTTGTCATCTTCCTCTTGTGCTTTTTTAAGCTTTGAAGTTAATGTATCATTGCATACCATCATTACGGGATATCGGCTAAGAGCATCAACGTGCTTCATACGACTTCCAGCTCTGTGCTCTATTTCATAATCGAATTCTTCTAATTGAAGCGCCCATCTGGCTATGCGAGTAATTAGCTCCTTTTTTTGCATAGTCTTCTGAAATGCTGAACAGTCAGTTACTATTTTAAAGTGTTGTCCTAAAAGATAAACACGAAACTTCTTTAATGCGTTGATAATTGCTAGTACCTCTAGTTCGTAGCTGTCATACTTTTCTTCTGCTGTATTTGTCTTTTTCGACATGTAGTAAACGGGATGTAACTTTCCATCTTCTGCTTCTTGTAACAAAATTGCGCCGTACCCTTGTTTACAGGCGTCTGTATGCAGTTCTGTTTTTCTTCCATACTTGTAAAGGTGCAAGATTGGGCCTTCGGACATGATTTTCTTCAATTTTTCAAATGCTTCTTTTTGTTGAGTCCCGAAAAAAAAAAAAGAGGTTTTCTTTTCTTGTTAAATCGCTAAGTGGTTTAGCTATCTTTGAATAATCTTGATGTACTTGCGGAAATACCCAGTTAAACCAAGAAAACTTTGTACTTGTTTTATTGTTGTTGGTTCTGGAAATTTTCGGACAGCTAGTGTCTTCGTGGGAGATGGTTTAATAGTTCCGCTTTCTACAATGTGACCTAGAAATTCAATTTTCTTTTTTAAGAATTGGCACTTCTTGAACTTAATTTCTAATCCGTATTTCTTTGCGACTTCAAAAATAATTTTAAGTTTTTCGAGACCTTCCTGTTCGTTTTTCGCTGGAATGACGAGATCATCTAAATAACTGATTACAATTCCTTTCCGAGTAAGATCTCTAAATATACTTGATACGTAGCGTTGGAAAACTCCTGGACTTGTGCTTAGTCCGAAAGGAACTTTGTTGAATTCAAATTGTCCATCTGGGACGATAAAGGATGTATACTTTCTGCAATCTTCGTCAACATCGACGTGAAAGAAACCATTGCGTAAATCTAATGTAGAATATACCTTTGCTTCTTGCAAAGTGTCTAAAACATCTTCGATGATAGGTAACGGAAATTTATCTTTCACAAGCTTCTGATTCAATTTTCTGTAGTCAATGCACATTCTCGAAGATCCATCTTTCTTTTTTACCATTACGATTGGACTTGCATATTCTGAAGAACTCGGACGTATAATGCCTTCGTTGAGCCATTCTTCTATCTGTTTGTTTACTTCTTGTCTTTCTGTGAAAGCTAGTCGACGAGGGTGTTGACAGACTGGTTCTTCGTCTTTTAAAATAATTCTCATTGTGACGTCAGTAGATGCTGTTTTTTCTGGCTTGTAGTCTTGAATTAACTTTTCAAGTTCCTTCTTGATTTGACGATTTTCAACATGACGTAGGTCTAGTTCTTCTTGAAGATTTTCAGCAGATATTTGCATAAGCTGTGCATGATTCTCATATTTGTTGAATTTAACTCCTTCTTTAGTAAAACTTATCGATGCTTGTTCCAAAAGATCTGATCCAATAACTGCTTCGAATTTTAATTTATCAGTCGGTACAACATGCCAAGTTAACGAGTAATTTTCATCATCTATTTTGAACTTATATTCAAAAGAACCGATAGTTGTCACTTGTGCTTCACCAATACCTGTGAGAAGCATCTTGTTCTTCGATAATTTTGTTGGATCCATTATTCTTCTGCTCGTGTTTTCTCGAAGCAAACTTACGGTACTACCACTGTCTATGAGTGCCGTGATTTTCACCTTTCCAAAAAATATCTCTTTAGTACGTAAACCTTCCTTAACGATGAGTGTGCAAGTTTCTTTTTTGGAGGTTCTTTGAATTTCTGCGATTTTGAATAGTTCGTCTGAGCATGCTTGGAAGCATTGTGATTTGAGTGTTTCTCGTAATTTTTGTTGTAATACCCTTTCTGCGCGCTGTGTCTTGATATCTTTGAACAGATTCGTACTTGGTAACAGGGGCTTCGTAATGTTTGTTGTAATTCGTTGACGCTGGAATCTTATCTTTCCTGTTATACTCTAATTTTCCTGGTGCTTCATACCTGCGATTCTTTTCTGTGAATTTGTATTCTTGTTTCTTCACAAATGGACTGCTAGATTTTTGTTTCAGAGTCCTTTTAATGTCTTCGAATTCTTCTAGTTTTTCTGCTAATTGAACAGGGGGGAGTTCATATTTGCCCATTCATCAAGATAATATTCTTTAAATTCAAAAGGAGTTTTTCGTTTGAGTTGATCTGTTATGATTAGATCTGATAACTTGTTGAAAGTATCTATCTTCAATCCATCTATCCATCCGTTGAGTGAGTTAATATTAACGTCGCACTGTTCAGCTTTCAGGTGCTTTTTGGCGACGGACCAATAGTTGTAAACTTTTCCATGGTCAGTGACGTTTAAACCGTTTCTGGCACCCCCTCTTTAACTACCACACCAACCAGGGAGGACGTCAGGCTCTCTCGCTATGATGTGAATACGTGCGTCGTTAACAAGCCTAACAGATGACAAATTTAGTTTTCTTGATCAATATTCAATCTCTGCGCTTGACGTTCAAATAATTTTGAGATAAAGCCTGCCATGTTGGATACTTTCAAATCAAAACGATGTATAAACTTTGCAACCCACGAGAAATTTAGTATCACTTTCTTTGGATGTATCAGCGCCTAATTGGATTCTTAACTTTTCCAACTCAAATTCATCTTTGCGTTTTTGCTCATCTAACCTCAATTGTTCGAAGCGTAATTTTTCTTCTCGCTCTTCAATGCGTAATTTTTCTTTTTTCTCTTCAATGCGTAAATTTTCTTCTCTGACTTTGCGATCCTCAACAATCGTTGAATGTATGTTTTTGGTCAGTTCTTCGTCATAATCTTCACTACCAATAATTAGATCTTTGAGTGTGGCGATGGTCATTGATTTATCGAATTTTAAATTTAATTCCGTGGCTAAGACAAATAAATCTTCGCGTCGACCTTTGCCAAGATACGCCATTTTAACATTTAAATTTAAGTTTTGATAGTAACCAAAAGAATAAACAAAATTGTTACGCGTTCAAACATAAACAATGATGTTGCTATTGGCAATTCTCGTTTGCATTTACAAAAATTCTCAAATTAAAATGATATTGCATCAAAATACACTAAATATACATTGAAATATTCAAATTCTATTCATTTAGAAATATTTTAAACCAGTAACGCGTAAAGACAACAGTGCGAGCTAAAATACGTAATGCTTAATTTGAAGTAGTCAAATCATTAATTTCAACTAAAAACAAAACCTTTTTTTTTTTAAACATTTGATATATCAGTTATCTCATTTCGTTATAATAAATTCAAAAAGGATTTGAAAGAAAAAATAAATTAACATAAATCTTGTTTAGGAACTGTGATTAAATTTATTGTGATATGAAAAAGTATTTAGGAATATAAAAAAAAAAGTTCTTTGCTGAAAAAAGCAAACAATTAGAAGTTAGTCAATTAAGAAAAATCTCATATATATTTTTTATTACACCAATAAAAATAAAATCTTTTTAGGATCTCTTCAGCAAATTTTAAGGATAAACACATGTTTCAATAGAAAGCATAATAATTCAGTCAAAAATGAACTCAAAATACTTATATATTGAATGATAAAATACACCATTAAAAATAAGATTATACATGATCTTTCATCAATTCTAAAAAACATAGCATATTCTTTCAAAATATATTTCTCGAATACTCATAAAAAATAATTAATTACTAAACAGCTGCGGGAAAAAGAAATGTTACACTATATGAGTAATCGAAATTGCCAAATGTTTAGGTATGGAAAACATTAATCTCTCAGGAGTTAGCTAGTTGACGCCGTTCAAGGTCAATGACGCAACCAAGGAAACGGAAGCTTTTCGTACACCATAAAATTAATTCAATGCGATTCGTTAATAAATGAGATACAAATAAAAACTTGAATATTACGTACGACTTTCTTAATATTTTAAAAGATATACTTGTAGAAAATTTTAATTGATACGATTTCTATACACAAATAGAAAAATAGTATTTCAGAAAAAAACACACACATATTTAAAAAATATAAATTACTTCATGAAATCGACTACAACAATTTTTTTTTCATAATCAAATTAACGGTGACTCACGTATTCCTTTCTGAAGATTCCCCTTTTTTTTTTTTTTTTTTTTTTGAAGAACAATAAAACACAGTACCTGATACAGTTGACGACGTGTAATTAATTACTTGAAAACAAACTTCAAAGGCTCCTGGATGTGTTCACTGGACTTGTGAAACTCTTGTAGTTGTTGTACACGGCAGAAAATAACGTGGTTTCGGCGAGCGATCTTGTAAGATCTTGAGTTGTGACTTGTCGTTTTATTCACCTAAATGTTAGTATGTTATGAGAGGCAAACTGCATTTTCGATTCAGTCCGTTTGTTATTTTAGGCGTGCAGCCAAAAATGGGTTGTTTTTTTAACGAAGAAGAGGGTTAGAAGGTTATCAACTTATTATTTAGAGAAGATTTTCGAAATCAAATCCCAGGCGATCCCCCAAATATTTCTGTGGGAGTCCGAATAAATCTTCGAATAAAAATCAGACTCTTCAGAAGGCGGGATTTTAGATTGGCGAGGTGGTTTGTCTAGGGGTAAGTATTTAAGGGTGAGTGATGAATTAATTGAATCTAAGTCATTTAAACACAAATACTTCATTTAAGTAAAAGAGAATTTATTTAAAGTTAAAGGGAAATATTTACAAAAGGGGATATTTACAAAGAGAAAGACATGCAGGAATTAGGTTAATTAAAAGTTGAGTTATACCTTTAGAAGACGGGGAAATAAACCTTTCTCATTCTTGGATGTTAGGACTGGCGGTGCCGCGCAGGGTGCGAAAATGCGGTAAAGACGCGACGTGTTGAACAAGCAGTGGTTAGTAGGCCTCTGCCGAAAAATTATTCTAGCCGGAGCTACGAAAGCTCACTAGATGGTGCTGCTTCGGAATGCAGTAATAAATAAAATTGAGATTTATGGTCCTCTGAAAAGGATATGACTCAACCTTTTAATAAAATGTTTCAATAATATTTAAATCATAAAATTAAACTTTTTTAAAATTTTTTATTTTATTTACATTTATTGTATAGAATCAGTGGCGCATAATACATGGGGGGCCTGGGGTCAGACACCCCAAAGCCCTTTGATTTTTTTCCGATTGATTATAATTCTAAATATATAGTACGTAAAAATTTAATTAAGTTGTTGTCGTGTGTTTATTACTGGGATACATACGAAAGACACGAGATAGATGAACAGAGACATATAACACAACCACAGAAGAAGAATACAGATTTTATAACAAACGATGATCCCAGCATATAACAAGAAGGTGGTGTACGCCGCTGTTCCTGAGACGGGACCCATTTCAGGCGAAAGACCGACTTCTTTCCCGGAGAAGATAAACAAGTCTTACTCGGGATTCGAACCCGAAACCCACTCGTTTACAAGCCGAGGGTCTTAGCCACCATACTGGTTGGCGACATTTAATTGGTATTTGTTATTAAGGATTAATTTTATTAATTAATGCTAATTATATATTCAATGATTAGTTTTTTACTGTGTTTTGTTCCCGAAAATCGACAAAAATCAAAAGGGGCATGATACAAGAATGGTGAATTTAGATCCCGACCCCCTGAAAATTCCTGCGTGCGCTGCTGTATAGAATGATATGTTAACAAGCACTACAAAGTTTAAAAAGTTATATTCCAGTAAACTTTATGCAAGTTGTACCTAATGTTACACATACATGAACGAAAATATGATAGCTATTAATTGCTCACACAAAACTATTTATACTTATAAATGTGATTTTTTACATACACAGAGTGCACCATAAGTATACATATATTACGGCTTAAAATAAGTTTATTTTTACCCGCCAAGAACGTCCCGGTCCCAATATTACTTTTTAGAAGATGTTTGGTACCGTTTTTCATAAAGCAAATCATCAAAGTTTGGTTGAATAGGCTAAGCTGATGCGATCTTTACAATTGATAATAAATGTTTATTGGTTAACCTTGACCTTTCTGAATTTTTGTTGTTTTTCTTAAAGAAAATAATTGCTCGAATAAATAAATACTTCCGAATATAGCCATTATACGCGTAAGAAAGGATAACATCTTAGGAAATCGATCTACTGGTAAATGTGTAAAAATCTGGAATGCCAACTTCCATACATTTTTGCTTCAGCAAAGAATCACATTGGATCTCAATCGATTCCATTTGTAAATTTTCATCAACAAGTTCGATGTCGATAGATAGAGGTGAAGCAAAAAGACGAAATTGTAATTCACAGCTTTTGAAATCGGAAAATATTCGATCGAATTCTAACAATTTAATTTGGTGAGCATATCTGTAAATTTTAATTTAGGGGATTTAATGAATATAAATTGGCAGCTTTCAAAGTGAGACAGGTTTTCTTTTTCTATTTGTTTTCACCAAAGAAATAATTTTTGTTTAAAAGCGTTAATGTTATCAAGTAGTGTTGTAACAAGATTATTTTTGCCTTGAAGTTTAAGATTAAGTTGATGAGGGTGACATATGATATCAACTGAGAAGTCCAGGTCCCGTAGCCATTGTCCATCTTTTAGTTCTGCACATTGGTATTTTTTTTCTTTTGTTTCTTAGAAAATTATGAATAAAAATAAATAAATAAAAGTGGCCAGCTGAGTGATATTTCGAATATCTGTACTTTCATCAATTGCAATCGAGTAGGCTTGAAATGCTGATATTGTTGAATGACGCTGATCCCTCAAATTTTCGGCTATTTCATCAACTCTGCTAGCTACAGAATTTCGACTTAAGCGAACACTTTTTAAGTTTTTTTTAAATTTGTGCTGGACATAATACTTCCACCGCTTTGATTAAGCATTCACTAATAAAATCACCTACAGTAAATGGTTTCCATCTGCTTGCTATTAAATGGGATACCATCTAACTTTTACAGCAACTGTATTGTTCTTCAGAAAATTTAGTAAATACATTTTTGTTGCTTGAAGAGTTGATTTCAAATCCGCCAATTTTTCTTCATACGAAATTTTGAAACGTATTAGTCATAATTTGTTTTGTGATTTGTGTCAAATCGCCTTTTAAAATTATAATTCTTAGAAACTGAAATAGAGTTTTTGCAAATCAGGCATAATATTTTGTTCTTGTTTCGTACTCAAAATATTACAGTTCCCGTTTTTCTTGAAAAATGCGACGTTCATCTTCAATTGATCTTTTTTTTTTTACTCATTGTAGTTGAAGTTTGGTTTTTTCTATTATTAAATAAATTTTAGAATAAATCTACTTTTACCAAAATCCACTTTCATCTGCAAACGATTGAGCAAACTCTGTCCTTTATCTTGCGTTTCGTCTTGTGACTGCATTTGACAACGCTCTTGGCTTCTCGCTGATTGGATACTCTTCCGACAGAGAAAGAGAAATACAATTCGCACACGCCATAAATTATGATGCTATCAGTTAAGTTATAAAAATGTCCTAATGCTCTCCAATTCCAGAAGGGGCTTTAATGGACACTCCTTCTGCCCCCAGGAAGTGCGAAGTCACTTACCAAAAGGGGATTTAGGCTATGAGAACAGTTTAGAAGAGGGAGAACGACTCGTATCGTGTAGTTAACCTCATGAACTTTTAGTGAAACCGCATTACATTGTGTGAGAAATGTAGTTTATTTAGTCCACTAAGAAATTGCTCTCTATTTTTTTAAAAATAAGAATAAGTAACAAGTAAATATGCTGTAAATTTTTAAAAAGTTCTCCTCTAATAATTTTTAAAATGAAGAAAAACTTTAAAAGCTCGATATTTAAATATTTTTTAAAAAGTCATGGCGGGCCGCAACTTATGTATCGGTGGACCGCGTGTTTGACATGCCTGCTCTAAGTAATATGCATACAAAGTGAAAACATTTGGTTGGGAATCAATATTTGTTGGGCAGGTGGGTTATAATGACTGTAATGGTCGAAGCAATACTTCAATACAGAAACCATATACATATTTCATTATTTTTTCTCTCTTCTTCTTTTCTTACATGTTTATATTCCGTGCATCAAGCTCAATTAGAATTGTAATTATATTAAAATTGTGCGAAGACATTTATGAGAATTTCTCTTAGAATATTATTTACGTTTATATTTTATTACTAACCGTGGGTTATATTTATTACTTCGCTGAATATATACTATTTATATATATGAATTTTATTAATATCTAAGTTCGAGTATTAAGCGTTTGATTGTATTGATCTTTTATATATATAACTTTCACATCTTAATTTAAAAATAACAGGAACTTCAATTTCTTAAAGTGAAGTAGAATTATCTTTTACGCTCCCCTCCTCCCCACGTAGATTTCCTTAAAACCCATTTTTATTGGATCTCTACTCAATGAAATAAATATGCTTGCCAAATTTCAAGTCTAAGTCTAATAGTTCAAAAACGGAATTTTTGTTTATTAATAAGATCCAGTAACCACCCTTGAGAGTTGATTTCCATGCAACCCGCTCTTAGTGGATTTCAATTCAACAAAAGAAATGTGCATACCAATTTTTTTTACTGTAGGTGTAGTAGTTCGAAAACGGGAATTTTTTTTCCCTATATGCCTCAGAAACATCCCACTCCTCCCCCCTCCCATATGAGTCGATTTCCTTGAAATCCGTTCTTAGCGGATCTGTATTCAACAAAGGAAATATGCTTACCAAATTTTAAGTATGAGGATACAATAGTTCAAATACATGAATTCTTATCAATAACGCCCTTTTAATCCCTCGCAACTCACTTGGGGGTCGATTTTCGCAAACCCGTTCTTAGAGAACTCTACGCTAGAAAGAGATATGCCTGCCAAAATTTTAAGTCTATAGGTCTAATTATTCCAGAGATATCGTGATGAGTGGAAGTCTCTTTTCTCCTTTATATACGAGTTTATAGATTAATAAAACATAAATGGAACTAATATCCAGATTTTTTTTATAAATCTTCAATATACTCATGTTTTACTTTCAAATACACATGAATATATACATACATATGAGTGGAGGAGGGGGCGAGAGTTGAAAATCTTACAAAAGCAGGTTTTAGAAGTAATTTGATATTTTCAAAAGCCAATTATAGATATAAAATCCTTCGGACGAAAAAAAATTTACTTCAAAGATATGCTAGTCGACATTCCAGTAATTTATTTTCAAAAATAATATCCCTCCATTGCCATGAGAAAAAATAAAATTACCTTCATCAGTTGCCGTTTCTTTCAAAACTATGTTCATATTTTGTACGTTTATCACAGGGCTTTATAAACTACATTTGTTTGGATCTGATTCTTTTTTAGTTCACATTTTATTTACTTATAAAACGCTAACAAGAATTATATTATATACAAGTGCCTTAATTCAGAACCAAGCTAAAAAGTATGACATTTCTGGATTTCTGATATAAACATAATGAGTCAATTTAAAAAAAAGGAGAAAAAGTTATCCAAGTCTCATACACATTGCTGCAGTGCTCTTTAAATAGGTGAACAGAAAACACGAGAACACCCTAAAGAGTTATGAATAATTTACGAAGTTTAATGAGATAACGCTGGAAAAGAAATTTGGTTTTAATTGTGATATCAACTGTGATAAATGCCATTTTCATGTGCGTGAGTTTCAGGTTCTTTTTCCAAATTTTTTTATACTTAATTATTTTGTGATCTCTAGTTCACAAAATAACCTTCAATTACCATAAAATCCAGTGTATAACGCGCACTTTTAACTGAAAAAGTAAGATCGAATTCAACGGTTGCGTATTATACACCGGGTATAAAAATGAGAGCTTTAAAAATATATAATTTTTTATAAAAAAAGATGAGAGCATAAGAGAAAATAATTTGGCTCCTACATATATCGAAATACTGTTTCTTTGAAAGAAATAACATTCCTTATGAGAGAGCTTTACAGGTTGTAGTTCTAAAAGTATCTATCTATCTATCTAAAAGTATCTATCTATCTATCTAAAAGTATCTATCTATCTATCTAAAAGTATATCTATCTATCTAAAAGTATCTATCTATCTATCTAAAAGTATCTATCTATCTAAAAGTATCTATCTATCTATTTAAAAGTATCTATCTATCTAAAGTATCTATCTATCTATCTATCTATCTAAAAGTATCTATCTATCTATCTAAAAGTATCTATCTATCTATCTAAAAGTATCTATCTATCTAAAAGTATCTATCTATCTAAAAGTATCTATCTATCTAAAAGTATCTATCTATCTAAAAGTATCTAAAAGTATCTATCTATCTACCTAAAAGTATCTATCTATCTATCTAAAAGCATCTATCTATCTATCTAAAAGTATCTATCTATCTATCTAAATTTATCTATCTATCTATCTAAAAGTATCTATCTATCTATCTATCTAAAAGTATCTATCTATCTAAAAGTATCTAAAAGTATCTATCTATCTACCTAAAAGTATCTATCTATCTATCTAAAAGCATCTATCTATCTATCTAAAAGTATCTATCTATCTATCTAAAAGTATCTATCTATCTATCTAAAAGTATCTATCTATCTATCTATCTAAAAGTATCTATCTATCTAAAAGTATATATCTATCTATCTAAAAGTATCTATCTATCTATCTAAAAGTATCTATCTATCTATCGAAAAGTATCTATCTATCTATCGAAAAGTATCTATCTATCTATCGAAAAGTATCTATCTATCTATCTTGTTCAAATTTTCAGTCGTTAATAAAATACTTTCTATTCATCCATTCAAGTTCAAAAACATTTTTTTTTTCACTTTTTGTGGATGACACTTGATGTTAATACATTTTTTCAAATATTAATTCATTAATTAAATTTTATTTTTTTAATTTTAAATTTATTTTGTGTTGCTTTTTTTTTGTCGAAGTTACAACTGGTACAACAGATGGCGCTAGTACGTTTTTCTAGCGAAGTAGGAATTGACTTTAAAAAAAAAATTATATTTCTTGTTTACGAAAGCTTGAAATAATACTTCGAATAACTCGGAACACACTTTCTGCCATCTAGCCACTTTTATCTGACTTTGTCCTGCCTCTAGTCTTCCAATAGCTTGCCATCGCAGTTCTTCAGTCAAATGAGGCCTGGAGGTCATTGTTACAATTTCGCTATACCAGATTTCTAATCTCAGGCACTCAACGATAATTGCAGCCTTGCTCTGACATCCATTTTTATGCTCCTCGCAAATGACGTATTCAGACTGCATCGCCACTATTTTGCATAATGTGATATTGTATAGAGAGATCTCCTTTTACTTACCAACACATTCAAATTTCATTGACTTATTTTTGGGTGAGTTATCGCTATTTTTGGGATTTTTTCCTTTATTTATGATAGCCAGTGTGTAGTTGTAATATTTCCACTGATTCTTAATAAGGTTGTTATAATGGAAAATAATTTGATACAGAAATAACAATCTTAGATAAGTACTTTCAGCCTGTCAAATATTTAAATGTTTATTTAAATGTAATTAGTTTTTTTAGAAGCCAGTATTGTTTTTTTTTTTCAAATAACTTATGGAAGCAGTATACTGAAGAGCCATATGTGCTTCGCGAGCCACGATTTGACACCTTTTTTTCCTCCAAACCTTGAATCGATTCAATGGTACTTTTCCTCGCATAACATTCCACAGAGATAAACTTATTTAAATAACTTCACATGCATATCCCAAACCCACCTTTCTCAAATTCCGAACCGACATTTCCCGGAATAAATCTGCCATTACAAACGACGAGTCAAATGACCGCCTCTCGCATACTAATTCTTCGATATATGCTCAAGGTGTTTCGTGTATCAATGCTCATTTCCTATATCGTAATCGGTATCGTCAATTCACCGGTCGCAGTTGTCACAGACTTAAATACGTTGGAATTTGAGGACGTTTTGTGGGTAGTGCATCACCATGGCAACAAATCGGCGTCCTAAGTTAATTCTGGGATAATTCATGGGCATAATTAAAGGTTTCTATTTGATGACTCCTCTGAATGAGGAGTTTATGATAGATTAAAGAGGAAAGGACATGCAGTAGTCTGTGTTGCGGGAATGTAATTACTTCTTATGAGTCACAGCAAAGGCCGGACAATATTGAGTAATGCTCCACGATTCGGGCGGTGGTTTTCTTGATTAAAGTGCGCTGCGGTGAAACAAACAACAACGGGGCGGTATTTTTTGATAAATTGAAGAAAGAAAACATGGCGAATAATGTATAACTGTGAAGACATACACTAGGATGGATCAAAAAATTTTTTTTCAGAATTTCAAAGCCTTCCAATTGTGAAAAGATATTCTATGGTATATAGATGAACTGAAAAAAAAATAAATAAAATAAAAAAAGTGTGTGTGCTTATGACCACACGATAGAAGTGCACGGAGAAAAAAGACTTACTCAAAAATGAGTACGTAAACATACTCATTTTGAAATGAGAATGTTTGCATCAGATTTGACCGCATGCCTTGATTGAATTTGATTCCTTATATGTACTCAAAATCCCCAAAAATGCTAATTATTGCTTTCGGAAAAATTAAAAAAGATATTCAGGATTGCAGAAACTCTTTTAATATATCGGCTACATATTTTGATAATTGGGGCTTAACAACAAATTTAATTATCATAAATCTTCCGAACTATTTTTTGTATCTACCACGCTACCCGCGGAAGAACACATGAGTACAAGATTGTTTTGATTTTCGAGTTAAATGTACTCATTTGTATTTCTTAAGTAACTGCCTTTGAACGAAAAATTTAATGGGATAAATATTCACCTTATTTTGGCGGATTACTGTTACAAATGTAATATAATTTACTTGATTCATAATAAGTCATTTTGTTTAAATTATTCAGGCAAATAATTGTGTTACTTTGGAATACTTTTTAAGGTGACCAGATTTTTAAAATGAAAAGGAGAACGAAAAATTTAAGAAAAAGTTTCAACGTAAATGTGTGAAACATTTTATTAATTCAAACAAAAAATGCATTGTTTCGTTTCTCAATATATTTTATAATTTATCGGAAATTTCGGAGCAAAATTACCTTTCATCTTTACTATAAGTACTGCAACTAAAAATATCAACATTCAATCTTGATTTCTGACTTGTCCATAAATTACGAACTGAAAAGACTCAACTGGTGCATTAGTTCCAGGGCAGCACAATGTAAATTAAAAAAGAATAACTAAATTTTCTTATGTGATGTGCTTATTTTTGAAATGGTTAAGTATTTCAATCCATCTTATCAATTTCAGCATGTTGATTTTCCAATTGTTTCAGTTTTATTATAATTTAAATATACATTCAGTGTCTGCAAACTGGCCATTGTCAATGATTTTAATATCAGGCATTTCTTTTCATAAAAAAATTAACACAGTTTTCTATATCTGCCCAATTTACTTGTGATAAAGTCCAAAAACACCATTGAAAACTGTTATTTCCTGTGATATTTGTTTCAGACTATTCCTCGACATATTGGAAACATGTTTGGTTCATCTCTGAATACAGAGATTAACAGATCTGTTTTAAAATATTGAAAAAAGGAGGACACTTTTCGAGGAAGGACAGGATCTATAAAAGGAGAATGGTTGATCATCTTAATAATTTTAACTTTACTTTCATATTGAACTCGAAAATGCCTTGCATGGTTTGAAAAAGGCAAGTTTACAAAATAAATTTTCGTTTTCAATTAGTAATTTTTTAGACTCTTTTATAAGCTTCACCTGTATGTAACGGAATCTTTGAACTATATTTTTACCCACTCTAAAAGGTCTGATTAATTCGAAATTTTGCTCACTTTTCAAGGACTGATGACAATAGAATAATTTTGTTCCATTGTCCTGATAAGGATCATGACGATTAACAATTTCCCATTTCCAGATTTGGTGACTGAAAGATTGTTACAACTCTAAAGCGAAAACACTCATGTCAGTAATTTCTTATTATAATATAAACAATTGCCCACTTTCTTTGAAAATGGAAATAAATAAATGATAGTTTAAAAAATTAAAAGCATGCTTTTATTGTAGATCGAACTAAAAATGAAAAATAAATTATAGTTTAAAAAAACCAAAAACACACTTTTATAGTTAAACTAAAACTAAAAATAATGCATAATGTAAGAATAAAATGATTAACGAGAAAATATATATTAATGTCATTGTGGTAAAGTGTGGGGTGCTTTTGTTCTACATTTTTACACTAACTCGGCATTTCAGAATAGAACTAGTAAGAAATTATAACAATTGATATTGAGCACCCCACATTTTTATCACGACATTGTCTCGCTAATCATTTTATTCTTATATTAAGAATTATTTTTTCCTTTTTAGTTCGATTAACTATAAAAGTGTTTTTTATTTTTTTAAACTATAATTTTTAGAGTTTAATTTCTTGTAAGTTTTAAAGAACCTTTTTAGCTTATTAGTAAATTTATGGAAAATGCGTTAAAAGTTCTCATAAAAATTATTTAAAGAGCTTCAACAATTTCAATATACTTTATGATTCCTTTCACTCTCATTTTCAAATATTGAAAGAATCAAAATTTACTGAACAGAAATTACAGAATGAGCAAAATTAGTTAGTAAAATTGAATGTAATCTATATTTCAAGAATGCTTTTTATTTTTAGACGTTACATATAAATATTAAATGTTCTTGATTAATAATATTTAACGACTATTTTGTTTTATTAATAATTGATCGACATTGTTTAAATTGGATTTATCAGTACTTACATATTATCACAACCTTTTGGCGACATTATATGAAATGAAGCATATGATTGGCAATTCAGCGCATATGACACATGCGAAATTGGTATTGCCAACAATTATTGCCATGTATGTAAGTACTGATTTATCTTATAACCCTGCATCACTCATGCGAAAAAATGGCCTAAAGTTCTTGCGCAGGGTATCTCACACCCCAAGGATGTTTAGGTTCTGATTATACCATAAAATTTGTATAAAAAAGAAAGAAAAGTAGGAAATACATTATGTTTATTACATTTTTCACTCTTAAATTTAGTTTTTCTATTCTTTTTATAAGGGCATTCAGCACATTGTTTATACACTCCTTTAATCTAGTCGTGAGTGAGTGATGTTTTCACGGGATCTTAATTTTTAAAAACCTTTATCTTATTAAAACTAAACATATAGGAGTAAACTTTGTTTTTTAAATTTAAAAAAATTTGGAATTTCTTTATTTTCTCTTATTGTTCCAGCAATATTTTTTTTCTTCAAAAATTCATCTGAAAGTGGATAAGATGTGTACCAGTAGTGTCTCCTTTAAAATTACGTTCTTCCCAAATGTTTTTGTTTCTCTCTATATAAAGCATTTATTTTCAACAGTGTCTCTCTCTTCTAAATTAGAATCAATTTCAGTAGAGGAATCATACTTGCTGTTATACATTTCATTCTTTCTCATAACCATGAAGAGAATTTCTTCATCTGAAAATCTTCCCTTTTCTAAGTCCCGTGATCATGCCTGTGTGATCTAGAACTTATGGAATTTGGAATGATTATGAACCATAAATTTTGGGATATTTTATTAGAGCAAGGATTTTACATGAATTTTGAAATGGACTTAGGCTTAACAGAGAAAATCAACTGGTCCTAAAGGAAGGTAGAGAAAATTTAGGTACTTGCATATTATCGCAACAATGCCAACGTTCAGAATACTTCATCAAGTTAGCGACCCTGATCCTCCACGTGTTGTACATGCTTAATTGACACAACCACGTATTTAATTTCATATAATCTGGACAATAAAGTTGCGATAATATGTAAGTACCAAAATTAATACACACCTTTGGTACAAAAACTCTTGTATGAAAGCATGTTACATACAAGTAAAAACATAAGAAATCTGAGTAAGGAAGACCTGTGTACCTAGGGCCACCCCATTTTATTTGAATAATACCTAGTTCGAAGTTTTATTACTCAGTTGGGTGAGTTGGAACACCAATTCCTACTTTGGCATTCATTTTGAAATTTTTCAAAAGAAAGTTGTGGTTAGTTATAAATGTAAAACATGCTTTAATAGTCTGAAGTAAAGTTCTGTAGCTCATCTCTTTTTATTGTTGTACAAAGTAAGTCAAAAATTTTCTTTGAATTTTTTTTCTTGTACATAATTTTGTTTATAGCATTAAGTACTACATAAGATTTTAAATAAATCCTCTCTCCATGTGGATTTTCTGCAGAAGACATTTTGTATAAAATTACCTAGTCTTGTACCTGGGGCCACATAGTTGCCTTGTACCTAAGTACAATTGCAATTAATATTCTTTATGTTATTATTTTATTGAAAAAGTTTTCATGATAAAAAGAGGAAAATGGTCTTAATTATCTGAACCATTTTGATTTAGTCAAGTTTTTTTATTATTATTGGATGTTATTAAAATGAGAGGAGTGTATATTTTGTTCTGAAACTTTCAACATGCTTGATTTATAAAAAAAATATCTTAGCTACCATTATTGTTATTTTTCAGGATTATTTTATTTATACAAACATAAGAATGCATTTAATTAACAAAAAAAACCCCAATTTTTTATAGTTATAAAAATAATAAAATTCTAAATCAGATTTTTATGATATTTCAATTAAATTTTTCTCTTAATGAGCAATTATAAATTCCTAACTTTTTTAGATACCTAGAAATCCTGACTGAATAAAATGGTCAAAACCTAATGCAGATAATATAAGAATTATCAGATATTGAAGATTCTCACATTCCACTGATGATGCAAATTCTACAGTAACTGATAGTATTGAAAAGGGGGACTTTTGTTTAACAAAAATACAAGGCAAAAAAACTGAACATTTTTATATGGCAGAAGTAATAGATGTTAAAAAAGAACACAAGAGTGTTAAGTTTCTGTTGAATATTGCACGTTCAAATAAGTTTTTTTATAATAAAGAAGAAACTTATAAAACTGGCAACAGAAATATTCTGTTCAAACTGTCTAAACCATAATCTGTTGATGTTTCAGAATGACAATGTATGCAGCTCACTTTTGGAACCAGTTTTTAAAATTAAATGTTGGATCAAAATACGTGCAATTCATTAATAATTTGGCACATTGCAATTTAAATGGTTACATGATAAATCAATGTATTAGCTGATATTGTTTCTTTTATTAAATTCATGTGTGTATGTTAGGTTTCACTCTGTAATCAATAGAAAACAAACTTTCAGGGAAAGGCCCTACGTACAATGATATTGTACCTAGGGCCATTTGTGAATTTTTTAAAAACCTTTTATTTCACAGAATTTAATATTTTAAGTTCTTATATTTACAATTGGATGATAGTTAGTATAATGATGAGTGCATATTAGTTTCACATTTTTAAACAAGCCAGGGGCTCTGTTTTTGTGCATTGAAAAAATATGGCCCTAGGTACACAGGTTTCCCCTACTTATATATTATTGCAACCTATTGGCAAAGTTATATGAAACGAAGCACCTGGTTGCCAATTCAGCATGTACAACACAGGAAATTGGGGTTACTTATGAAATATCGCATCAATTGCCAACTCTATTAATAACTCACCAAGTTGGCAACCCCGATGACACACTGAAAATTGGCAACTAGGTGCTTCATTTCATATAATGTCGCCAATAAGACGTAAGTACCAATTGGAGTTGTCAATTCAGGGAATTATTAATAGAGTTGGTGATTGTTTTGATAATACGTAAGTACTGAAATCTGTTCAGTCTGACATACATGAAACACCATAGTTTTAAAAAAAATGCTTTTATAGTTAATTGTACTAAAAAGTAAATCTTAATATAAGAATGGGTTCAGTCCTAGGAGATCATGATAACTTCAAATTTTAATGTTATTTCAGGAATTAGTTAGGTGAATAAAAAACAAGGGGATATTAGTATTATCCTATAAAATAATTTATTCATATGTCTGTACTCAAAAAGTAATATTTTTGTGCGAAATATACAATCATATTTGGCAATTAAGTGTATTCTAAGGAGGAAAGAATATGTTTATGGTAACTGAAATAGGTTATAAAATTTTTAGATTCAAAATTTTATTTAAATAACTTTAAAAAAAAACTCAGTCAAGTGTTGTTCCGTACTTCCTCGTGCTTCATTTGGATCAATTGACATAATTAAATTGAATTTTGATTTTAAACGACCAACTAAAAGTTTTGTTTTGTCTTTTGAAAAATCTACTTTAAAATTCCCACTTAAAATCATAGGTAATTTGTTCAGAAGATCCGATCCGGCTTTGTGAATTTTGGTTGTAATTTAACAATATTCAATTCTATCCATGGATTAATTTAAGCAAAGGAATGATAAAACTGGTAGTTGATTGGGAAGAGAGAAATCCATGTCAAAACCTTTATAAAGGGATTTAATCAAAAGATATATTTATATCACCTAATCTCTGGCTTATACTTGCTCTTTTTTGTCATTGTTTGGGAGTTTTGTACAAATATATCCAGTGCTGCTGCAAGGAAAGTCTTCTTAATTATATTTTGTTTTCTTGTATTTAAATTATTTATTGCAACTTTTTCTTAATACCTGTATACTTAATTTCGTTATTTTAAATTGTTAATTATTTTAATTTTCTTTTTAGATTCAAAGTATATTTAAGTAAAGTGATTAATAGAACTATTTGTTCAGTGCTATTCCGATTCGCTTACAAAAATAGATTTTTATTTTTAAGATCATTGCAATATTGCTAATGAAAATTATACTATTTACTTAGTTCCATAAAAATCTGTCCTTTTTCTACATTTTATGTTTAATTTTAGTATAGAGGATTCCTCTTTTTCTTTAAACCTATTTTTTTAAAAAAAATATTACGTTTAATTTTTATGCTTCAACAAGGATTAGAAGTTTCCCGCATTTATTTCTTGTAGGAAAGAGGTCGCGGGGGGAGCCCCACGGAGATCGAAGCTAGGAATTTTTACTATTACGGCGTTTTGATGGGGGGACAAACTACCCCGTTTCAGAGTGGCGGGGAGAAATGTTCCTCCTTTCCTTTTTAGGGGTGTGTATATCCCGGATGACCTTGTACGAGTAGGATTTCCGACTCGAGATGAAATCAACCGAATAAGCGTTACATTCCCGAGCGTGACGTTCAGTCAATTTCACTCACCAGCAAATCGCGACAATAGAAGTTATCACTACAAAAATTAATTTTTGTGTTAATACTGCCACAGGGGAAGTAAAGTTTAGGTACTTGAAGTTTTTTTTTTAATGATAAAATGCAACGGTTCTATTCAAGATTCGTATTAATCCTCAAGGGTAAATATTTTTTATGATGTTATATGAGTATAAAACCTCTTTCTGTAAGGGAAGCATGATTTATATCCATGAAGGTTACTATTTAAAGACAAGTGAAGAGGGAAGTAGGAGGGATAATGATTTTCGTCATACGGAGTCCAAGAAGTTAGAGAAGTTCATGTTGAAAAAGGCCATGGGTTCGAGTTGAAAAGACACGACGCGTCATTCTTGGACTTGCATTATTGCAAAGAATCTTCGTTGATAAGTATATTTAGATTACTATTTAACCTGATGGGTTCCCATAGCTCAGATCGAATTTAGATAGTGATTAGATAGTGGTAATAAAATATTTGTTTTTAAGAATATGTCTCATCCTCTGGTGAGCTATCACGCTTCAACAGGCGAGAGTTTGTTTCAGAATCGAACTGTTTCAAATATTTCCTATAGTTTTCCAATCCTAGTCATATTGGTAATCGGTTTGGAATGCCACAGCTACAAGGTTGCCAACCCCTAATTCAGTCGAAAGGTGGTAGTCGGTCTGCACATAGGTTTGTGAGATTGTGAGGCACACACATTTATTTGTTACAGGTAACCATTTGACAGTGTATAATATAAATTCTGTAAGATCAGTTCTTAGTTAGAATTTGAACTCAACAAAAGAAACATGTTTATCAAATTTCGTTATTGTAGGTCTAGTAGTTCGAAAAAGGAAATTTTTTTGTATGTTCGGCCCAGTAACTCTCCCCCCCCCCTCCCATGGCAATCGATTTCCGTAAATTCAATTCTTATCGGATCTTTATTTTACAAAAGGATCCTGCTTTCCAATTTGTAAGTATATGGATCAAACAGCTCAAAAAATGGAATATTTATCCATAAAGCCTCTTAACCCCTCGCAATCTACTTCAAGGGTTGAGTTTTGAAAATTTCGCGCCTAAGGATCATGCCTGCCAAATTTCAATCTCTATTCAAAAACGGGATATTAATCTCTGACTTCTCTCTTTCGAGTATCCTTTTGCAAAATCTCTTTTATAGCGTATCTCTGCTGTATAGCTACCTGCTTTTATAGCGTATCTCTGCTATGCGTGCCAAATTTTAAATCTATGTATAGGTCTAATACACTCTATAACAACAACAACAACAAATGATGCACCAAGAAGGAGTTGCTCGATTGTAATGAAATTTTGTATGCAAAAATATTTGTACGGAACATGCAAACGATTAAAATTTTGTGTCCAAAGAATGAATAGCGGGAGCTATAGCGCATCGGAACTGCACACTCTCAGCAGGTGTCTATAAGAAACGATTCTCAATCTAATGGTGAAAATTTCAACTGCATTGCAATTTAGGATACCTTTCACCGACTGAAAAAATCCCTCGCCCCAGGATTCCAGTTCATTACGAGCAACTCTCAAAGTTTGAAAGAGGTCGTATCATTGGATTGAAAGAGGCAGGTTTTGGGAAAATCGGAGAATCGCTCATCATAAGGTTTGAAGCGATGAGGTCATTAAAAGATGCTGGCAAGAAGGGGTAGGCAATGGCAGATTTCAGCGTCATGAGGGTAGAGGTTGACCTAGAGCCACAGCAGATCGGAAGGACAGATTGATTGTCATATCACCTGTCACAGCGCCTGATTCATCGTTATCAGCCACCAGTCGTACGAACCGCATACGAGTGTCCACCATGACCATTCACAGACGCCTGATAGAGCGAAATTTACGCTCACGCCTGTCAAACCAGATTGCAATAGTACTTGCCTCTATGAGGTTGAAATCCTGTTGACAGGAGACCTATAGCGTTTAGCGTCGGATCCCGCTTCCAACGGTGTCCTGACGATAATCGAAGACGTGTCTGGTGACGCCCAGGACAGCGTGCTTATCCTTCTTTCACTATTGCACGCGAAACAGGCCCTCAAACAGGAGATATGGTGTGGGGCGCAATTTCTTTTAACAGCCAGGCCCTTTTGATCGCCATTAGAGGCACACTTACAGCACAGTGGTACGTCGAAGACATTTTGAGCACTGTTTTCTCACCGTTTTTTTCGCCTTACTTTTCAGCAAGGTAATGCCAGACCACATGTGATGCTATGAGCTATCTTACAGCTTGTCAAGCACTTCTTTGGGTAGCCAGATCGCCAGGTTTATTTCCAATCGAGCATGTCTGGGATATGATGGGAAGGCGACTGCATCTAGCAGGGAATGTTGATGACCTGTCGTGACAATTGCAACAAATTTGGCAAAAAATACCACAGGAGACCATCAAGGTAATTTATGCCACGTCGTGAAGCCCTTGCATCCAGAGTGGAGGTGGGTCAACATCTTATTGGGCCCGTTACTTTGTAACTATGTAACTCTGAAATAAATTCTTTTCTATTCTGTATATAATCTTTCTACCCACCAATTTTTATCTCTATCGGACTACTCGTTCTTGGTGCGTCGGGTTTTTTGTTATAGAGTGTAGTTCAAAAACTCCATAAAAAGAACAAGAATACCAAATTTCAAGTCCGTAGATGCAGTAGTTTCGGAGATAACGATGAATGAGTGAGTGATTTGCTTTTTACTTTATATATATATATGTAAGGATCTACTGCCTGCACCTGGCAACAGGTCGAACGAGACACACGATATAGAGAGGAAGACCTGGCAACGACAGGGGAGAAGAGTCGGAACGAGGAGAGAAAGGAGAGTGGTGGCGCGAAAAAAGGTGGTCGGATAAAGGAGTGACGGCTGGACGATGTATTGTAATCTTGTAGCATCTTAATATATTCTTTTTTTTTAAGAAATGTATAGAAGGTGTGGAATAAAACAGAGGGACAAATCCTGACTGCAATTATTTTCTTCTCACAATTCGAACACGACCCGATCCGAAAAGAACCCACAAGTTTACAATATATATATATGTATATATATATATATATATATATATATATATATATATATATATATATATATATATATATATATATATGTAGGATTTTCCCTTTGAAACATTTTGTTAAAAGGTTGAGTCATATCCTTTTCAGGGGACCATAAATCTCAATTTTATTTATTACTGCATTCCGAAGTAGCGCCATCTAGTGAGCTTTCGTAGCTCCGGCTTGAATAATTTTTCGGCAGAGGCCTACTAACCACTGCTTGTTGAACACGTCACGTCTTTACCGCATTTTCGCGCCCTGCGCGGCACCACCAATAATGAGAAAGGTTTATTTCCCCGTCTTCTAAAGGTATAACTCAACTTTTAATTAACCTAATTCCTGCATGTCTTTCTCTTTGTAAATATCCCCTTTTGTAAATATTTCCCTTTAACTTTAAATAAATTCTTTTTTACTTAAATGAAGTAACTGTGTCTAAAAGACTTTAATTCAATTAATTCATCACTTACCCTTAAATACTTACCCCTAGACAAGCCACCTCGCCAATCTAAAATCCCGCCTTCTGAAGAGTCTGATTTTTATTCGAAGATTTATTCGGACTCCCACAGAAATAATTGGGGGATCGCCTGGGATTTGATTTCGAAAATCTTCTCTAAATAATAAGTTGATAACCTTCTAACCCTCTTCTTCTTTAAAAAAACCCCCATTTTTTACTGCACGCCTAAAATAACAAACGGACTGAATCGAAAATGCGGATTGCCTCTCATAACATACTAACATTCAGGTGAATAAAACGACTCCCGGAGTCAACAAGACACAACTCAAGATCGCTCGCCGAAACCACGTTTTTTCTGCCGTGTACAACAACTACAAGAGTTTCACAAGTCCAGTGAACACATCCAGGAGCCTTTGAAGTTTGTTTTCAAGATTATCAGTAAACACGTCGTCCAGCGAATCAGGTGTGAACTGTTTTTTATTTCGTTTTCCTTGCAACAGGGAAAAAAAAGGGAATCTTCAGAAAAGAATACTTGAGCAAGTGTTAATTTACTTATAAAAAAATTGTTGTAGTCGATTTTATGAAGTAATTTATATTTTTAAATATGTGTGTTTTTCTGAAATACTATTTTTAATATTTGTGTATAGAAATCGTATCAATTAAAATTTTCTACAAGTATATCTTTTAAAATATTAAGAAAGTCGTACGTAATATTCAAGTTTTTATTTGTATCTCATTTATTAACGAATCGCATTGAATTAATTTTATGTGTGTGCGAAAAGCTTTTCATTTCTTGGGTTATGTCATCGACCTTGAACTAAGCAATTAATGTCTTCCCATTCCTAAACATTTTCCGTTTCGATGCAATCGTAATTTCGATTACTCATATAGTGTAACATTTCTTTTTCCCGCAGCTGTTTAGTAATTAATTATTTTTTACGAGTATTCCAGAAATATATTTTGAAAGAATATGCTATATTTTTTAGAATTGATGAATGATCATGAATAATCTTATTTTTAATGGTGTATTTTATCATTCAATATATAAGTATTTTGAGTTCATTTTTGACAGAATTATTATGCTTTCTATTGAAACATGTGTTTATCCTTAAATTTTTCTGATGAGATCCTAAAAAGATTTTATTTTTATTGGTGTAATAAAAAATATATATGAGATTTTTCTTAAGTAACTAACTTATAATTGTTTGCTTTTTTCAGCAAAGAACTTTAAATGGTTAAATTTTCATATCACAATAAATTTAATCACAGTTCCTAAACAAGATTTATATTAATTTATTTTTTCTTTCAAATTCTTTTTGCATTTATTATAACGAAATGAGATAACTAATATAGCAAATGGTTTAAAAAAAAAGGTTTTGTTTTTAGTTGAAATTAATAATTTGACTATTTTAAATTAAGCATTACGTATTTTAGCTCGCACTGTTGTCTTTACACGTTACTGGTATAAAATATTTCTAAATGAATAGAATTTGAATACTTCAATGTATATTTATAGTGTATTTTGATGCAATATCATTTTAACTTGAGAATTTTTGTAAATGCAAACGAGAATTGCCAATAGCAACATCATTGTTTTTGTTTGAACGCGTAACAATTTTGTTTATTCCTTTGGTTACTATCTAAACTTAAATTTACATTTTAAAATGGCGTATCTTGGCAAAAGTCGACGCGAAGATTTATTTGTCTTAGCCACGGAATTAAATTTAAAATTCGATAAATCTATGACCATCGCCACACTCAAAGATCTAATTATTAGTAGTGAAAATTATGACGAAGAACTGACCAAAAACATACATTCAACGATTGTTGAGGATCGCAAAGCCAGAGAAGAAAATTTACGCATTGAAGAGCAAAAAGAAAAATTACGCATTGAAGAGCAAAAAGAAAAATTACGCATTGAAGAGCAAAAAGAAAAATTACGCTTCGAACAATTGAGGTTAGATGAGCAAAAACGCAAAAATGAATTTGAGTTGAAAAAGTTAAGAATCCAAACACAATCCAAGTTAGGCGCTGATACATCCAAAGTAAGTGATACTAAATTTCTCGTCAAAGAAGTTTCAAAGTTTATACATCGTTTTGATTTGAAAGAAGACATCAGTCTTTATCTAAAATTATTTGAACGTCAAGCGCAGAGATTGAATATTGATCAAGAAAACTGGGTTTCTCATCTGCTAGGCTTGTTACCGACGGAAGTATCTCACATCATAGCGAGAGAGCCTGACGATAAAGCCAACTCTTACGAACACGTTAAAGATTTACTGCTGAAACGCTTTAAACTAACTCCAGAAAAGTTTCGACAACTATTTGTCACTCACCAAAAAGCACCTGAAAGAACATGGATTGATTTTTACCATGTGTTAAACACTTACTTCAACGGATGGATAGATGGATTGAAGATAGATACTTTCAACAAGTTATCAGATCTAATCATAACAGATCAACTCAAACGAAAAACTCCTTTTGAATTTAAAGAATATTATCTTGATGAATGGGCAAATATGAACTCCCCTGTTCAATTAGCAGAAAAACTAGAAGAATTCGAAGACTTTAAAAGGACTCTGAAACAAAAATCTAGCAGTCCATTTGTGAAGAAACAAGAATACAAATTCACAGAAAAGAATCGCAGGTATGAAGCACCAGGAAAATTCGAGTATAACAGGAAAGATAAGAAGTTTCCAGCGTCAACGAATTACAACAAACATTACGAAGCCCCTGTCACCAAGTACGAATCTGTTCAAAGCTATCAAGACAGCGCGCAGAAAGGGTATTACAACAAAAATTACGAGAAACACTCAAATCACAATGCTTCCAAGCATGCTCAGACGAACATTTCAAAATCGCAGAAATTCAAAGAACCTCCAAAAGAAACTTGCACACTCATCGTTCAGGAAGGTTTACGTACTAAAGAGATATTTTTTGGAAAGGTGAAAATCACGGCGCTCATAGACAGTGGTAGTACCGTAAGTTTACTTCGAGAAAACACGAGCAGAAGAATAATGGATCCAACAAAATTATCGAAGAACAAGATGCTTCTCACAGGTATTGGTGAAGCAGAAGTGACAACTATCGGTTCCTTTGAACATAAGTTCAAAATAGATGATGAAAATTACTCGTTAACTTGGCATGTTGTACCGACTGATAAATTAAAATTCGAAGCAGTTATTGGATCAGATCTTTTGGAACAAGCATCGATAAGTTTTACTAAAGAAGGAGTTAAATTCAACAAATATGAGGATCATGCACAGCTTATGCAAATATCTGCTGAAAATCTTCAAGAAGAACTAGACCTACGTCATGTTGAAAATCGTCAAATCAAGAAGGAACTTGAAAAGTTAATTCAAGACTACAAGCCAGAAAAAACAGCATCTACTGACGTCACAATGAGAATTATTTTAAAAGACAAAGAACCAGTCTGTCAACATCCTCGTCGACTAGCTTTCACAGAAAGACAAGTAAACAAACAGATAGAAGAATGGCTCAACGAAGGCATTATACGTCCGAGTTCTTCAGAATATGCAAGTCCAATCGTAATGGTAAAAAGGAAGATGGATCTTCGAGAATGTGCATTGACTACAGAAAATTGAATCAGAAGCTTGTGAAAGATAAATTTCCGTTACCTATCATCGAAGATGTTTTAGACACTTTGCAAGAAGCAAAGGTATATTCTACATCAGATTTACGCAATGGTTTCTTTCACGTCGATGTTGACGAAGATTGCAGAAAGTATACATGCTTTATCGTCCCAGATGGACAATTTGAATTCAACAAAGTTCCTTTCGGACTAAGCACAAGTCCAGGAGTTTTCCAACGCTACGTATCAAGTATATTTAGAGATCTTACTCGGAAAGGAATTGTAATCAGTTATTTCGATGATCTCGTCATTCCAGCGAAAAACGAACAGGAAGGTCTCGAAAAACTTAAAATTATTTTTGAAGTCGCAAAGAAATACGGATTAGAAATTAAGTTCAAGAAGTGCCAATTCTTAAAAAAGAAAATTGAATTTCTAGGTCACATTGTAGAAAGCGGAACTATTAAACCATCTCCCACGAAGACACTAGCTGTCCGAAAATTTCCAGAACCAACAACAATAAAACAAGTACAAAGTTTTCTTGGTTTAACTGGATATTTCCGCAAGTACATCAAGGATTATTCAAAGATAGCTAAACCACTTAGCGATCTAACAAGAAAAGAAAACCTCTTTGTTTTTTCGGGACTCAACAAAAAGAAGCATTTGAAAAATTGAAGAAAATCATGTCCGAAGGCCCAGTCTTGCACCTTTACAAGTATGGAAAAAAAACAGAACTGCATACAGACGCCTGTAAACAAGGGTACGGCGCAATTTTGTTACAAGAAGCAGAAGATGGAAAGTTACATCCCGTTTACTACATGTCAAAAAAGACAAATACAGCAGAAGAAAAGTATGACAGCTACGAACTAGAGGTACTAGCAATTATCAACGCATTAAAGAAGTTTCGTGTTTATCTTTTAGGACAACACTTTAAAATAGTAACTGACTGTTCAGCATTTCAGAAGACTATGCAAAAAAGGAGCTAATTACTCGCATAGCCAGATGGGCGCTTCAATTAGAAGAATTCGATTATGAAATAGAGCACAGAGCTGGAAGTCGTATGAAGCACGTTGATGCTCTTAGCCGATATCCCGTAATGATGGTATGCAATGATACATTAACTTCAAAGCTTAAAAACGCACAAGAGGAAGATGACAACATCCAAACATTTAAATCACTTCTAGAGAAGCAAGAATCAGAAGAATTTTTTGAGCGAAATGGTATACTCTACAAGTACTTAAATGGTCGAGAATTAATTGTAACCCTTAAAGCAATGCAAGCTGAACTAATTAAATTGATTCACGAAAATGGTCATTTCTCAGTAGGAAAAACAGAAGAAATTGTGAAACAGGAATTTTTTATCCCAAATTTATCCAACGTCGTTAAAAAGTAATAGTTAATTGTGTTCCATGTATCTTAGCTAATAAGAAAACTGGCAAAAAGGAAGGGTTTTTGAATCCTATTTCTAAGGAAAGCATTCCTTTAAGTACGTACCATGTTGACTTCATTGGTCCTTTACCCTCAACAAACAAAAGTTATCAACACATTTTCACCGTAGTAGACGCATTTACCAAATTTACTTGGCTATATCCCGTCAAAACTGTGTCTGCTGAAAGTGCCCTCGAAAAACTAAAACAACAGCAGAAAACCTTTGGTAATTCCATCAGAATTATCTCTGATAGAGGTTCAGCGTTCACTTCAAAATTATTCAACGACTACTGTGATGAAGAAAAAATTCAACATCTACAAATAGCGACAGGTGTTCCTCGAGGAAACGGACAAGTTGAACGAATTCATCGAACTTTGATTCCAGTTCTCACCAAACTATCATTAGACGACTCAACGAAATGGTACAAATACGTCGACAGATTACAGAGAATACTAAATAGTACTATAAGTCGCAGTACAAAATGGACACCATTCGAACTATTAGTGGGAATCAAAATGCGTAACTAGGAAGACATCCTAATCAAAAACTTACTTCTAGAAGAAATTGCGAAAGAATTACTAGAACAACGCGAATTTTTAAGAAACGTTGCAAAAAAGAACATCGAAACCCTGCAGTCTGAAAATAGAAAGACGTATAACAGAAGAAGAAAGAAAGCTTCGTTATACAAAGAAGGTGATTTAGTAGCCATCCAGAGAACCCAATTTGGAGCTGGACTGAAACTAAGACCAAAGTTCTTAGGCCCTTACAAAGTAACAAAAGTTAATTCTAAGGATAGGTATGAAGTGGAAAAGGTTGGTCAGCACGAAGGACCGAACTCAACCACCACCTCAGCTGATTTGATGAAACATTTTTATGCTTAATTGAATTTTTTTTATATTAGTTATTATTTTTAATTTTTCTCATATTATATCCCTCTTGAGAAATTAATAGATGTTCTATGGTAACACTCGTTTCCATTAATCATTTTATATTCACTGGTAACATTTATTATATTTTCGTATTATTCATTATCTTTGTATTGATGCGAAGGATTTTTTTTTTCGTTTAGTTAATTGTAGATCACAACATAGAATATTTTGTTTTTATATGCTTTATTTTAGGTCCGGAACTGTGAATATTAGGTATACATCTTTTCATCTGTAATATTTTATTTTATTATCTTTAAGAGTCGTATTATTTGTCTTTATTGCATCCACATTCCAATAATCATCAAATTTATAATTGTAACTAAAAATAGTTTGTATTTAAAGTACTTTAGCTCTCAACATTTTGTAAGAGCTGAGAGACCAGTTCTGTCAGGAGAAGGTGATTTTGTAGGATTTTCCCTTTGAAACATTTTGTTAAAAGGTTGAGTCATATCCTTTTCAGAGGACCATAAATCTCAATTTTATTTATTACTGCATTCCGAAGCAGCGCCATCTAGTGAGCTTTCGTAGCTCCGGCTTGAATAATTTTTCGGCAGAGGCCTACTAACCACTGCTTGTTCAACACGTCGCGTCTTTACCGCATTTCCGCGCCCTGCGCGGCACCACCAGTCCTAACGTCCAATAATGAGAAAGGTTTATTTCCGTCTTCTAAAGGTATAACTCAACTTTTAATTAACCTAATTCCTGCATGTCTTTCTCTTTGTAAATATCCCCTTTTGTAAATATTTCCCTTTAACTTTAAATAAATTCTTTTTTACTTAAATGAAGTATCTGTGTTTAAATGACTTTAATTCAATTAATTCATCACTCACCCTTAAATACTTACCCCTAGACAAGCCACCTCGCCAATCTAAAATCCCGCCTTCTGAAGAGTCTGATTTTTATTCGAAGATTTATTCGGACTCCCATATATATATATATATATATATATATATATATATATATATATATATATATATATATATATATATATATTTCTAGTAGGCTGCGAATTGGTTATTAACCATTGCAGACCTAGTACATCCCCCGGAAGCAGGTATCACTTTTTAGTGCGACGCCCTATAGGCGGATACCAATCACCGCAAGTAATTTTGACGCCCAGTTTCCTCCCTAGAAGGAAGCACCTGAGCTCTGACGATGCAAACCTGTACTAGGATTTAATTTTGCCTAAAGCATTTAAGCCAAACAGACACTCTAGAGATCTTTGACGTGCCGTATAATCATATCACATGGCCAATGTCAATTTTGTGCATCATGAAAATCCACCGACTTAGGCCAGGGTCGAACCCGCAATCTTAGGTGCAGAAGGCCAGGGATAAATCAATCATGCCACCCAGCCGGCAAATATATAGAGAGAGATTAATTTTGTGGGAAATCTAGCTTTAAAACCTTCCCTTTGAATAAATATTTTTTTAATTAAAAATGTTTCCTATTTATTACTTTATTAAAGGTAAGAATTTACAGAGAAATAAAACTGCACAAGATTTGGTATTTTTTTTATTTATGGCAGATGGGGTTCAGCTTTTTCTCTTTCGTTAACAATAAAAATTTTTAATACAGAGATTTCAACTTTTCTTCCTGATCCACATGTCTCCTGCTTCCCATTAAGAACAAGTCTTTTACGACATTAATAAGTAAAATAATTTAAAAAACGTGACAAAAATTGACTTGCTCATTTTTTATTTTCCAACACTTCAATTGCAAAGCGCAAGTGGAAGATTATTATTTTTATTCGAAAACTATTTTTATCTTTTTACTTAATAAAAAAAGAGCAACTTTCCAAACGAATAGCGATCGAAAAAGAAAAAATTTTTTTCATTACTTCAAATCATTTCATGCATTAACAAACACTTTTAGGTTAAGAGCAATGCAACCCAACTATTAAGCTGCTGAAAGGGAACCTTGTACCTCAAAATGTCATCCACAGTACCTCAACACATTTATTTACCCAGGGGACTAAAAAACAAAGATTAAAATCTCTGGACCGAAAGTTTTCTTCTTGTATTTTATTTCTTTTCCTCCAGAGTAGACTTTTCCTACCCCAGATTATACTCCTTTTTACCCCTGATGGCACTATCTTTATCCGCGGCAGATTGGTATGAAGGTCTCGTAGGATAGATATCCGCTAGGAAAAGTTCTTAAGAAGTGATTTATTTCTCTGTGAGAAAATAATGTTCACTCGTTGATCCTCAAGAAATTGTCAACCGACAAAGAGTTAACAGAAGAAGACTATGCACATTTTTTAAAATTAACTATTGTTTTGTTACAAAAAATATTAAAGAATCCTTTATTTTGCAACAGGACAGAATTAGTGAATAGCAATCTTGAAATACACTGCTGGACAAGTGCTAAGGACGGATTACACTATCATCCATAGCAACCACAAAATGAAAGGAAGCAAAATGTGGAAAATTAGAATAAGTGCGGGATATTAATAAGAAGAAGTATGAGTATTCAAATTTTTTTTCCACGTCTGTTCATCACGTGATAGCGTTCATAAGAGCTTTAAAGGTTTTGACGCGTGTGGACAGTTGTTGTTTCAAGTCAAAGTTTTAAAGGAAAGATTTAATAGACGAACTTAAAATTTTTGGCATGTCTTCCCGACATCACATAGATGATTTTATGCGTGGCCGAATTATTGGAAAGATCGAAGAAGGGAGAAAAATAACAGATGTTGCCAGGGAGTTCGACATCGCTCACAGCGTTGTTTCACGGCTGTGGAAGTCATTTAAAACTACTGGAATGTGTAGTAGACGGTACGGGGGAGGTCGTGTTAGAAGTACGACGCCTGCAGAAGACAGATATATCGTCCTATCAGCAAAAAGGAACAGGCGCACCACAGCTCAGCAGGTGGCAAATCAGTTTCTTGCGGCCTCATGAAAGCAGATTTCCCGAAAAACTGTTGCCAGACGTTTGAGGGGAGGAGGACTATACGCACGCAGACCTGTTGTGTGTGTCCCATTGACCAGACAGCACCGTACTACCCGTTTGCAATGGTGTCGTGAGCATCACAATTGGACTGAACAGGACTGGGTATGCGTACTATTCTCAGATGAGAGTAGGTTCAGTCTGTCATCGGATTGTAGACGCTAACTGATCTGGCCCGAGAGTGGTACTGCTTATCGTCCAGAAAATATTCAGGAAAAGGACCGATATCCGACATGCAGTATCATGGTGTGGGCCGGCATCATGATCAATGGCCGCACGTGCCTACATGTGGTTGCGAATGGGACTATGACGGGCCAACGATACATTCATGAAGTTCTACTTCCTCATGTTCGTCTTTTCGGTGGTGCTGTCGGTGATAAATTTGTTTTTATGGACGACAACGCAACATGTCATCGAACACTCGCTGTTCAGGATTGTCTAGACAGCGAGGGTATTCAACGTCTCGTACGGCCAGCGCGTTCTCCAGATCTAAACCCCATTGAAAATGAGTGGGATGCTTTGGGGAGGCAAGTTGCTGTTCGAAACTATCCTCCGACAAACAAGAACACCCTCATCCGTGCACTCACAGATGAATGGGATAAATTGCCTCAACAGCTGCTGGATAATGTTGTGCAAAGTATGGTACGACGTGTGGAATGTTGCATCACACTCCACGGTGGACATATCCCGTACTTATACCTTTCTTTAAGGTGCCTGCTGACTTTTAGATGCATTGTTCCATTTCTCCGTACGCAGATCAAATGAACATTTTTTTTCTTTCAGACGTTTCACAGCTTTTGTACTTTCCAGAACAATAAATATTCTTTATTCTAATGTCTGAACAGTGTGACAACTACATTTTATCCTACTAGGCCTCATGTCTCGCTTAATGTTATGCTACATAGCAATTTGTGATCCGTCCTTAGCAATTGTCCAGCAGTGTATTTTATAGTACTGCGTTTCTCAAACTGTGGGACGCAACCCCCCCCCCTTGAGGGGCGTGATAACCCTATATGAGGGGCGCAAGTATGTCGAAAATAAAAGATTTAAAATAATTTTCAATTTACTGAAAGGAAGCAAAACAAAATACATTTTGACATAATAAAAAATAAAACGCATATTTACAATGATATAAGATACTTATAAATGTATCAGTACGACAAAAAGTATATTTGATAATTAATTTATCCAAATTAGATTAAAAACAAGTTTAGTAAGTACTAGTGACTCCCATGGGCTTGTCATATACAAAATGTAATACTTACCTAGATAATTTGATCTGTTTATTAAAAGTCGCATTGTAGCTTTAGCATCGAAGTACATTATTATTGCATTCAATACATTGTTGTTGTATGAGGGGCCGCGATGAAAACTAGGACTGAACATTGGGTCGCAAATGTTAAAAGTTTGAGAATCACTGTTTTAGTGAATAAAATGAACTTTTGCTTAAGATGTTTCAACTTAAGATTTTGAAACTCAAAAAATTTTAAATATTTAATTTTGATTTTTTAATGATCTCCTAAAAGAGTACCTGGGACAGGATATTATTCCACTTCTTTCATAGTATTCAATTTGGCGAAGGAATTTTCAGAAAAATGAGAATAGTTTAAATTCATGTGACATCATAGTCATGTGATATCTACAATCACATTTTTCCAGTCAATCAGTTCACGAATTCATGTGACGTCATAGTCATGTGATATCTACAATCACATTTTTCTAGCCACATATTCATGTGACATCCCAGTCACGTATCAAATGCAATCACGTGTTTCAAATCATGTGTGAGTGAATATTAACGTCACACAGTTCAGCTACACGAGGGCTTTTGGCGACGGACCTCGTAATTTTGAACCATGGTCAAGTGACGAGGATGACACTTGACTTCACACTGAACTGGCACCCACCTCTCCTAACTATCACACCACACCAACGGGAGGACGTTTGAGCTCTCGACAAATTTAACGTAAATCGCTCCCCTACACGGCGGGTTTTTTAGTGGTGTTGGGCTCGAACTCGTGGCATGCCAGCCGTGATCCGATACCTTGACCACTAGGCTACCGCGACCCAACGTGTTTTAAGTCAAGCAGTTCATGTGCTTTATTGTCACCAATTTTTGCTTTTTATAGAAACTTCCATTAAAGGTGTATATTTATCAACAATAATAACATTCATGGGTAAACAAAATGTACTAGTTTTAAAAGTACACATCTTATATATTAAAATTCGTAGGTAAACAAGCGTATCTATGTAGGGATGTATATATCCAAATTTTATTAAGAACCACAAGACGCAGAAACTAGCAGAAAGTATCAAAATTTTGGGAATGATCCGAGGAAGCCATTTTGACCATTTATATTCCAATATTCCCATTAGTTAAAAAGATATTGATTAAAAACCTTAAAACGCATTAAAATGCATCATAGCGCTATCTGCAGAGAGTATCGGAAAAAATTCTGTTATTACAAAACAACGAAACTTTGCATATAAATAAATTTATTTAAAAATTAATATAATAAAATTATATATATATATATATATATATCTTTCAATTTAATTATTTTACAATTCTTTATAAATAAAAAATTAGTCGAAATCGGTTCCTATCTTGAATACGAATTATAAGTTGTTCTACTTGAAAAATATTTTACACTTAAAAAAAGTTCATGCTTTTTTTTTCCGCGTGTAGAACAATATTATACGTAATCTGTACAAAGATTCATAAAATATCTTAAAAATTACGGTTAAAAAAACAATATCTTTCTTTCAATTTAATTATTTTACAATTTTTTTTCAATATTTTCGGAACTTCTATTTTTTTCAGAGGTTTTTATAACACGATCTAATAATCTTGTAATTTTGAAAATTTCTGTTCCATACATAAACTATTCTTTTTTTTAAAAAATGTACTTTTGGGTTTCCGGTGGCTTCAAAATTAAACGAAAAAAATTGCCTAAAATGTCAGTAATAATTAATTAGTTATAATTACTTTCTTTATTTTTGTTTCATACTTTTTGATTACAAAAGCAATCGTTTCAATAGTTATCTGTGAATTTTTCTTTTATTAATTACTTATAGAAATTTGATTTTAATAAATATATATATATGTTTTTTAAAAGGATTATTTCTATGATTTCATTACTAAAGAAATTCTTTGATAATTAAAAAGTACATCGTCTATTATTTATATGAAGTTTGAAAGGATTAACATAAAAATGAAGCCCGAAAAACAATCTTTTACTTTAACGAATAACGAAATGATATATTGAAAAAATCTACCTTTATTTTAAAGCTCAATTCAATGCTTTTCCCCGAAGAAACCGATGGCACGATTGTTAAATCGACTGCGCTTTATGAAACGGCAGTTCCTAGGTTCGAAACTGAGGAGGCAGAAAAACTTTCATTTTCGCATTACGCTGCTTTTTAAAGCTTTACTCTTAGCATCAGAATCGTTTTCTTTTTATTATTGCTTCACATTAATAATTTTTTTAATTCTAACGCAATATTTTTTTTACAAGTCATACATCGAAATTTGAAGGTATATCTTATCTGTGAGAAAGAGGGGAAGAGATAGAAAAATAATTTTACACTAAAAAGAACCGTGTTTGGGCTAAAGAGAGGGGAAAGAAACCTGTGTCTTAAATCAAAAATAAGTAGAATGGAGCAAATTTTGAAAAAGTGAAATTTTTTGACACAATTTTAGAAATCACTCACATTGTGCGCGTACAAACACACACACAGAAATGATGGTGTCATGAGGAAAGTAGAAAGCCCGAGCAACGCTGGGCTAAGCGGTGGAGGGTGGGGGGAGGGTGGAAGTCATTTTGAAAATGAGTATTAGAAGTTCTGATATTGTGAAAGAAAGGGAAAATTTATAAAAGTAGAGATAGCCCGTGCAACGCCTGACCATGCAGGTAGTATAATATAAAATTTGTTTATCGATTTTAAAAAACCTTAGTACTTGAGCACCTTTACCAAATTATCAAACTCGAAATTGTGTTTTTATTTTACAGGTACAACAGGACCTAACAAACCTAATGTCGGTTTTAAATTCAGTGGTGTATTTATCATGTAATCATCAGAAATTCAGCTCGTTTGTTGAAATCACTGTTTTCGCCAAATGTAATCTGTTGTGTTGTGTGAGTTCAAACTATAATTAGATGCACATTTGAACGACTTCCTCCTTAAAGATATTATTTTAATATATCTCTACTTCACTGTACAACACATTACTAATTACAGATACAATTTCATAGTTGCGTGTTATTTATATACCATCCTCCACTCAGTCACAGTTAAGTCTTTAACTGGTTGCAGTTAAATATACCACATCTCCTCCCTCCTTAAAGAACAAGTCTCTCCGGAGGCCGCCTGATTCTCCCGGAACGCCTAGGAAATGGCCTGTCTGGAACTGGTGGACTCCTCGTCTCGGAGTCAGTCTCTTTAGCTGAAGACTGTGATAGATCTGGAACCGCGACATCAGTTGATGGCACTCCTTGTACGGAAGATGAACCCAATTCCTTGTTCAGATCCTTAGAAATATCTTCCGCCGTTTCTGCATGCTGAATATTAGAGTTGTTTTCTCGAACCTCTGATGATGGAAATCTCTGGTGCATAAGTGGAATGATGTTTTCTTGCACTTTATCCCCCACTGGACGGATCTGATCAACATGTCGTCTCACGAGGGTTCCTTGAACATCAATGATGTAGTGGAGTACGCCATCCTGGTTTACAATGGTACCAAACTTCCATCTAGTATTAGCTGCTCTGTAAACTCTCACAGCCACTCGATCTCCAACATCAAATTTCCTATCTCGGAATTCGAAATTATCTCTTCGTAATTTATCCTGAATTTTTGTTTTCAATTCAGGTAAAAGTAAATCTATCCTGGTTCTAATGTCTCTTTTAAGAATAACATGGCTGGACTAAGTGTTGTAGTTACATTAGGAGCTTTTCGGTATTGCATTAAAAATGTACTTAATTTCTGCTGTATAGTACCTTCGTATTTATGCATAGCTCTTAATGATTGCTTTAAAGTAGCAACATAACGTTCTGCTTGTCCATTACTAGAAGGCTTGAAAGGTGCACTAGTTTTGTGCCTAACTCCATTTTTATGCATAAATCGCTGAAATTCATAGGATGTAAACTGAGATCCATTATCGCTGACAAGTACCCTAGGTAATCCGAATCTTGCAAAACTATCTCGAAGACATTCGATGGTTTTCTTGGTTGTGGTTACCTTCATAGGGTATACTTCTAACCATTTGGAATGAGCGTCAACGATCAGAAAACGTGTGTTCAAAATTGGTCCAGCAAAATCTACATGAATACGTTCCCAGGGCATACTGGGATATTCCCAGTAATGAACTTTAGATTTTGGAGGATCAGCCTTATATCTAGCACAATCGACACAGTTTTTTGCGGCTTCTTCAATATCGTTATCTATATTTTTCCAATAGACAAACGATCTAGCTATAGCCTTCATTTTTACTATTCCTAAGTGTCCAGCATGTAATTCTTCCAGAACGTTCTTCCGAAATTTCCTTGGAATACAGACTCTTTGTCCGTACATAATACAATCATCCTCAATGGTATACTGGGCTTCCCTCCCTTGCAAATCTTTACCTTCCCTTAAGGCTCTTAAGAGTGGACCCAGCTCTATATCTTTACTCGTCTCCTGTCGTAACTCCTTAGAAGTAACCGGTAATGCTTCAATCTGTGACATCTGGAATATTGTGATGTCATCTTTAACTTCGAGCTCTTCGGATGTTTTTGGTAAACGAGAAAGAAAGTCTGCATTTCCGTGTTCAATCGTTTTACGGAATATTATATCAAACTCAAATGACTGCAAAATGAGCGCATAATGTAAAAGTCGGGTAGCTGCCAACACTGGTAAACCTATTTTTGAACCAAAAATAGCTATCAAAGGTTTGTGATCTGTTATCAAAGTGAATCTTCTACCTTTCAAATATAGATAAAAACTTTCTTACTGCCCAAACTATTGAAAGAGCTTCTTTATCAATTTGGGAGTATTTTTCTCGGACCCAGATAAAGTTCTTGATGCGAACGCGATCGGACGTTCAGAGCCATCTGGATACACGTGTGACAGAACACAACCAATGCCAACTGGAGATGCATCACTAGCTAAAGTTAAAGGTAGGCTAGGATCATAATGCACCAAAATTTTAGGTGAACAAATTTCCTTCTTTATTTGCTCAAAGGCAACCTGGCAATCCTTCGACCATAAAAATCTAACATTTTTTTGTTAAATTATTAAGAGGATTAGCAATAGTAGCTAAATTTTCACAAAATTTCCCGTAAAAATTAACTAACCCTAAGAAACTTTTTACTTCATGAACATTTCGGGGTACAGGAGCATTTACAACGGCTGAGATCTTTTCGTCAGTTTTATGTAACCCTTTTGAATCGATTCTATGCCCAAGAAAATTTATTTCATTTTGGAAAAACTTACTTTTATTTAAATTAAGCTTTAGCCCGTGTTCTCTACATTTCTTAAAAATTCCTCTAAAGCTGTAAAATGCGAAATTTCATCGCTCCCTGTTATTCTAGCATCATCCATAAAGACCTTGACTCCATCCATACCCTGAAATAGTCCGTCAACATAGCGCTGCCAAATAGCAGGTGCCCCATTTAATCCATACATAAGTCTTTTACAAATATATAATCCCTTGTGGGTATTTATAGTCATTAATTTCCGACTGTCGGGATGGACTTTCATTTGCAAATATGCATGCTTAAAATCTAATTTTGTAAATTGTTTTCCCCATTTAAACTACCAAAAATTTCATCCAATCTTGGTAAAGGATGCTGAGGAACAATTAAATTTGGATTCAGGGTTACTGAATAATCAGCACATAGTCTTATACTACCATCGGATTTAACAACAGGGACTACTGGGGTTGCCCATTCAGAGCTGTCGACTTTTTCTATGATACCCTCTTTTCAAGTCTGTCAATTTCGTTTTCAACTCTACCTTTGAGAGCAAAGGGTACTGTTCGAACCCTACAAAATATAGGTTTTACTCCATGTCTGAGTTTTAATTTAGCCTCATAATTGTTTATTTCTCCTAATTTATCATCGAAAATATCCTTATACTCTCTTAGAAGGTTATTTAAATTTTGTTCAGTTTTTGCTCTAAAAGCTTTAATAGCCGGCCAATCTAAATGAATTTTATAGAGCCATTCCCCGACCCAGAATAGTATCTAAGTTTTCTTTCACAATGTATAAGTTCAAGTTTACTTTTTGATTTTTATATTGTACCCTTACAGTAACATAACCTAATGGTATAATTGAATCTCCTTTATATGTTTTAAAAGCTATATTTGTAGGTTTAATTTGTTTATTTGAAATTTTCCTGAAATTTCCAATACTCATTACACTAACCGCTCCCCGTATCCAATTCCATAGAACAACTTTTTGTTTTCAATTTTTAAATTTATCATAATTGGAGGTCGTTTTGGTTCTTCCTCGTGTAATATATAATCCTGAATTTTTAATTCGTATAGTGGAATTCTATTTCTATCTTCAACTTCATTTAATAGAGTTACCTGTTTTTGTTTAACCGATTTCGCATTTGCCTTTTTAGATGCGAAGCATGCCTGTTTAATGTGCCCAATTTTCCCACAGAAATTACATTTACTTGAAAGAAATCTACAATTCTCTTTGCATGGTTGGTACCTGTGCATCGTGAACAATATAATGTTTTCTTTTTTCGGCTTTTGTAAAATTGGATTTTTATCCATGTGTTTTTTAAAAGTTTGCATTGAATTTATTGCTCGGCCCATAATATCATTTGTCCCTCTAAAAGCTTTTCCATAGCCAGTGCTATATTTAGCGTTTTCTCGAGATTAATATTATCCTCCTCAAATAATCGATCTAAAATCATTTTATCCCGCAACCCGCTTACAAATACGTCGCGTAACATAATGTTCAACATATCTTGATCATAATCACAATTCATTGCTAGAGCCGAAGCTCGGCAATGTATGTACTAATACCTTCCCTTCAGTCTGTTTTCTGTTTAAAAATTTGTGACGAGAAGGTATAATTAAAGGTTTTGGGGTCAAATGTTTCTTAAGTGCATCTTTTAATTTATCTAACGTTTGGTCGGAAGGAATGTCAGGTGCAAGCAAATTCTTTAGTAACTGGTACAATTTTGCACTAAGAGACGAAACAAAAAACCTTAACTCGATTTGCTATTGGTACATTCTGTACATCTAAGTAAGTTTCGAATCTTTCAATGAAACTATCGAAATTTTCATTTTCTTCATCAAATTTTTCAAATTGTACAGTTACTTTATGACTATAAGAATCTTCTCTAATTTGCAGCGCTCGAATCAAATCTTGATTCTGCCGGAGTAAGTCTGCAATTTGCTGTTCCATGGTTCCTTCCGATTAAAGAGAGAGAAAAAATTTCCTTTACCTTGAGCAGTTTTCAGGCAATGCCTTATCCAAAAGAATCTCCAATATATCCCATCTTCGTCGCCAACTGTTGTGTTGTGTGAGTTCAAACTATAATTAGATGCACATTTGAACGACTTCCTCCTTAAAGATATTATTTTAATATATCTCTACTTCACTGTACAACACATTACTAATTACAGATACAATTTCATAGTTGCGTGTTATTTATATACCATCCTCCACTCAGTCACAGTTAAGTCTTTAACTGGTTGCAGTTAAATATACCACATAATCCTACTCAAGTTTGGGTGTTAAACACACACGCCAAATTGTATGTTTATAACTTTTTTTCAAATAGACTGCATTTTTAGCACACAAGCCTTTGCTGACTCGGCTAGTCCACCAAGTCCGAGAGCCATTTCAGTGCGGTGGCACCATCTAGTGGTGACTGTCGTTGCCAGATTTTTAACTCTTGAATTAATTTTTAATTCAAGCTCTCGTTGGTTGCTAAATATTGACGTGATTTAATTTTGCCGAGAATATCAGAGCCAAATTGATACTCAAAGAATCTTTTACGTGTTGTGAAGACCCCCCTAAGTCTCACCCTGGACACCAAGATTAATTTGAGGCAAAGAATCACTAAGAGCCATTTAGTATAATAATAACTTGTATTTATTATATCAATTCTCAAAAAAAAAACCCCTAATAACATATAATATTATTATGTTACGTCAAATAAAAGGGATTTACCTTTTATATTAAATTAAATTATGAATTATGAAATTAATTAATAATTATGCTCAAGATCAAGTAAGGTTTACCGAAATAGAAGGTCCGAGAAATACACGTACTCGAATTATTAGCTTTCATTAACTTTAACTAATTTTACTAAACTAAAACGTACATAAATCATATTTACCGCTGGCTATATCAGCTTTCTTGTTCTTCCGTAAAATAGCAGCAATAAGTCTTCACTAACGTAATCTCCTGGAATCCTCTAAATTTGAGGTTACTGTTGCTGGCTCAATAGCCTTCATATGTACATGCTAGCTTACAACGCTCGACTTAAATACCCTATCTACTTTGCATATCCCGTTCACCTTTTGGAGTTGATTGGAAATATACGTGAATTTATAATCCCCAAAAAGACGCCTTATTAGTGGAAAGGTTCTGTACAGATTCGTCACAATGTCACATAATCATATGACATGTGTTCCTACGATTTTCACACTCAGAAAATTTTTGCACGCATGCAATATGAACTCCAGCCGGGATTGAACCCGCAACCTTAGGATTACGAGGCGGACACGCTTCCTCTAATCCACCGAGCTATCACATCTTTTTAACTACAATTAATTATTGCCAGAACACTAAAGGTAATTCAGCTATACAAATATACAGTCACCACCCAAACTTGATAGAGATCGTTTCAAAAGTCACTAAATTATTCTCCCGTTTTTCATCAATTATCTTATCTCATTCTAACACAGATATATATTTATTCATATTTAAAATAATTCAGATTCATGTAATGTCATAATTTTAATCAATGTAGAAGTATAAAATTTTAATTAATCTTACGAAAGAGTCAGTTTGATTTAAACAATGTGCTAACAAATATACTTAAGTTCATCACTTGACTCAAACTCTATATAATTAAAAATATTTGTCATCAAATTTTAAAATACTCGAAGATTTGCATACGTAATTATTTCCATGTTGGAAAGCAGTTTGAGGAGAAAGAGGAAGAAAACAACTGAAAAGGAGGTTAGTTAAATGCTACATTCAAAATAACTGGTATTTACTTGGTAGTTGGTCTAGATTTTATTGTTAATCACTTCTAATAATGATTTTTCTAGAATAGAAATAATAGTAGATGAAGGATTCTTAGTGCAAGAGGAAGAAAACATTATTTTCGCAAACTTGTTTTCATTCTTCATACATAAACTGAAGAATATCTCTCTCAAAACAGTTTAAAATAATAAAGGATATTTTTATATAAAGCCATCTTAATCTAAATCTTACGTATTTAGACCATTTCAGGCTTTCAGTTTGACTTGCCTATTCTGGGAAAAAGCTCATACAAACAAAAAATAAATAAAATAAAATATGGGCTGTAGTACTAAGTAAAAAATGCAAATGTAAGTAATAATGAATTGAAATTTTGCTTTTTGCGGGGAGGGGCGAATCAGCCGACATAATATCGACGTACATACAAAGATTCAACAGAACAGAACACATACGCAGATTCAGAACAACAGTGTAAAACATGCTCGTTATAGATAATCTTTACAATGTTCCAGAAACGATTCTCTAGAACAGTACTACTAGGATTTCAAAACAAATAAAGTCTCTCTCTCTCTCTTATAGCAGTCAACGTGAGATTCTGAGCTCTCTTCTGACTGAACTGAGTTTTACTTTAAAGGTCCTCCATATAGACTTTCGGAAATTTTTAGAATGATCGCTCCTAGAGCCTTCTCGATGATTCCTTGGTGATATAATTTTTTTTTCCGAATTTGTCACCAAGAACGATAAAGTCGCCAATCTGGTGACCATGTTCACATCTTCTATGTATGCCAAATCTTATTTTTCATCTTCTATGTATGCCAAATCCTATTTTTCAAGTTCATATTGAGAAGCGAACTGCCTGTAAAAAACTCGATTTTTTCTCAAGAAGAGAGTTACGTGCGAGGAAAATTACATACACAGCCTGTTTTGTAATACTTTTTTAGTTATACTGGCGGTATAAAACTGAAAGTAGGTAAACATAAACAAAATTAATAGTTAATAGAAAACTTGCAAAATACGAATTGAAGAAATTTTATTCATTCTGTATTTTCCGATCAAAACATCCTTGTAATCGAACTTGCTTTGCTTTAAGTTAACAATCATTTTTTTATAACTAAATAACTAAACTAAAATAAAATAACTAAATTTTTATTTCTTTTATGTTTCATCTATGAAATTTTTGTAAATGAAAAATTAAGAAGTTATGATAGCTGTGTTTTTGGAGTGGGAAACTGTAAAATATGTTTTTAATCGAGAAATATGTTATCTGAATATTTTGTCATTCAATTATCTTCTCACAAATATTTTCATTAACTTCATGCTTAGCCTTTTACAGCCATAGCGTATTTTATGAAGATATTTCATTAATCATTTTGATATTTAGAAAAAAAAATATTTTAGTTTGTGTAACTATTTTTAACAATATTATAATGTTATTTATTATGTCAAAATTTTATGGCTGAAGAACGAGCTCAAATAGTGAATGTCTTTTAGGATGGTTGCATTGGAGACATTTTTGTGCCAATCAAAGCATTTCCTCCTACGACACCTCTACCCGTTGGTGGGGTGAAGTAGTTGGGAGAGGGGATTGCCAGTTCAGGTGTCATCCACGTCACTTGACCATGGTTCAAAATTACGTGGTTCGTCGCCAAAAGCCCTCGTGTAGCTGAACAGTGCGACGTTTATATTCACTCACTCACTACGAAACCTCTAGAAAATTCCTTTCACATGCGGAAACTAATTTGACTGAATATAAGATCTCGTGAAAGAGTGCCGGACTCTTCGATACAATCCGAAGCAATTAAAGGATATCTTCATTTGCAATATACACGTAGCCACGTGTGAAGAGCGTAGCTTTCACAATACTCTTTCAGTTGAATCAAATTAAGGAGGAGAATGAGATTTTCGAGTGTTGAGAGAATGGTTCAGCAAGGTGTGCCATTAGAGCACGTGTAAAGGGGCCAAGGTGATTTCTATTCAAAATTAGCTCCTGACACCTTCTGTTATGTGCAAACACAAGTTGACTTACATAAAAGGGCCTTTAAGACCGATTTTTTATCGAGGTAACTTTCAGCCAGTGAACTTGTTTTCCGTCACCACACACTTCTAGTGTGGAGAGGAGAGTGAATTCCTTTCACATGCGACACAAAATTGATTGAAAAGAGAGGGTCGAATTCCTTGATACAATGATTGAGTCCGAAAACCAAACAAGTAATATAAAAAAAATGATGTCAATTCCTTCTTAGGTCAACAAAGAAAAATTTTATTTTAGTTACTTTTTATTAAATAGTTACAATTAATATAAATATGTATACAGGATGTATCTAAACCCTGCGGCAAAACTTTAAGGGGTGGTAGTACATGTCAAGACAAACAATAGTAAATAGGAACTTAGGGTCCAAAACGTCTTTTGAAGGAAATAGGTGCCCTTAATGTTTAGGGTCCGAAATTTCAAATGATTATAAAAAACAGAAAAATGGGTCGATTCTCGTTAGCGGTTATCGCTAAAATTATTCTTTTTGTTAGTATTTCCTTGAAAAAGAAATTTTAAAAATGAATCTAAAAAAATGTTGATAGAGGGCGCTTTAGTCTTTGGAGTAATGAACAACTATTTTTTACCGTTGTTTTTTGTATCACATTAAATGCTTTCAAAAGTTTAGACTTAAATTTTGAGCTCAAAATTTGAATCGTTGGGGGTGGTTAAGTAGCGCAAACGGAATTGTGTTCAGGAGGTGAAATTTGAAACTCCCTTCTCTCTGAACAGAATTCATTTATTCCCGATCTTGGTGTCGTAGACCACGCAGCAACTACTACCTCCTACACGTAAAGTAAACGAGAGAGAGATGACAAAATTTTAAAAAATATATTCATAATAGATATGAATAACTTCTCTGCTCAAAATAAAAAGAAACAATTTGATGTACGCGCGTAGTGCGTAAGAATGAAGGTTGAATGAATGACACGTAGAAAATGGTACACGCATGATTTTCTTGCGGAATCACAAAAACTGCTCGAAAAAGCGCCCGCCAGCAAAGATGCAGGCCTCACACCGCCGGCGGAGGAAATGTCGAACATTAGCAAACACCCCCGGGCATCTCAGGATTTCGCCTGCTACAACAGCAATTCTCGCAACCAGGGCCTCGTCGGAGTCGACGGGCTTGCGTAAACAAGACTCTTCATATGGCCCCAGAGGAAGAAGTCTAGGCAGGAGAGGTCAAGCGAACGTGTCGGCCAATTTACCGGACCAACCCGCCTAATCCATCGCCCTGGATATGCTGTATTCAATGCACTTCGCACATCTGCGCTGAAATGTGCAGGTGCTCCGCCATGTTGGAACCACATACTTTACGTTGGCTAGAACACTTTGCAGTAGAACTTTACATCCTTACAAACAATTAGCACCATACAGTTAAATCTTTGTGTACTACACTTTGTATACAAATCGGGTGATTTGCATAATCGGGTATTTTGCGGGGAGAAATTGCTCATGTCTGTTATGAATAACTTTTTAATTTAATTTTGTCATCCCTCTCTCGTTTATTTTACGTTTAGTGGGTAGTAGCTGCTGCCTAGTCTACAACCGAGCATCGAAGATCGGGAATAACTGAACTGTGTCGAGGTAAGGAGGTGAGTTCAAATTTCACCTCGTGAACACAATTCCGTTTGCGCTAGTTTACCACCCCCAACTATTTAAATTTTGAGCTCAAAATTTAAGTCTAAGCTTTTGAAAGCATTTAATGTGATACAAAAAATAACAGGAAAAAATAGTTGTTCGTAACTCCAAAGTCTAAAGCGCCCTCTATCGACATTTTTTTAGGTTTATCTTTAAAATTTGTTTTTCAAGAAAATACTGACAAAAAGAATAATTTTAGCGAAAACCTCTTACGAATCGACCCATTTTTCCGTTTTCTATAATCATTTGAAATTTTGGGCCCTAAACTTTAATGACACCTATCTCCTTCGGAAGACGTTTGGGACCATAAGTTTCCTATTTAATATTGTTTGTCTTGATGTGTACTATAACCCCTTATTTTGCCGTAGAATTTAGATACACCCTGTATACATATGACAGAATTACAATATTAAGTGACAAAATAGAAAGCGATTTTCTTTGCAGTTTTCCATTTTCCTTTCTACATATGGAGTTGAACTATTTTTTGTTTGTTTGTGACTATTTATTCATTCATTAAGTTGAATTATTCTAATAAAATAGTACAGCAAAAAAGAAATCACATTCTCAGAAATTAGGCCATCCCAGGTAGGATTCGAAGATTGGATTAGAAGTTCAACACGCTATTCATTGCACTGCAGGGACACAACGAACGATTTCTCTTTCTATATTTGGTGCTTGACAATTATTTTTGTGTTGGTTACTATTTTTATTCATTTTTTAATTCAATTAATGAACTAATATTTGAAAAAACTGCAACATCAAGTGCAATGCAAGTTTTAAAAAAATGTATTTCAACTTGAATGGATGAATAGAAAGCATTTTATTAACGATTGAAAATTTGAATAAGATATATATATATATATATGTACACACACATATATAAACGAAAATATAAAAATATACAGATAATTATAAACCTAAGATAACTATATAAACAGGAAGAAAAAGGCACAGTAGTACAATGACAAACTCCTGGCCTTAGGAACCAGGATTGCAGGTTTAAAACATGTTTGGGGGGACAGCCAGCCTTCACCTGTAGTCTGTCATACTACGTACCAAGAGGAAGGGAAAGAATTACATATGAGGAATTAAAATATTAAAAAAATCATTAAACTAATAAAATATGAACAAAAATATAACCTACTATTATTTGCAGTGTAGATATAATACAACGCTAACATAGATAATAGCTATACGTAGGTCGGGAGTGCAACAACAAGTTATGTGTTTCCCGCCAAATACGAGGGAATGAAAACAGATCCGCATAAAATTAATTACGATAGGATATTAAGAAGTTTATATCTATATATATATATATATATATATATATATATATATATATATATATATATATATATATATGTATATATATATATATATATATGTATATATATATATATATACTTTTAAAAAATCATAAAAATATATTCATATAAATATTAGTGTAAAATATAAATGATACGCAAAAATATATAAATATTATTAAAAATTTATTAAGCATGTGGTGCCATCTCTTTAATAATTGTAGAATTATTTAAAAATTGTAGAATTATTTAAAAAATCTTAACAAAAACATAATGACAGTAATACAAATTATATCATTAAAAACCATTATAAATATAATTGCAAAGAAAGTTAGCAGGATATCCATGTTCAATACAATGATTAAAAAAAATATTAAGATTTAAATAAATATTAGCTTTATAGCTAACTAATACATTATTACGATAAATATAGTTAAAAATAATATTTCTATATATAGATATTGATAAATTTGAATTCCACTAAGGCACTTTGATAATATTAAAATTAAAGGCATCTCTTTTATCATAAATATTACTATGTAATTTCAAATCCTTAATATACAGTGTTACATCTAAGTAATTAGTTTTGATTGGATTATTATTAATTTTAACTAAGTTTAAGTAAGCCGGATAAAAATTAATATTGGGATTTAAATTATCATTTTTACCAAAAATAATTAAATCATCAATATATCTAAAAATATAGCAGTCATTATTAATAATATATATATATATATATATATATATATATATATATATATATATATATATATTATTAATAATGACTGCTATGTGTGTGTGTGGAGAGAGTGAACTAGTAGTAGAAATGGAGAAAAAAATCATTCTCCATTATCAGCACAATAGTAGCGGCGTGTGAAGATTGTGGCTCTTTCACCGTATCCTTTTAGATGAGTCAACTAGTGGTGAGGAAGACGTGATTTTTGAAAGATTGAGGGAGTGGTAGGTGACCACGTGTGATCTATTTAGAACCAGCTACCGGCTATTTGCTTTTCTGCCAGGTTCTACACAAGTTGACTCGTATAAAAAAACCCTTATACAAGTAAAATTGAAGAGTAGGAAAGTCTGTCAAAAAGAATACCCGAATAATGTGTATTCAAACTCCACAACAACGTTCACGGGTAATAAGGAGGTTTATTGTGAGGGGCATCAAGGGAGAGAGAGAGAGAAGTCTGGTGAGTGAAAAGCAAGACAAATCTCATTTTCCGCACTTGGTCATAGTCAGAATAAAGAACTCCTCTGCCAGCAGATTCGTTAAACAGCTTCAGTAAATTCCTGTTTAAAGGGGGAAAAGATTAGCCAACTGGAAGAAAAGAGAGAGAAATATTAATATAAAACTTTCTCCTTGATTATGATTCTAAAAATGATGTCTTGCTTCAAAAATAAAATTTATCTTAACTTGAAGTGAAATTCTCGTTAAACATTAAGTTTTTCAAGCGGTTGCATTACATTCAAGCAAAACTACAAAAAGGAATAAAGTCAAACTTAAAGATGTTTAAATTAATTTTGCAAGGACGATATACTTTTACCACGTGGTTAACCAAGCACTTGAATATTCTTATGAACTCAATTTGCCTCTTGACAAAGCTTAAGAGAGAAATATCATCAAGCAATTTTTAAGTTGTATTCAACTTGGATTTCTTAAAAAAAAATTCTTTCTTAAAAACATTTTTAGCAAAAATTTGGTAACTAAATTTTTACTTTTCTAACTTGTTCGAGTTATGCTAATGAAAAAGCGGCAAAGAGAGAGAGAGAGAGAAGAAAATGCTATAAACGAGTAGAATTATTTTTTTCATATCTGCAGTAAATTAGATTTTTAATTGCTTAATATTCAAATGCGTGCATATAAGAAGATATACATATAAAAATTAGTAACGAAAAATATGATTCGTGTAATATATTAGGTTGTGGAAAAAGAAATCTATTATTTTTTCGGTAGATGGCTATAGTGTCGATATCTCGTGAAATATAGATCAAACAATTTGAAATTTAGGCTCATTACCAAGATAACATTTCACACTAAAAAGTTATTTTGCTTTTTTTTGTTCGGTTCATTCAGTTGTGAGTTACAGGGTGTAAAAAATGGAAGTCAACAAAGAGAACATTCGGTTCATTTTACAGTTTTTCTTTGATGAAGGCGGAAATGCAAGCCAGGTGGCTAAAATTGCGAAGGGTGTTTATGGTGCCAATACTGTAACAGCTAATTACGTGTAATCTTGGTTTAGTCGATTCCGTTCAGGTATTTTTGATGTTAAAGATGCATTTCGGACAGGCAGGCCTGTCGTCGAAACTATTGATAAAATCCCAGAAATAATCGAAGTTAACCGTCATTTTAGTAATCGTAGCATCATCCAGGAGTCAAAGACTGACCATAAAACAGTTTTAAACCATTTGCGCAAAGTTGGATTTAAAAAGAAGCTCCATGTTTGGGTGCCACACCAATTAACCCCAAAAAATATGATAGAACGAATTTCCATCTGCGAAGCCTTGGCCAAATGGAATGAAATTGACCCATTTCTTAAGCGTATGGTGACTGGGGATGAGAAATGGGTCACATACTACAACAATGTGCTAAAACGATCGTGGTCAAGGTGCGGTGAAGCAGCTCAAACGGTGGCCAACCAGGAATAAAGGGCAGGAAGGTTCTACTGTGTATTTGGTGGAACTGGAAACGAACCATTTTTTAGGAGTCCGTATGGCCAAACACTAGATTCGGTTCTCTTCTGCCAACATCTGGACCATCTGAAGCTAGTGATTGACCAGAAATGGCCAGAATTGAACAGAAGAGGTGTTGTGTTCCATCAGGACAACGCCAGGCCACACGCTTCTGTAATGACTGGCCAGAAACTCTGGGAGTTTGGTTGAGAAGTTTTAATGCATCCACCATATAGTCCAGACCTGACACCAAGTGATTACCACCTTTTTCTCGCATTGCAAGTTTTCCTGAGTCATAAGAAATTGGGATCAAGAGAAGAATGTAAAAATTGATTACTAGAGTTTTTCGCCAATAAGGGCCAAGACTTCTATGAGAGGCATTATGAAGCTACATTTAAAAGAGCAACAGATTATAGAACAAAAAGGTACATATTTGACCCAAATCGGATAATCAGAATCATGTTAAATGAAGCCCTGATTTTCATGCAAAAGTAATGGATTTCTTTTTCCCCAACCTAATATTATAAACAGGTTCATAATAACTTTTCTGCGCCATTTTAGGAGCTTTAGTTCACACGTATGATATATTAAGAACTAAATAGTTATATTTATTTGACTTAATAATTCACTAAGTTTCATCATATTAAATTTTGAAATTCTGAAATAATAGCAAAAAAAAAAGCCAAATTAAATCCCGCTTAACTTATTTCCATATTTAAAGTACTTTAATAAATAAACATCAGCCACGATGCGTTCAAATGCACGATGTACAAGAGCAACGCGAACTCAGAATAAAAGATTCAATTATTTTTACGCCAATAAAAAGATAAAACACTCTTGCAAAAAACACAATACTTTAGATTCAGTTAATCAGGGGGAATGAAGTAAAATTTCACATTATGATTCCCATTGTCTCAGATCCGATTTTGTTCAATATACCCAATCTGCATTTAAATATTCGAACTTATCTTTACGAGCCTAAATTCTGCAGTAAAATCCCGTTTTATTCCTCTATTTTCCCAACACCGCTTTAAAAGTGCTCCTTTCAGCATACTCTTTATCGCAACTATTTGGCGTCTTTTAAGTAAGCAGTCATCTTTCGTTAACCTCTTTCCCACGAATCGTGGCGGCTTAATTAATGCGCCAAAGTTATCTTTTAAGATCGCCAGCTCACGCGTAAAATGTAAATTTCTCTCGCCAATTTCATTAGACACTTCCAACACGCGCTACGTGAAGTATTCATTAATTCAGCCAGATGGATAAACTTAAAGCTGAATTTTGTGACTATGTTTCGAAAATATACCACGAAGCCTTGCGTTCGCCTATTAACCTTTAGAGGACGGCTGGTCGATAGCGCGACCAAAAAGAATAGCCCCTTAAAGGACGGCGCTGGTCGGAGTAGCGACCAAGCTCTTCTTTCCCCCCTTTAACAGCTTTCGGATCACTGCGGTTCCTATTAGAATCCAGGGACGTCAATCACTTGACCGGTCTCTTTTGTATTGAGAGGGGGAAGGGGTGTTCCCTCTTTCTCACTTATCTAGAATTCCCTCTTTTTCCCTCTTATGCCCTTTCCTTGCTAGGAGATTTAATCTTTACACAGTTGTTATTGTAAGTGGTTTTTTCTTGCCTTTACGTATTCATCTCTATATTTTTTCTCATTTTAAATTAACATGATTAAAAAAAAACAGAAGAGAAAATGCCTAAACGGAAAAGAGGTCTGACCACTGAAGAGATCCAGAAACTTCTGATTGATTTAGAAGACGAAATTTTTGATGATTCAGATTTTGATTGTGAATTAGAAAATGAAGAAGATTTAGATCAATCTATAAATTCTAACGTAGTTGCAGAAGATGAACTTATCCCGCAAGAGCAAAACGAAATCTTCTGGGAAAATCCACAAATATTCCATAAAGCAAAAATTTTGCCATTTACTGGAAATATTATGATAAGGGGAGCTGCTGAGTTGTGTGAAACGGAAAGCGATTTTTTTAATTGCATTTTTAAAAACTCTATTGTGAAAAAAGTTACAGACGAAACAAATATATACGCCGCTCGTATATTACAAAATGCAACTCCTTCAAATTCGAGGAGGCATAACCCCCGGCATGGACTCAAACTAATGAAGTGGAGATGATAAAATTTCTAGCCTTAATCCTTTTAATGGGACATATAGAAAAAGACAATGTAAAGGAATATTGGTCAACAGATCCAATGCTGGAGACACCGTTTTTTAGAACTGTGATGCCGAGGGATAGATTTTTAAATTTACTTCGGTATTTACATTTTGAAGATAATAATAATATTCCAGATAAAACTGCTTTGGATTATGACAGACTTTGGAAACTGAGATATGTGTTTGACTCGTTAAACAATTCATTCCAAAACATATATAATCCATCTGAAGAGCTTGCCATAGATGAAGTAATTGTTTCTTTTAAAGGGCGCGTGATATTTAAACAATATATTCCTAAAAAAAAGAAAAAGATTTGGAATCAAGTTGTATAAAGTAGTTGATAAAAAAGGTTATACCTTCAACATGAAAGTATATTTGGGATGTGATAAAAAAAGAATTAAAAGTGATGTAAAAATGACATCTACTCATGCAACAGTGCTGGAATTGGCGGAATGCGTAAAAGACAAGGGGCATAAGTTGTTTATGGACAATTTTTTTTCATCACCAGCATTGTTTCTACAATTGTATATAGAATACAAAATAAATTCATGTGGCACCATGCGACCCAAAAGAAAAAATTATCCTAAAAAGTTAGCTTGCCCGAAAATGAAGAAAGGAGATTTATCTGTAAAATTTGGTTGCGGAATGACGGCCATGTGCTGGAAAGACAAAAAAGAGGTTTTCATGCTAAGTAACATGCATGACCCAGACATGAGTACATCAACTTTGTGCAATGACAGATGCGAAAAACCCGGTTTACTGACAAGCTACAATACTAATATGGGTTTCGTAGATCTAAGTGATCGTATGGCCAATAGTTATACATTTGGACGCAAAACATTGAAATGGACCAAAAAGCTTTTCTTTCACTTATTAGACTTAACAGTATTGAATGCATTTATATTGTATAAAATTAAAACGGGAAATAATATATGCCACAAAATATTTCGACTAAATTTAATCCGACAACTACTTCAAAACGAAAATATTGAAACAATTATTACCAGTCCAGAACGAAATGCGAGAAATAATAGGCCTGAAAATAAGCATTGGCCTGAATGTAAAAAAGTTCAAAGACGTTGTGCCATGTGCAAGTCGAAAGGTATGACGAGACGCACATCCGTCTCTTGTAAATTATGTAACGTAGGATTATGTGTAAATTGTTTTGAAGAATACCATACGAACTAATATATTGAATTGAAATAGGCTGTTAAATTGTAGTTCATTTCCGGTTTATGTAATTTTTTACGTGTATTTTACATCTGTATATATTTAATATGTATTATATCCAAGTACAAAGTCATAATTGTATAGTTACAAAACGCATTTAAAATGCTTAAAAATTTTAAGAGATCATTGATTTTAAAATACACTAATTAAGGTCATAATAGTGCATTATACTTTCAAAGAGATTCTTTTTTCTTCGATTAGATAATCTTTTATTACTTTGAGTAGCTTTGATAAGCATAAAACCTTTAACAAAATCTGTGGAAACATGACATTAGTACTCCTTTATTATATTAGTTTTAATATTAATATATATATATATATATATATATATATATATATATATATATATGGCATGCAGCCAAAAGCAACGCAGTCTTCGCGCGCAGGCGCATTGAAATGAAACTGAAACTGTTGGACATTAGAGCAGAGAAAGAGAGAAGCAGCGAAGGAGAACGCGAGAGGTGCGCGAGCAGGCGTTACCTTCTGAATACAATCGTCAAATTTATCTGTAAAAACTTTTCTACCTTTTTAATTAATTTTTGTTTAATGTTAAAATAAAATAGAAGAAAGACCAACGTCTTGGACCCCTTGTTGTCTCCCACAAATTATGGGGGCTCGGCCGGGATCGACAAAATTTCGATTTTGAACCAAAGTCTGGACAATGAACAACAGCGTCCGTGAAGGAGACGCTCCGTCATTTTTCGGAAACTTCGTTCAACCTGTGTAGAGGTTGAATTTTTCAACTTTATTCCGCCTGTGTAGAGGTTGGAAAACCCATCGACGAAAATCCCGCCTGTGTAGAGGTTGGAACTAATTCAGTGTGAATAATCCGCCTGTGTAGAGGCCGGAACTACAATTTCAAGATATTACCTGCGAAGAGGTGAAATCAGTGGAATCGAAATTTTTCTTCATTGGATACATCGTACGTGCGAGCAACAAGGGAGCCAGAAAAAAAAAGGTAGGATCTTTCCATTTCTAAAATGTATAAAAACGCTCTTAAAGAGGATCTCATAAGAGTTGTTCAGGAGCTAGACGGTATTGTCGAAAGGACTGACACTATAGTTAAACTAAAGACTAAAATTGAGAACAGTAGTACATTTGAAAGTGATCCAGATTTCGTTAAAACTTTAATTCAAAACTGTATAGATGAGAGAGTATCGCAAAACGAAAGAGAGGTAACTTCAGAACAAAAAATTGAGCTCGCGAAACTTCAGTTAGCAAAATTAGAAAAAGAAATCGAACTTCAATTGGCGAAAAATAAAGCATTAAGTTTAAATCCTGCAGCTAAAGTCGAAGAAAAACAGTTCGAAACTAACATAGAAAATATGATAAAAAGTATAAAAACTTTATCTCTTCCTGTTCCCACCAGATCTGAAAATTTTAATCTGTTCTTCCAATCATTAGAACGCGCATTTTTAACCAAGAAAATAAATGACGAATATAAATCTGAAATTTTAATAAATCTTCTGGGCGAAAGAGCTCATAACGTCTTACTATATATTAAAGAAGAGGAATTAAATGACTATGAAAAACTAAAATCTATAGTACTCAGAGAATTCCAATTAACCCCTCGCGAGTGTTTAAACTCATTTAAAAATGCTGTAAAATCATCAGGCGAGACATACATCCAATTTGCTGCAAGATTGACGGCAAACTTCCAATATTATTGTTCGTTAAGAAAAGTTAATTCCTTTGAATCTCTATGTGATCTTATAATTTCTGATAAATTATTTGAAACTTTAAATAAGGAAACTGCAACTCATATTGGCATTCGAGAAGCAGAAGATTGGTTTAGGCCTATTGATTTAGCTAAAGAGTGTGATATTTATATTTCATCTAGAAGCGGATCACATAAAGAAATTCCTATTACTTATGGATATACCCAAGACCCCTTTAAAAATAGGTCACAAAACTTTAAACCAAAGATTAAAGAGAACTATCCCCAATATCATGAAAGAGAAAATAAAAATTGCTATATATACGGTGATTCATCTCATTGCGCAAGAGACTGTGAGAAGCGTTTTAAACCTAAAGAATCTAATGATCACATCCATAATAGAATAAACGTGAATACTTTGAAAATCGAGAGCGAAAAACAAAATAGCGAAGAATGCGCAAATCTTCAATACGTAAACATTTTTGTGGAAAATCAGCCCGTAACAGCATTGATTGATTCAGGTTGCCAGATCCCAGTTTTAAATTCCTCACTAATTAGAGTGCAAACACCTTCCGAAGAGATCATAACATTAAGTTCATGTTTTGGCGAAAAGCGAATGGTAGAAGTTAAGCCCATAAATATTTCTCTTGATCAACATTCTCCCGGTATAAGTGTTGGAACGGCAATATCACCGACCTTGACCGAAGAATTTATTATACATCCCAGTGTATATTCTGAAATAGAGAAACTAGGCCACGCAAAGAGCGATGTTTTATTGAATGAAAGTGAATCCTCTTTAGGTGCTCATGCTTATGCTTATTCAAGTGTTTCTTTTCCAAATGTTTCTGTTTCAAATGTGATAAAAAACTGTAGTTATGATTTGCCATATGTTAAGAACTTTAATTCTAGAAATGATTCGAGTTCTCTAATTAAGGATTATAAATGTAATAAAATTAAGAGTACTAAGCTAAAATTGAGTATTGTAAGAGAAAAATGTTCTGATATAGTATTGTGTAAGAAAGCCAATGGTGCCATGAAAACGAGTTCCGTGGAATTTATCTCCCGCTCACCTAACCCTTTACCTATGAAGAGTAAACATCATCGGTTTGTGTTGCTCCGTAGGATCTTCCAGCCCTGGCAGTGGAAACGAAGGAAAAAGAGAAAACGTTTTGAACAGACGTCTAGAACTCTACAGAGGAAAATATAGATGCGTTCAACCAAAGATCAACTTGTTGAAAAAGATGTTCTTATGCCGGTGAAACACAATGTTTTCCTGTGGAACCTTCCGGATGTCGAAGAGATGCCTTCACATGATGGAGAAACTGTCTAGTTCAGAAAAATTTTGATATGTTTAATCTCTATATATTTGTCGTATATTCCTTGTCTGTTCCGTTTTTTTTTTTGTATGTTTCAGATTCTCCTCTGGTCTCCATGGAAATACCGCTGCGGACAGCGGGCGGTCAGGCTGGCCGTTATGGCATGCAGCCAAAAGCAACGCAGTCTTCGCGCGCAGGCGCATTGAAATGAAACTGAAACTGTTGGACATTAGAGCAGAGAAAGAGAGAAGCAGCGAAGGAGAACGCGAGAGGTGCGCGAGCAGGCGTTACCTTCTGAATACAATCGTCAAACTTATCTGTAAAAACTTTTCTACCTTTTTAATTAATTTTTGTTTAATGTTAAAATAAAATAGAAGAAAGACCAACGTCTTGGACCCCTTGTTGTCTCCCACATATATATATATACATATATATATATATTCATTCTATTTTTTAATAGTAAATTCTGTAATTTTTCTATTTGTATTACAAACAAAAATTAAACCAAGAATAAGATTTATGTTGATGTTAAAATCATGTTTTAATGGATTTTATGTAAAACTTTAATAGTATTTTATTTCAAAATAAATCTTAAATTTTTAAACGTGCTCCTTGTTATTTTATCATTTTAAGTTATAAGTTATGTTAATGATTTAAGAAGAAATACATATATTATATACATAAATTGTTACTGAGAAAAGTGCTATATGTTTAATTAGTAATTTTTACCACATAAACCGTTTTATTATTTTTATTTTCTTTTAGATTCATATTAAACAGGATAATTGCAAATGTTCATAATACAAAATAAAAAAAATTGCTAATGCATATAAAGCCATATATATGCTAGATTTTAAATTACTTCATTTTCTCAATTTTATTAATTGTTACGCTTATAAAATTCCTTAAAAATACATTTGTAGAGAATATAGAACATTTCGCTTTAAGTTTTTGCTGAAAATTTGTATATAATTACATAATTTATTTGTTGAACAGAAACGTATTTGAACTATTAACTTATGTAGTGCTTAATGAAAAGTAATTTTGTGACTTTATATGAGCCCCTTATACTCTAAACATTGTTGTATTGTGCTACTTAAATTTAGGAAGAATATGTCAATTGTATTGGAACTTTTCTTATTATATATTGAACATTTCTAATTTCTTTTTGCAAAACTGAGTAGATTAACTTCATAATAAATAAGTTATCTAATAATTTACCTTCTTTATAAATAATTCGAAACTAATAAATATATCTTTTGAAACGGCATTTAACTAACTTCTGTTTGAAAATTATTTGCTTCATTTCTTTTAAGTATTAAATAATTGTCAAATCTTTTTATATTTAATACTCTTTATAAAAAAAAAACAGAAAATCTTTTTTTAATCCTGTTGAAATAACAGAAAACTAGAAAAAAAAATTAAAAAATAATAATTGAATAAAATAAGGCTTGGAATATATATATATATATATATATATATATATATATATATATATAGTATACTATGACTACTTGAATAAGTACTGAATTTATTAGGACTAATTAAAGGGAGGGAGGAATTTTCTACTAAATGATGTTATCAGTGGTTGATTGATTGATTGATTGATTGAATATTAACGTCGCACTGTTCAGCGACACGAGGGCTTTTGGCGACGGACCACGTAATTTTGAACCATGGTCAAGTGACGTGGACGACACCTGAGCTGGCACCCCCCTCTCCTAACTACCACACCACACCAACGGGAGGACGTTTCAGCTCTCGACAGATTTAACGTGCATCGCTGCCCTACACGGCGGGTCTTTAGTGGTACTGGGCTCGATCCTGTGACAAAGCAAGCCACAGTCCGATACCTATACCACTCGGCTACCGCGGCCGATGTTATCAGTGGAGAGAAAACCCAGTTCGGAATACTTCCCAGTACTGAATCAACTTTTTTAGAACGTCAGCTGTGAGAGAAAGGTAAAAGAATTACCTAAGAGAAGAAATCTAGAACAAAATGCCAGTTGTAAATCGAGATGTTTGAAGCAAAACTCTTCTTTTTGAAAAAAAAAACAAAATACAGAAAATTAAAACTGTTGACGAAGATCTCTAACCCAACTGGAGAGGCGTAGAAATGATTCTGTAATAATTTTGACTGTTGATCGAAAGGTTTGGCTAATACAATTAATTACACTAAAGATAGTAATATTAAAAAAAATCAAGGCTATAGATTTTTCTATTTCCTTAATATTAAAAATTTTATGATTACCTGGGATGGATAGAGGTAGTAAAAATTTCTTGGAATTCATTTCATTTCGAAAAGGAATAAATGCAGAGTGTGGTAGGGGGGGGGAGTAGAGCATAGTTATTCAAACTCATAAAAAAACAATATAATTGTCATCGCCACAGATCTGAAATTTGAAGGAGTCTTCAATTCTATTCAATCCTTTAGAGAGTACTCTATCAATTGCAGTGTTTCTGCAGGGGAGAATGAATAGATAGGATTCTGCAGGAGATAGTGATCAAATCGTTAAATGCCAAATAATAACAGATGAAGCACCTAAAAAATTCAGCTGTAGTAAAGCTCAATAAATTGCACAGTAGTCAATAAGTTCAAGCTGATCAATCACTTAAAAAACGGCTGATACCCCTGTGGAGGCCTTTTACACGTTTTGAGTGTAAATTATTGGGAGAGGGGATTGATCTTACATTGATTTTCAAATGTAATGGTTTTTATTGCTATGTTAATAAAGAATATTCGATTATTATGAATATTTCGATTTATTTTTGGACTGGGGTTAATTTTTTTTTCTGAGCTGCACATTTGGAAACTATTGTATTACCATACGTCCTGAAAAGGAATATTGTGTTCAGAATTAGAAAGACGCGTGCATTATATTTCTTAAAATATTTTTGAACTTTATTTTTATCACACAGAGATCAGAGCATTTATCTTAGAATTTCAGAAATGTTATACTAACTGATACATCAAAAGAATTATAATTTATTGCAGCTTAAAAATGAGAAACTAATAAGTTTTACTTCTAACCATAAAACTAATAAAATAACCTTTTCATGTGAAAGATGAAAAAGTAAGAAATAAATGTGTTGTAATTAGTCATAAAAGAACAATTAAATACGAATAAGAATAGTTTATTCCTTACATAAATAAGTCTACCAAGATACATGAATGATTTGCTCCTTACTGACTTAAAGATATGTGCTGTCATAATTTTGTCTTATGTCAACTAATTGTTTGCGTTTTACTAATCAAGAATTTTTCTAAAAATTCAAAGGATTTAATACTTTCTGCTAACGAAAGCAGTATATTACAGTTGGAAAAAATATAAATTTTACATTTATTCATTTGTGTATTTAAAGGATTTATTTTTAAGAACATGCAAATAAATCGATAGTTTATTAATGTCTCATTCAGAGGAAACATGAGGGATATTGCAATGAGACGGACCTCATTATTTGAATAACAATCAAATAACGAGGATAATATACGACCTGGAACCCCCAGTCGATTATGACGACAATGAAAGTACTTTAAGCCTTTAGAAAGTTAACGTGTATTAGAGCCCTGCTAGGTGATAGAATCCTCAATTGTGATCACTCGGCTACCACAGCTGTAAAAACATGTGGAATCTACAATGTGATACTGTTTAACAAGTGACATTTATTTATGGTTTTGAGATATAGTATTAAGTTAACGCCACATTCCTGCCATTTATCACATTTACCTGTCATTTTTAATCGATTATCATAATTTTCAGCAAACATAGGAACAATTAGATCAAAGATGAACATTATCATATAATTTTAAACCTTGAAAAATGCTTGGTGCAAAAATCTAAACTTAATCGTAAGATTCAATAATTATTATGAAATCTAATGCATCAAAACAGAATGAATTATCGAAGCAATATAAAAAAATGACATTTATCAATGTTTTTATTCTTTTAAGAAAGAAAGTTTACAGAAATCCTTAACAGAGTGTTATATAAATAACTAATTAATTCTCAGAGAAACAATTATAAATTGATTAACCACAATATTGCTTAGTTGAATATTTACATGTCTATTGATACACAGATGTTCAATAGTTATAAAATCTTTTAAACCCACATATAATTAATGTAATTTTGTTATTTGTTAAAGAAATATGTATGTGTCTCAAAGCAAATATTTTCCATTACAAATAGAGAGCTTTAGAGTACTGTATGATTATAAAATAGCCCATTATCGATTTGAGATTTTACATTATGACATAGAGAGACAGACTAAAATTTTGCTTTTTCTTTCCATTTTTTTAATTCATTGTATGTATCTAAATGTTCAAAATAATCATATTATTTTTATTTTTCAAAATTAATTAATTTAAGAGTTAACACGATAATTTGAGTCTGTATGTACGAAATTACTGCGTTTAACAGAATAAAAATAAATCTACAGCATTTTCAACATTTTAAAACATTTACTGAAAATCAAAATATAAATAAATTTTACCTTGATAAATTCATTTCAATTTGCTTTAGGTTATTATACCTTTGACTGAAATGAAATAAGCGTTTCCTTTTTTTGTGCAATAGTTTATTTTATGATTAGTGTTTTATATAAAAATCAATGTTTTATACTATTTCATTCAATGCCTTTAATAATACTGAAAAAGAAATCTTGGTGGAATGTGGTTTAAATTCATAGGAAATGTCTCCTTTAAAAGGAAAAGTAATTTTTTGAACTGAAATCAATAGTAATTATCACATGCGATTTCCAAACACAAGTTTCTCTAAGAAAAGGAGAATGGGAACTTTCAAACTTAGAAAGTTCTACAGTATTGGATAATTTTTTTACAAAAAAAAATTGTCCAATCCAAAATATCTGAAAAAATAATTGTAATCATATCGTAGTCTAACAGATAGTTATATTTAAATTAAAATATGTTCGTTCTCTTTTTTTCCGCCTATTTATTCGTGAGTCACGCATTTTATGTACAAAAAAGTTATGTTCGGGGGCGCTCTAAGGTTATTGAACGTTTGAAACTCTGAATACAGAATCAGAGGGTTCTTGTAAATGAATATGGAAAGCAAGTCGTAAAATATTTTACATCGACAAAAAATGCTTCTCCCCCTTGATCATTGTTGATTCTTCAGTTTTTGGTCATTGTTGATTATCATACGCCTATTTGGTGTAAGAAAACCTAGAATGGCACATCTGCCTTCTTGTAAATCTTCCAAGTTTGCTTTCAAGTAGCCGGAAAACTATTCTTCTTCTTATTGCCGTAATAAATCTTTGGAAAGGGCATTCCCTTTTTTGTTAAATTGTCGGACATAGGATAAATAGAAACTATGCCGACAAAGCGTTCCAGAAAGGTCCTCTTCTATTTACCCGGTCACTTTAGGGAATGTTCAAACGAAGCGGGAGGGGTGATATTTAAAACTAGTCTTCGTTTTGAAGAAAGTAAAGAAAAATTGTCACAGTTATCTGTAACTCGATTGAGGAGTCAGTGCGTTTAGAAGGAAATGTTTTTGTAATTGTTTTGAATGCTGATTGAATGAGTTGTCTTCGTAAGAATGTTTTGGCTCCACCTTACGCACAAAATGAGTTCATCATCGCACAAAATCAGAGCAGTAATCTTAGAATTTAGGCAATATGCAATTCTCTTGAAATTTTAAATAAAAGTGAAGATTATCCAAAGGCTAAGAATAAAACTTTTTGTACAAAAGTTGAAAAAATTAAGAAGCCCCTTTATGTTGTTATTATTCGCAAAAGAAACAATTCAGTACAAAGAAGAAGAATATAATCTTTTTATATAAACAAGTTTACCGAGATACATGAAGCTCCTCGGCAAATTAAAATGCGTGTATTCATAGTATTTTGTCTTTGATACCAACTTATTTTTTATACTTTATTATCAAGTATTCTAAAATTCAAAAGCATTTCCTCTTTTTTATAAATGAAAACAATTTATTACTGTTGAAAAAAATATAATTTTAAATTTCTTATGTGTATTTAAAGAATTTATTTTTAGAAACACGTAGGTAAAAATTGATAAATTAATAATATTTCATTTATGAGTTCCATTAGGAACACAGTAATAAGACGGACCTCGTAATTTAAATGACAGTCAATTAACGAGAACGATAGCCGAGCTAGAGTTGCCACTTCTAATTTCCCCACAACGACAACGTAAGTATTTTGACTTAATGCGTATCAGCCCTGTTACATGATGGAACCCTTAATCGTGATTATTTTTCAATAAAAAACATGAAGGGACTACAATGTGGCACTATTTAACATGTGCCAACATTTATAGGCTTAGAATATTCACATTTTATAGCATAATGCGAAACACCTACCCGCTGTTCACATCCCATTTATTCGCCACAGTAAATGTTTTATCATAACTTTCAGTATATATAGGAAGAATTAGATCAAAGGAAAATATAATTTTAATTTTTGAAAAATACTTGTAAATAAAATTTATACTTATTCTAAGGATTCTTTAAGTATTATGAATTCTAATGTATCAAAACAGAATGGATTAAGAGTACCATATATTCTTCAAATATATTCTAAAATAGAAAAACAATTATAAAATCATTAACAATGCAGTTTCCTAAAAATCAGTTGATTTTTGACGATGTCTATTGGAATACATATGTTGCAAATACGTACAACAACTTTTAAACAAAACTCATGTTTCACGTAATTTTCTTCTTTATTGAAGCCGTATGCAAGTGTCTCAAAGTAGATATTTTTATTTAAAAAAAGATAGAGCTTCAAAGTGTTAAACTCTTTCAGAATAATTCTTTAACGATCTAAGAAAATCTAAATTTTACATTATGACATAAAGCAAGCACAAATTCTCCATTTTATTTTATTTTATATTATTGATTATACATTATTATAATTAATTAAAAATTACATTATTTTTGACACCTGCGTAAATCAAGTTTGTGTAACAAATTCCTGCATTTAATAGAATGAAAAATGAATTTATAATAATTTACATATTTTAATGCATTTACTGAAAATCAAAATATAAATAAGTTTTACTTAACAAAATTTAATTAATTTTACCCCTAAGTTTATTGTACCTTTAATTAAAATGAAATTAGCATTTCTACTTTTTACGCAATGCCTTATATTATCAGCACTGTTTTATATAATAATAAATTTTTTGTATGCTATTTCACTCAATGCTTTTAAAAATATTGAAGATGAAATCTAGGTGGAATGCAGCTTAAATTATAAGGAAATGTCTCCTTTTTTAAAAAATAAATAAATTTTTCTAGATTTCTTGAACTGAAATCATACTGTTACACCGTATTCTAAGAAAACATGTTTCCCTAAGAAAGGGAAATCTTCGCATTTAGGGACTTTCTAAAACGCGGACATTCCCACTTCACAGCAGGAGATTTAAGTTATCTTGCTTCTTTTGTCCGCCGGTGTACGGTAGCATCAATCAGTGAGAAAAATGGGGGAAGGCAGCGTGTCTAAAAGTGCCGTCCTGTGGAAAATTTTCGACTGAAAACCGCCGTCTCCAAAAGGTTAAGAGAAAGGGTTAGAGATTACTTAGGTTATTAGTTCATACATAATTAACATGGATCCTGAACTTGACGACACAAGTCTTTTGTAATATGGAACAATTTGTCGTAACCATTTTCCGCTAGGTTGGCTTTGTGTATTAAATGTTTTAATTTTGCAGTAATATTTTTCTTAGTTTCTCGTTTGTTTGGAATAGAAATCAAGTCATAGTTTAAGCATAGTTAGATAATACATTGTTGCCTATAGCTGATACATGCTTTAGTACATATTTTAACTATATTTTATAACAAAAAAAAATAAATAAAATTCAGGTAAAATGATTTTTTGCTAAAAGCTAACTTTATATAAGAGGGTCACATCTTAAAGTTCGTCTCGTGTTCTTCATTAAACTTTAATCTGCTGTCCCTCCGGCATAGTTGTTAGTGACACTGACTGCGGTGCCGTAGGGCCTCGGGTTCGAATCCCGGAGAAGGCATGGATATTTGTAAATGTATAGTGCTTTCATGGCATCGGTACTCTAAATAGCCGTCGAGCCGCAAGTCCTCTCGTAAGGTTGATGGAAGGGAAAGAGAGGTGGGGGCCCTGACCACCCGAAGGGTATTCTCCCTCAAAATTGGGATGGAACCGAGAAAACTCGTACTGTCACCTGCATGGTGCTCAAAGCTAAGGCTAACGACAGGGGTAAAAATCTATCCCTCAGCCGAGATGAATTTCGTGGACTGTAATGATTATTATTATGACACCAGAGGATGATGTCGGAGACGGAGAGCGGATGGTGTTTCTGCCTGAGATAGTAGGGGAGAAGGGTTTCCTAGAATCCACTTCCCTTACGTTCCGAATAGACTCGTCCAGAAAAACGCATGCGGGAGGACCGTTGTTAGGGTCCCGGCTGGAAGCAGAAGGCAGAAACGTGCTCTGGATGTAAGATGGCAGTTTAGAATGTTCTGTAAATAAATTGTATATATTTATATCTCTAGCCTGACTGTGTCTTTTCGTATCCAATGCATCACAGGACCTTGATCTGATGTTACTGTCGATCAGGTGGCATAAGCAACAACAAATCTGTTGTACTTTCTGTTGTCCACATACAAAATTTAATATTTTCGAATTGAGTAAAAATGTCCAAATATTAAAATTTTTCAAAAAGTTTTTCCAAAATAAAAACATTTATATTATGTGAGAACTTTCAAAATCAAGAGCATTTTTTGATTATTATACATTATTATTAACAAATATATAATTTTCAAAAGGAAGTTTCTGTAAAAAGCAATAGTTAGTAGCATTGAGGCGCTTTAAAAGATGGTTCAATGCACGTGATTACATTTATCATGTGACTACGACGTCACATGAATTTAGTTTATTGCGACATTTTTATTTTATTGGTCTGGAAAAATGTTTTAATGCGATTTTGTTTACTTTTTGAAACATTTGAGAGGAAAACGAATCCAGATACCTCTCATATATCTATGAATTGTCTCATTACTTTTTATTTTGTTTCTTTTCTTTTTAATTTTCCTTTCTGTTCCTAAAATAAATCTTTAGTAAAACAGTCACTTTGCACATGGCAGAGTATATCCCATATGAGCCCAATTTGTCTAAACCCATAAGTCTATTGGGGGAACAACGCTGAAAAATTATAAAACATATTAATCAATAGTAGTCAAAACATATTAGGTAGCTGTAACCACGGTAAATAAAAGATATCGACCTCAAGTTTGGCTATGTTTCAGTCACAATCTGGAACTAAGAAATTCAAATGTATAAAGGTTTTGGCATGTTGCAATTCAAATATTTTTCATGTCTGTAATTAATAAATCAAATTTTTGTGATATAACTTTTGTAATTTTTCATGCTTTTAGGTCTGGAAAAAATTATACATCTGTAGGTGTGAATATCTTTGAAAAACGTTTGAAACGTTTCAAGTAAAAAAAATTTTATCGCGAAATGTATGACGCATATTTTTTTACTTTAGGAGACGCACTTTATCAAATACCCGTACATTAAAAACGTTGAATTATATGAAGTTTTATATTTAGGTTAATTTTATCATAATAAATTAGATATGTGAAGAAAAACAGCTTGGGATTATGAGAAAAAATTCTATTTTAAAAGTTAACTATAACCGTATTAAGTAATGAATCCACTGACAACATAATTAAATCCCCTGCGAAAAAGTCATTGTAAACTGTGATAATTTGCATTATTTGGCAAATAATATGAAACTTTACCCTCTGCCTGGGCTGAAGGAGGTTGCTATGCAATAAAAAATAAACTAAATTTGAATATAAATCAAAATACAGTGAAAATCGTTAAGCACGAAGGTGCTTAAATATTTTTTCGTGTCAAAGGATTTTGTAAAAAAAGAGACAGAGAGAGAAAACCCATCATATATATATTTAACAAAACTAACCCACCGCACTGGTTTCTTATCTTTAGAGAAAAAGACCCTCAGGATGCGGCTTAAAATCAATGAGAATAAGACCAAGTGCATTAAATCATGTTTTAAAAATTCCCATTTTAAAATTGAAGAGTATAGTTTTGAAGTTGCTGACAGCTTTTCACTTATTTAGATTTGGAAATTAACAATAGAACCAATTGTACTACTGAAATCCAAAAGAAATTTACTATGGCTAATAGATGACTTAATGGAATACGAAAATATATGAAATAAAATGTAATCAAAAGAAAAACAAAAAAAAAAAGTTCCATTGTATAAGAGTCTTAAGATCAGTTTGAACTTACGTGTGTGAAGCTTGGTTCATGTCTCGAACAGATGAAAACATGATAAGTATCTAGGAAAGGAAGATTTTAAGATTCATTTTTTGAAGGAATTCAAGAAAATGGAACATGGCGAAGAAGATCAAATTTAGAGCTCTATCAATCATATAAAGAATCTGACATCTTCATCAAAGTACAACGAATTAAATCGCCAGATCACGTTATCAGAATGAACGAAGACCGCACCACTAAAAAGTCTTCAATGTCAACCAATCGGCACACGAAAAAAAGGACAGGCCAAATTTTAGATGGATTGATGACCTAGAAAAAGATCTCCTAGTTTTGAGAACTAGGATTGGAGAACACGATTAGTAAGAAGACTAGCCTGGAAAAGGCTTCTTGAGAAGGCCAAGGCACAACCTGGGCTGTGGTGCCACTGAGGAAGGAAGTTTATTAGAGTACATTTCTTTCCACAGATATTTAATAAAAATCAGTGAAACAAAAGCCTTCACAAGAACTTAATGAAGTTTAATTCTTTTCATGATGTTCCTGATTTTGGATGACGCGGAAACAGGAGCTGTTTCATTTTCATAGTCAAAATCTGCATCAATGATATTTTTTAAGCTTTGAACAAACCCCAGAATGTCTTCGTCTGCCATAATTGTGGTTGTACACACATTATCATCATCCACTGAAGCGAATTCTTTCATGATACAGTAGGACATTCCAATAATTCTCAAGCATTGCATTAAGTATCGGCTCATTTCAGTATCCAGAAGGAAAATCTTTTCGCGTATAGCGATTTTCGTTTCTTGTTAAAAGAAAAGAATGCGTGAAAATACAAAGTAGTTTTTCGGAACCGTTGTATTATTTCGTGTTAACCGATATTTCGTCTTAAGCGTTTTCGCGTTAAACGTATTTCACTGTATGTAATTTGGAAAGATGAAGTTCTCATTGAAATTATTTTTAATATATCTATTTTTTGTTGGAAATTATTCTTTTTCATATTATTATATTGCTTTAGTTTAATATATAATTTAATTATTTTCTTAGAGTTTATTTTATTTACTGATTTTTAATGTTTTGGTATCATAAGTTTTGTTGCAAAAGGTGACATCGTTTTTGTCCGATGTAAGAATTCGGCAGCTGACTGTTAGAATTCGAATTGATAAACACTTGCCTCCGAAAGTCTACACACAAGCAATAATCTTACGTGTTTATGCTATAATTACTATTAAACCGCTTTAGAAAATCAAAATACTTGTCGGCAATTCTTCAAAATTTCCTTATTCAAACAACAGAAAAAAAAATTGCCTTAAAGAGAAAAACAAGAATGACCAAATAATCACCAAACATCCGCGCCAAAAGTCTGCGTACACTTGCAAAATAGAGCTTTTAAAGACCTTTTATTGTAAAATAATTGCACTAAATGGTGTTTTCAAGTAATTATAACCTTTTTTTACGATTTATTTTGTATTTGAGATTTGAAAGCGTTTGTGGTTCCATGACAGGCAACAGAATAGAGGTCGATGTATTATTGAAAGAAAAATCATCATAAAATTTCAAAAAAGGGGAAACTTTTTAAAGCAATTGCTGAAATTGTTAATAGTAGACATTCATTGTTTCAAAAAGTGTTTATAAACTACAAATCAACTAAAATTTTAACGTCCAAGCCAATATCCGGCCGCCCGTCTGAAGTGTCCCCTCGAGAATTTTGCTTTGAAATACGCTCTATAAAAATAAATCCAAGACTTCGTAAGTAGCTAAAAGTGTTGCTGAGATATTGCATAATAGAGTGATTTTAATTGCAATTCGAAGAAAACTGAAAAAGAATGACTATCGTGCTCAAGTTGCACTCAAGAAGTCATTTATTTTTCGAATGAACAGAGAGAGCTAAGAGACCTTTGCCAAAAAACACCTAAATAGGACACATGTGTCTTAGTAAAATGTAATAAATTCAATTGAAAGTAATTTTTGTAATTAAACATCAAAAAGCACAAAAATATGCCTGCAAAAATTCCTGGACAGATATTAAGAAAGGGGATCCTCTTTCGACTCTCAAACATGGAGGCGGAAGCTTAATGTTTGAGGGTACATTGGAAGCCTTTCTCTCTCGGCTGGTAATCTGGAATTTATTGAATCAACAATCTACAAAATTGGTTATTTGAACTTATTGAAGTAAATTATTAGGGCATATGCCGAGAAATTTGCGGTGAGTATAATGATTTTTACTTTCAGCGGCTCAAAGGTACCAAGCAAATGTCTTACATTGTGGATTCATTGCGAAGGCATGGTTGTTCTGATATTCCCCAAACCAATTCCGTAAGCCATCCCAGTCCCCAAACCGAAGCACAATACATTATTTGTAGGATTGACTCGAGTGAATAATCAGGGAGAACGTAATACATCCAAGGAAATGCTCACATCTGTCAGAGTAGAAGAATGAAACAAAATATTCAAAGACGAAACAACTAAGCTAATTAAATCCTTGCCAAATATGTTGAGAGAGTTATAGAAAGAACGGAATAGCTATCTTTATGTATCCGACTACGTTCGGAACCATGATTTTAAAAAAGCGCATAAATTGATAATTTCCATGATATTTAGTGTCACTCAGATTAGAATATATGCATAAAATTATTTTAAGGACATAGTTTGACAAAAAAAATTTATTTAAACATAATATTTTGGCAAAAAATTAACTTAGAATAATCTTTTTTCAAAATGTTCTCCTTTTGTGAAAAATGATTCTATTATAATAATATTTTGCCTGTATATAGCTCAGACCCGTCTACAGAGGCTCAACTAGAATTTTTGAAAAATTCACATTATTTTTAGAGTTACCATCAATTGAAATAATTATTCGCGTTTTTTTTCTTAAAATTGCTCCCCTCTGTTGTCGTAAAATATGAATAAAATAAGCTTCTAAGTTATATATTTCAAATATTCTACTTGAGCCTCTGTAGAGAGGTCTGAGCTATATGCAGGCAAAATATTATTCTAATAGAAGCATTTTTCACAAAAGGAGAACATTTGGAAAAAAGATTATTCTAAGATAATTTTTTGCCAAAATATTGTACTTAAATAAATGTTTTTTGTCAAAATGTCCTTAAAACAATTTTATGCATATATTCTAATCTAAGTGACACTAAATATCACGAAAATTATCCATTTATGCACTTTTGAAAATCACGGTTCCGAACGTAGTCGGTTACCTTAAAAAGCATTAACTTTTAGTTACAATCTATTATTATAAAGGTTTTTTTCCTGTGTACGCAGACTCTTGATGTACACGATTTGTGTCATTCTCAAGTTATAAATATTTGAATTATTTTATTTTATATCCATGTGATTGTTACTTATACTATTTGAATGTATGACGTTAGAGGAATCAATAAAAACAGTATTGATTCAGAAAGACTTCATTTAATTAGCGATCTTTGCATGAATATAAAAGATGATCACCTGTACTCATACTTTCGGAGGAAGTGTACGTTTTTGTCACGTACTAGAAAAAGCTGTTGACTTAACTATTTAATTTAGATTTTAGACTGCAAAGATTTTATTGAATATTTTTACGTGTAAATAAGTGTTCTTTATTATTACGTCCGGGATTTATATTAAGAAGTTTGTTCTATTTCGAAGGGATTATTTGCACCATATTTCGAACACTGAACCACCGAAGCAAAAACGAAAAATCGGTCTATTAAGATTAATTGCTCAGTTTCAATGAGAATTGTGAAAGTTCTTAAAAGTTTTGTTTTTCTTTCCTTGAGATTATGTGCATGGCTATGCGCTTTTTTTTTATCTTTTTTTATACGACTTTTATTTTTTTCCCTCAGGGGAGACTAATTTGTAAGAGAATAAGATTAGAAGCTTTTCAATTACTGAGGTTTTTTTGGTAATATATATGCGCTAATCACAAATAGATCTGCCATTCAAATGCAAATCTGTTCAATATTGCATTCCTTCTCGTTTATAGTGGATGTAACGGTGGGATAACTAATTTTTTGTGATTTGGAAGTTGAATGCAATTTTCATTTATCACGACTATACGTAAATGAATCCCTCAATTACACGAAAAGAATCTTCATGCATGTGCTAAGATATTTTTAAGGATAATTTTTCGTAATTAAAGTGCGTTTTCAAATTATTCAACTGAAAAAAATTTTTTTTCACTCTCGCAAAACTACTTATTAATCCTAGAGATTATGCTGGTCAATGATGAAATTGCTTTTTAGATTAAAGTACCCAATTCCGAATGAATGTGATGTGTGCTGAACACAAATGTATCACAATGAAAAACACTGATTAGTTCTCGTAACAGAGATATTAATATTTTCTGTTTTATAAAATTGCTTTACAATACAGCGGTTCTCAAACTACGGGCGGAATCGTCGATGGCGTGTCATGAGCTCGAGCCTAGTACCGCTGAAGATCCACCGTGCAGAGGAGGCCGATGCACGTTAAATATGACGAGGCTCAAATATACGCCCGTTGGTGTGCGGTGGAAGTTAGACGAGAGGTGCCAGCTCCTGTGTCATCCTCGTCACTTGACCATGGTTAAAAATTACCCGGTTCTTTCGCTAATAGCCCTCGGGCAGCTTTCAAGTGCGGCATTAAAATTCACTCCCTCACTCAAACTATGGGAAATGCCCGGCCGGAGGAGGGGGGGTGCCAGCACATCGAAAAGTTTTAAGCAAAAGGTTGTTTTAAAAACTATTAATTTACTAAAAGGAAGCAAAAGAAGATACATTCTGACATAATTAAAAAAAATAAAATGCATGTTTACACTGATATAGTATACTCATAAATGTATCAGAACTGTTCCATGTATTTGATAGTTGACTTATCAATACTAAACTATGAACGTTTGATAATTACTTGAGTTGGAAAAGGAAACATAGCATATACGAAATACTTTTCTCTTCAGTGCAGAAAATTCATCATCCACCCCTGCCCAAAATTCAAAGCGTAATTTATTTCTAAATATTGCCTTTTGATTTCGACACTTGACGTAAAATCTATTTAAATCTCTTCGGCACCTAATAGAGTCTATCTTTTTTAAGGTACCTGGGTACTTGGTCTTCTTTAATTAAAATCTATTTATAAATCTCTTCGGCACCTAATAGAGTCTATCTATATCAAGGTACCTGTGGGTACTTGGTCTTCTTTAATTAAAATCTATTTAAATCTCTTCGGCACCTAATAGAGTCTATCTATATCAAGGTACCTGGGTACTTGGTCTTCTTTAATTAAAATCTATTTAAATCTCTTCGGCACTTAATAGAGTCTATCTATATCAAGGTACCTGGGTACTTGGTCTTCTTTAATTAAAATCTATTTAAATCTCTTAGGCACCTAATAGAGTCTATCTATATCAAGGTACCTGGGTACTTGGTCTTCTTTAATTAAAATCTATTTAAATCTCTTCGGCACCTAATAGAGTCTATCTATATCAAGGTACCTGGGTACTTGGTCTTCTTTAATTAAAATCTATTTAAATCTCTTCGGCACCTAATAGAGTCTATCTATATCAAGGTACCTGGGTACTTGGTCTTCTTTAATTAAAATCTATTTAAATCTCTTACACCTAATAGAGTCTATCTATATCAAGGTACCTGGGTACTTGGTCTTCTTTAATTAAAATCTATTTAAACCTCTTTCGGCACCTAATAGAGTCTATCTATATCAAGCTACCTGGGTACTTGGTCTTCTTTTAATTAAAATCTATTTATAAATCTCTTCGGCACCTAATAGAGTCTATCTATATCAAGGTACCTGGGTACTTGGTCTTCTTTAATTAAAATCTATTTAAATCTCTTCGGCACCTAATAGAGTCTATCTATATCAAGGTACCTGGGTACTTGGTCTTCTTTAATTAAAATCTATTTATAAATCTCTTCGGCACCTAATAGAGTCTATCTATATCAAGGTACCTGTGGGTACTTGGTCTTCTTTAATTAAAATCTATTTAAATCTCTTAGGCACCTAATAGAGTCTATCTATATCAAGGTACCTGGGTACTTGGTCTTCTTTAATTAAAATCTATTTAAATCTCTTCGGCACCTAATAGAGTCTATCTATATCAAGGTACCTGGGTACTTGGTCTTCTTTAATTAAAATCTATTTAAATCTCTTAGGCACCTAATAGAGTCTATCTATATCAAGGTACCTGGGTACTTGGTCTTCTTTAATTAAAATCTATTTAAATCTCTTAGGCACCTAATAGAGTCTATCTATATCAAGGTACCTGGGTACTTGGTCTTCTTTAATTAAAATCTATTTAAATCTCTTCGGCACCCTAATAGAGTCTATCTATATCAAGGTACCTGGGTACTTGGTCTTTTTTAATTAAAATCTATTTAAATCTCTTCGGCACCTAATAGAGTCTATCTATATCAAGGTACCTGGGTACTTGGTCTTCTTTAATTAAAATCTATTTAAATCTCTTCACCTAATAGAGTCTATCTATATCAAGGTACCTGGGCACTAATTAAAATCTATTTAAATCTCTTAGGCAACCTAATAGAGTCTTTTTATATCAAGGTACCTGGGTACTTGGTCTTCTTTAATTAAAATCTATTTAAATCTCTTTGGCACCTAATAGAGTCTATCTATATCATACCTGGGTACTTGGTCTTCTTTAATTAAAATCTATTTAAATCTCTTTGGCACCTAATAGAGTCTATCTATATCAAGGTACCTGGGTACTTGGTCTTCTTTAATTAAAATCTATTTAAATCTCTTCGGCACCTAATAGAGTCTATCTATATCAAGGTACCTGGGTACTTGGTCTTCTTTAATTAAAATCTATTTAAATCTCTTCGGCACCTAATAGAGTCTATCTATATCAAGGTACCTGGGTACTTGGTCTTCTTTAATTAAAATCTATTTAAATCTCTTAGGCACCTAATAGAGTCTATCTATATCAAGGTACCTGGGTACTTGGTCTTCTTTAATTAAAATCTATTTAAATCTCTTCGGCACCTAATAGAGTCTATCTTTTTTAAGGTACCTGGGTACTTGGTCTTCTTTAATTAAAATCTATTTAAATCTCTTCGGCACCTAATAGAGTCTATCTATATCAAGGTACCTGGGTACTTGGTCTTCTTTAATTAAAATCTATTTAAATCTCTTAGGCACCTTAGAGTCTATCTATATCAAGGTACCTGGGTACTTGGTCTTCTTTAATTAAAATCTATTTAAATTTATCTATATAAATGGGTACTTGGTCTTCTTTAATTAAAATCTATTTAAATCTCTTAGGCACCTAATAGAGTCTATCTATATCAAGGTACCTGGGTACTTGGTCTTCTTTAATTAAAATCTATTTAAATCTCTTCGGCACCTAATAGAGTCTATCTATATCAAGGTACCTGGGTACTTGGTCTTCTTTAATTAAAATCTATTTAAATCTCTTAGGCACCTAATAGAGTCTATCTATATCAAGGTACCTGGGTACTTGGTCTTCTTTAATTAAAAATCTATTTAAATCTCTTCGGCACCTAATAGAGTCTATCTATATCAAGGTACCTGGGTACTTGGTCTTCTTTTAATTAAAATCTATTTAAATCTCTTCGGCACCTAATAGAGTCTATCTATATCAAGGTACCTGGGTACTTGGTCTTCTTTAATTAAAATCTATTTAAATCTCTTGGCACCTAATACCTGAGTCTATCTATATAAATCTCTTCGGTACCTGGGTACTTGGTCTTCTTTAATTAAAATCTATTTAAATCTCTTCGGCACCTAATAGAGTCTATCTATATCAAGGTACCTGGGTACTTGGTCTTCTTTAATTAAAATCTATTTAAATCTCTTCGGCACCTAATAGAGTCTATCTATATCAAGGTACCTGGGTACTTGGTCTTCTTTAATTAAAATCTATTTAAATCTCTTCGGCACCTAATATAGTCTATCTATATCAAGCTACCTGGGTACTTGGTCTTCTTTAATTAAAATCTATTTAAATCTCTTCGGTCTATCTATATCAAACTACCTGGGTACTTGGTCTTCTTTAATTAAAATCTATTTAAATCTCTTCGGCACCTAATATAGTCTATCTATATCAAGCTACCTGGGTACTTGGTCTTCTTTAATTAAAATCTAAATCTCTTCGGCACCTAATAGAGTCTATCTGTATCAAGGTACCTGGGTCTTCTTTAATTAAAATCTATTTTAATCTCTTCGGCACCTAATAGAGTCTATCTGTATCAAGGTACCTGGGTCTTCTTTAATTAAAAGTTATTTTGTGATTTGTTACAATTTAAAAATTAGAAAAAAGAAATACATTTTCCCCCAATGGGCTGCATATTAGCAACCAAGCCTTAGCAGACACATCGTCCCCAAATGGGAGATCCATTTCTGTGGTGGCACCATTGAGTGGCGGATCTCGCTACCAAATTTGGACGCTTGAATTAATTTAATTCAAGCTCTCGTCTGATAATGAATATTGCCATGAGTACCATAGTCAAATTGATACTCAAGAGATCTTTTACATGCTACATAATCATATGACATGCATGCCTACGATTTTCCGTCTGAAAATCCGTTTCGTTCAGAAAATCTGTTTAATCCAGTCGGGGTTGAACCAGCAACCTAACCTTTACGAAGCGGGCTCGATACCTCTAAGCCACCAAAGCCGACGGCTTCCTTATTGTGCAAACTTGGAAAGATTCACAGGTGTGCATGTTTTAGTAATAATACTTATGTTAATTTAAAGTAGCTTACTTATAAAATATATCTGTTACTGAAGAGTAACATATACAAAATTTAATATTTATATTGATAATTTTTATGGTTTATAATTAAGGTCATTTTGCAGTTTAAGCGTTCAAGTACATCATTATACTTTCAATTCATTATTGTTGTATTGAAAATTATTATTAAAAATAGGGTCATAAATATTTAAAGTTTGAAAAGCACTGATCTAATATAATTCAATATATGCATCATATCTGTATATATATATATAGCCGTGTAGGGGAGCGATGCACGTTAAATCTGTCGAGAGCTCAAACGTCCTCCCGTTGGTGTGGTGTGGTAGTTAGGAGAGGAGGTGCCAGCTCAGGTGTCTTCCTCGTCACTTGACCATGGTTCAAAAAGACGAGGTCTATCATCAAAAGCCCTCGTGTAGCTGAACAATGTGACGTTAGTATTCCTTCGCTCACTCACATCTATCTATATATATATAAAGGAGAGAAGCGACTCACTCATTCATTCACTCATCGCAATATCTCAGGAACTATTAGACATACAAACTTGAAATTTAGCAAGTATGTTCCTTTCGTGAAGTAAAGATCCACTAAGAAGGGGTTTTACGAATATCGACCCCCATGTGGGTTGCGAGGGATTAAGAGACATTATAGATAAATATTTCCTTTTGCAGTTTCTCTTTCCAAGGTTTGGCAACAGCGCTAGTATCCAGCCGTGAATGAGGGGCAGTAACACTTCTAACTTCTTCACAACGCATCTCTCATTTTCCCTCGCAGTCATTAGGGGTGAAGAAGCCAGTTCAACATGACAGCTCCACTGTTGATCTGTACCAAGGAGGAAAGAAGGACAGTAATTCGCTTCTAGTTTGCGGAAGGTGTGAAACCTGCAGAAGTTATTCGTAGCATGCAAGTGCATAATGGTGACCTGTCTATCTCGAGTGAGTGAGTGAGTGAAGATTAACGTCGCACTGTTCAGCTGCACGAGGGCTTTTGGCGACGGACCACGTAATTTTGAACCATGGTCAAGTGACGTGGACGACACCTGAGCTGGCACACCCCTCTCCTAACTACCACACCACACCAACGGGAGGACATTTCAGCTCTCGACAGATTTAGCGTGCATCGCTGCCCTACACGGCGGGTCTTTAGTGGTACTGGGCTCGAACTCGTGACAAAGCCAGCCACGATCCGATGCCTATACCACTCGGCTACCGCGGCCCCTGTCTATCTCGAAGCAAGATCTATTGATAGAGCACTTCAAACTGAGAACTTCTTTATATGACAATGAAGGATCGGACAATTCATAGACGTCAACCACTGAGGACAATGTGCAAGTGTCGTTGAAGGTATAGAGAAGAAAGGGATGGCTAGTATCCAGCGCAGGTATCACTCCATCCACAAACAAGTAGCGAATCACTGTCCTCCTTGGTGCAGATCGACACTGGAGGTACAATGGTGAACGTTTTGCTTCACTCCAACGACTACGAAGGAATAGTGACACGTAGTGCAGAAGTGTTGCAGATTACCCCTTATTCAGCGCTGGATACAAGTGCTGTTGCCAAACCTTGGAAAGAGAAATGGCAAAAGTCCAATATACTTTTTTACTTCCCCTCGCACATATGTAAGGATCAATTATTCTCAGCAAAAATAGATTAATTGGGTACTGCTTAAAGAGATATACGGCCACTATGAGATGGCCTTAATCAAAATTATTTTTCAGCTAATCCCTTTAATACTATGACCACTTTTGTATTAAATAACTGTTTTATTTTTTAATATAAAAATACAACCATAAGCAAATTAAGAATATAACACTCTAAGCCAGCGTTTCTCAAAGTGTGGGGTGCGCCTCCCTAGGGGGCCGTGATAACCCTACGAGGGGGGTGCGGGCACATTGGGATGTCGAAAAGAAAATATTATTTAAAAAAAATATTAATTGGTCAAAATGAACAAATGTAATACATTCTGACGCAATAAAAAATAAAATACACATTTACACTGATACAATAACACTTATAAATATATCAGTACTGTGCAATGTATTTTATAATTAATTTAACAATACACTAAGTTAAGAACAAGTTTAATAATTACCAGTGACTCCATGGGCTTGTCATATACAACAACTAACACTTATCTTGATAATTTGTATTGTTTATAATTAATCTCTTTATAAATGCCGATAAAAAATTACACGATTAGCTCTCCAATGCCATCGTTTTTAAGACGTAGGAGAGAGTGTGTGTGGTGTATTGGAGGGTGGGGAGAGAAATGGAATAAATAAACCACAATCCTCTGAAATTAGTAAATCTACCGCAAACACTGTCAGGTGTTGCATTCTGAAGCCTCCGGAATAATTTTATGGATAGCAGTGCACAGAAAATATCTTACTTCGGAAAGACGTATATATACGCTCGGGGCAATTAATGCACTGGCTGAGTGCTAGACGCTTATATACGTCGGTGGCACTTAATAGGTTAAAGTCATATTGTAGCTTCAGCGTCAAGGTGTAGTATTACTGAATTCAATACATTATTGTATGGGGGGCGCGATGAAAATTCTGATTGAATATTGGGTCGCAAATATTGAAAGTTTGAGAAGCATTGACCTAAGCAGTTTCTTTATTCAGTTGATATTAATTAAGATTAATACAATGACAAAATATGTGAATTCATTGCAGTACATTCACTGTTATTGATCATATTAGTTTTTTTCCTTTGTGGTACGTTGGTGTTTTTCAAGGGCGATTTTGTTTCATACTTTTTGTTATCATATAAAATATATTTATGCAGCTAATTTATTTATCTTTTTTACATTTTGTTTACTACTTTTGAACATAAAAGTAGAGAACACTAATTGCTAGACTTCAATGGTCATTTTTTCAAACAATAATTGCAAACTTGAAAAGGCTACCCATTTGAGTTTCTTGTTTCTTCGTGTATCTCTGCAGACTTATTCCAACGTCCAATTATGCAACCACGACCAACCTTGCTCGAAAACAAATTGCCTGCATATATATTTCTGATATATTCCTACTCATCATACGGGATAAAGAAATTTATACGATACAACCGCATACGTAGCAAAAGGAATTTGAGAGTGTTTTCTTTTGACAGACGAATTGCTAATCAATTCTTAACACGGGAGAAGGCGGGCACTCGATACTAACGTTAACGGTCACGCCGGGTAACGGAGTCCCCCCAATTCTTTTTTTCATAATAATATTTATTGAACGCGATAAAAAAGGTAATTCCAGTGAATAATTTAATCAAGAGAAAGTATATTTACCTAAGGACTTTTCAATTTTTCTTTGATAATTTGAGAAAAAAGTCGAATGAAACTGAACCAAGAAGTTTCAAATGTGCGTGACTTTATTAAAGAATAAAAATCAGACATATTTCACTGACATTAAAAGAATTATATTTGCAGGCAAATTTGTCATATTTGTTCAAGTTAGCGTAGTTTTATCATCCTTTGATGATCGAGAAATACCCTGACAAGAGCCTTGCTTGTGTCTTTTTGACATGGCGCGGTGTCTTGTACATTTATGGCTTTATATTTTTCTTGATGGAGTTTTTTAGGTTACATTTTAAAATGTTCCTATCAACTCAAAAGTATCATTTTCATCGCTTCTCTCAAATTTACCTTCGCTATTATGATTAGTATCTATTACTTCATCAGCTTCTTTCCTTGATTGATCAGTTTCAACTTCATCCAATAGAGATTGCGGTGGCCCATTTCTTTTCTTATTATTATTCTAATCATTTACATTTATAAGCCATAATGAATCGTACAATACAGCAATCAAACCAAACCGTTCATGGGGAATATAGCCTGTTCATGAAAAATATTTTGAAACAAAAGTAGCCACTTGGTGGACTCAGTCACCCCAAGTACCTAAGACTGCAAAAAACGTTTGCTACTCCCCCCCTCCCCCCAAACAGAGTGGGAGACGTGTGACATATACATTTTGGTTCCCAAGAAGACTGTTATAGAGGAGGATACTGACAAGGTCATTGATAACAAATAAACAGTTTTCCAAAAATTAAGGATTTCGTGAGCCTGGGGTGACTCTGTGCCCAGCTCGACCGTTCCAGGGCTAATCGGCTTACTTATCAATCTGTGTGTCTTAATTCTTCCATTTTTCCAAACTATGTTTTATTTATGTAGCATTTTTATCGTTTAAGATTTTAAGCTATTTTTACAAACTATTTACTTACAACTTTTTTCTTTCAATGAATCTATTGTTCTTTTTTCTCTCGATTTTTCTTTTGTCAAAACATACCATTACAATGCTAAAAAGCGCTTCTTTACGCAATGCATTTTGTAGATGCGTTTTAACGATTATTGTGGACCCGTAACAATGTGGACTTAATTCATTTATTATTTTAAATAATTATGCGCTTAAAAAGTTAATACAATAAAATAATATAAAGTGTTCTTAAGAATTTTGTAGATTTAATTTCACAAAAGAAACTTCATTGCTACAAGCCCTTTTTAAAGTCTTAAGGCTGTTTTCGGTTAATGTTAAAGAATAGGACCCGAATTTGGAACATTTTTTCAGATATAAAAGAAAGGAAAAATTAATACGATATTCTGGCTTCACTATCCCTTAGATAGCAGCATTTTTTATCACACTTTCTATTTTTAACCGAGTTGATTCATTTTTTCTGGTATAAAATGCGTTTCGCATTTTTTATCCTATACCGTAATGTTAAATGGGCTTTGCCTTCACGTATTAAAACAAAACAGAAAGTATTCACGGAATATTTTGAATTTATTAAAAACACTATATTGTTAACAGAAGTACGAGTTATAATATTGCAAATTTCCATGGAAATTGGGTCATTTTTCTGTTTGAAAATGTGCTTCGCGTTTAGTTAGAGCTTTCGTACTTTTACCGAAGACAACCTTAAAATACGCGCATTAGAAGACATTCGAGGTATTTAAGGAATCTGTGCGAGTATATTCCAATTAATGCTTAAATTTTTAAAAACCTACAATCAAAATTACAATGCACTGTACAGCGGAAGACGGAAAAAAGCTTGGGTCGGAGAGAAAGAATTAGGGAAAATGGTGCAATGAACACTGTACTATTCACTGCTCAGAAGTCACTTATCAGTTATTATCACGTTAATTATTCAGATTGTAGAAAAATAATTACTTTGAGTCTAAATTTCTCTAACTAATAAATTTCATTTTTTTCCATTTTATTTTTGAATATTCAACCACTTAACCCATATTAAATTTTGAAATAATGTTTTAAATTTTTTCCCCTAATTTCCTTACAATAAAATTGGGGTCTTCAACCTTTAATGCTCGACGGCCATATCAGTAAATCTACAATGATCATCGGGTTGCATCAATACATTTACCATGATCCGAGGGCCCTACGACTATCAAAAAGTAATGTAGTCAGAAAATTCAAATAAGAAAGGGTGTTTTGTTTTACAAGACTGCAACTGACTATGAGGGAAGAGATGGTGTTAAAGATTTGTGCGTATACAGTCGGACCTCTGTATAACGAAGTCGCTAAATTCCGGAAAAAAGGTCGTTATATGGAAAATTCGTTATAAAGAGGTTCATCTATAAAACAAATTTTAAATTCATAAACACTATACAGTCGAGCCTGTTTTTGTGCGGTCTTTTTTTATGCAATTTCCTTTTTGTGCGATTTTTTGGGGCGATATTTTCTTATGCGGTGTATGAATTTCAATGGCTTTAGTACTACTAAAATGTTTTCTATCTATTTACCAGTAGTGTAACGGAGAATGTTAGCCCCGAAAGCCAGGTTTTGCCTTTAATATATTATAAATTGGGTAAATACGTATTTAGCGTAAGTTGGGCCTTGGGCCCCTAGAGTCATGCCCCCGTGATGCGATGATGTACGTTACGCCACTGAAATGTAGACACTTCAAGACGCTCTGTTCATTTGTTATAAACAGTCTCCCGACAATGCGCATTCAGTTGCTTTCTCTCAACTCTCCAGCAGCCCACGCTTGATTGAAGACGAAACTTGCAACAATAGTAACATTATCAATAACTTGATGAACTATAAAGACGGACAAGAGAAGCCAGATTCTTTGAGAGTGGATAAAATTAAGCAGGGATCCAGCTTCCAACAATTTGGAAAAGCATTTTCTTAAAATAGATACCAGTTAAGAAAGGAATATAAAATTCCAAAAAATTGTTTCAATCATGTATAGCTGGTTATCGTGATATTTACAAGCAACTGACCACCCGTCTATCGTCACAAAAATTTAGCTCTTACTTTATGTTGCCAAAAAAATAAATCAATTGAAATTTCACTTTCAAGTGACGAAAGCGATTTTGAACTTATTCATTACAGGACTTTGGAGTACGATGAGTAGCGATGAATTACGTACAGTGGTACAAACAATTGAGGATACACCTTACTTTTACTTGATAAATCCAACTTTCAATCGAAATAACACATTAACTAGAAGTGCAAACGTGTTTTTAATTTCACACGTAACAAAAGGTTTAATTTACAGTAAAAATAACGAAAATTTAAAAAAAATAACTTAAGTTAAAAATTTCACAAGTATTTGAAATAAACATAGGCAGATCTTTACTTCAAAAAAAATTGAGGATACACCAATGAGAAATGTTTGTTTAACTACCACTAGATTTTTTTTCTGCTTGCTACTATAATAGCCTAAGTTTGGCCAATTTTATCTTAAACTTTTTCGTCTGCTACTTTTGTCTTTTGAAGTTGGTTATGTGAATTTAAAGTCGCAATTTTAAATGGAAAAGGGGTCATCGGAGAGAGACCAGTATTGATGTAAGAAAATTTATATTAAGGTTATTTAAGAAAGGAAAATCTTATCGTGAAATATAGCTAAAATTTCTCGGTAGAAGCCACTCGTGTGTCCAGAAAATCATTGGAAGATTTAAAAGCGATGGATTAACTAAAAATAAAAGTGGAAGAGGAAGGAAAAGTATTCTGAGTGATGTAGCCAAAAGGAAAGTTTTGAAAGATATCAAGATAGATCCTAAACAAAGTGCAGTCCAACTAGCTGCAGAAACTTCTCGAATAATGGGCAGAAGTGTAAGTGCTGAAACTGTGAGAAATGTGATTAGACATGCTTGATATAGCAGTCGAGTAGCTAGAAAGAAACTTTTCATAAGCTTACAAAATCAGAAAAAGCGCTTGGAGTTTGCCAAGACTCATCAATTGAAGACAAATAACTTTTGGAAGAAAGTTATATTTAGTGACAAAAGTAAATTCAACATTTTTGGAAGTGATGGCTGTCGCACCGTTTGGAGAAAGCCGAACACCGCTTTGGATCCAAAAAATTTACGTCCTACAGTTAAACATGGCGGTGGTTCCGTCATGGTTTGGGGTTGTATGGCTTCAAATGGGGTAAGAAATTTAGTTTTTAAAGATAGCATAATGGATCATAAGCTTTATATAGATATACTCAACAACAATCTTAAAGAAAGTGCAAAAAAATTGGGTTTAGATGGAAATTTTATTTTCCAGCAAGACAACGACCCAAAACATACGGCACGTAATGTCAAAAAAAAAATGTGGTGTCTTTTTCATTAAAAACAGCAATTGCACACACCACCACAGTCCCCTGACGTCCATGTCATAGAAAATTTGTGGGCCACTCGAAACAGCGGTCCAAAAACACCAAATTAGGAACAAAGCCCATTTAAAGCAAGTGTTACAAGAAGAATGGGATAAAATATCTCCAGATACCACCAAAAAATTGGTCGAATCGGTACCAAGACGTTTGGAGGACATTATAAAAGCCAAAGGACATGCAACCAAATATTGACACTGTCTTTGTATGTGATATTTCACAAAAATTTCATTGGTGTATCCTCAATTTTTTGAGGAAAAGATCTGCCTATGTTTATTTCAAAGGCTTGTGAAATTTTTAATTTTAGATATTTTTTTGTTGATTTTCATTATTTTTACTGTAAATTAACCCTTTTGTTACGTGGGAAAATAAAAACACGTTTGCTCTTCTAGATAATGTGTTATTTCGATTGAAAGGTGGATTTATCAAATAAAAGTAAGGTGTATCCTCTATTGTTTGTACCACTGTATGTGCATTTTGAAAACTTATTCGCATATACAATGAGAAACTATATGTTTTTAAAATGTTTCCATGTGTAATATTTAATTATTTATTTTGTTATGGAAGTACTCTTACATAAATTTCGTAAATAGTTGGCATATTTTATAAATGCGACTTTTTTTTACGCGGTCCCTATCCACCGCATAGAAAGTTTTTTGTAGTATTTCCACGAATTAGTTTGTTATATGTAAGAATTTATGAAATTTTTGAATATTTTTTGTGCGAGTTTTTTATGAGGTCCCTATCTACCGCACAAAAACAGGTTCAACTGTACATTAAAAAGTAATTATTCAATCCTTTTTAAAAATTAATATATTTTTATTTTATATATATATTACCCATCAAAAAAGAAAAAAAAAGCTGCAGGGAAAACAAGAAAAAAGAATGCCAAAGAAATCACTGTATTTGCAATATTAAAAAAATTATTTTATACTAAAATTAATGAATTTTTAAGGACATTTTATAATGTAAAGCATACAAGTGATATTAAACATACATCATTTTATAATTAGAACACGGGGCAACTCCACTGCGAGTGGATGAGGATATCGAAAATGTTTCCAGTGAACTGAGCAATGGGGGTTAAAGGATGCATTTCTTGGATGAAACGTCCAGAATTCTATTGCTCTCAGCGAATTAGGATCTAATAAAACCAGTTCAAGATTTATGGCCACCATAAAATGTGTTAGAGAGAGAATAACTTAAAATTTTTTTCAGAAATACTTTTAAAAAGAAAGAACAAAAACTGAATCACTGAAGAAAAAGTTCGTTATATAGAAAATGCATTTAACTATATAGAGGTTATTTTACGAAGAAAATCGTAAAATGTTCAAGGTTCCAGGAAAAAGTTCGCTATATAGAAAAATTCGCAATACAGAGGCTCGTTATATAGAGGTTCAACTGTATATATATCGGTTTCAAAAACATTAAATGTAGGTCGAATTAAAATACTTAGAGTGTTAAAGATAAAAAAAACTCCACTTTTCCTTCGGAAAACTTTGAGATTTTATGCATAGTCAGACTTTTTATGCTTAAAACTATTTAAGATGCAATGAAATTTTTGAAAAATTTGTCATTTTAAGACAATTTTATCTCAAATGGACATCGAGTATATATCAGTAAAAATGTTTTAACTGTCAAGAATAACAAGAAAAAATACAAATACCGATTTTTTTTACCAAAAGCAGAGAGGGAATTTTCCTTAAATTTGCTCAAGATTCAAATGAAGGGCCACTAAAAGGCCTTCAGTGGGTCATTCGTGGTCCGCGTGCCAAGGGTTGAAGGGGGCGATCCACCCTAATATCTATATTTGCTTTACAAATATTATAGCTCAGTGATACTCAAGCTTTTTGTTTTGTTTTGTGGTTAGATTTTAACAATTTCAAATTTGGCGGCTTGATTGATTGATTGATTGAATAACGTCACACTGTTCAGCTACACGAGGGCTTTTGGCGACGGACCACGTGATTACGGGCCACCATGGTCATTGTGACGTGGACGACACCTGAGCACAGCACCCCCTCTCCTAACTGCCACACCACACCAGCCTGGGAGGACGTTTGCACCAACTCTCGACAGATTTAACGTGCATCGCTGCCCTACACGGTGGGTCTTTAGTGGTACTGGGCTCGAACTCGTGACCAGGCAAGCCACGATCCGATACCTATACCACTCGGCTACCCCGCGGCCGCAAAATTTGGCGGCACACTAACACAATAAAGTAAGTTTAAAGAATTTACCTATAATTTATGGTAATAATCTTCAATGTCGAATAAATAGCATGTACGTCAAAGACAACAAAATGTTTATTGAGTAATTAATGGTAAAGCTAAAAGAGAATAGATTTAATGCCCGAGGAATTTTAAAACTTGATGATTTTTGATAATTTCGTTTAAAAACATGAAACAGTAAAAATGATAATGCAACTCTCATTTCGTTATCTACATTTAAGGTATCCGACTACGTTCGGAATCGTGATTTTTAAAAAGCGTATACATGGATAATATGTATGATATTTTAGTGTCACTTAGATTAGAAAATGTATATAAAATTGTTTTAAGAATAGTATTACAATAAAAAATTATTTTTAGTACAATATTTTGACAAAAAAGATTAACATAGAATGACCATTTTCAAAATATTCTCCTTTGTGAAAATTGCTTCTATTATAATAATATTTCGCCTATATGTAAGCTCAGACCTCTGTATAGAGCTCAACTAGAATTTTAAATATTTAACTTAGAAGTGGGTTTATCTATGTTTTACGACAGCAGAGGGAGAAATTTTGAAAAAGAGTCATTAACTGGCTTTAAATTAGTGGTAGCTCTGAAGAAAACCAAGTGTGAAGATTTTCAAAATGACTACAGTTGAGCCCTCTCTCTGTGAGAGATTCGCAGGCTATATACAGGCAAAATATTATTATAATAAAGAACCATTTTCAAAGGCATTTATGGAAAAAAGGGTTATTTTATATTAATTTTTGCCAAGCATCTATTAAATAATTTTCTCTAAAAATAATAACTATTTTATACACACCTTATTCTAATCTAAAGTGATACTAAATATCATAAAAAATTATCATTCCTTTTGCGTCACGGTTCCGAACGTAGTCAGTTCCTTAAAAATTCCTGATCTCTTTTTTTTTCATTTTTATATCTCATTAATGCACAAAAATCAGTTACTAAATGACATTTGAAGAGAAAATTATAACAATATTTTTCAAGCTTTTTATAGCTATATGGGATATTGCCCTCTAATTTTAATCAGGTGAGCATAATATTATTTAATATTTTAAGTCAAATCTCAGTATTAGAGAGTGAGATGCAAAAAGTTTTCCTCTTCATTCAAAGTTATTTCCTGTGATTATATCATTGCTACAAATGGATTACAGATCCAATCAATTTTTCTATATCAATTTGGTAATTAATAATTAACTACCTCACCTCTGATGTTGTCAAATGTAATTCAATAACAATTGTATGAGTAGTTTTATTTGTATAAAAGACCGAATGATTCATCGGTTCCAGATTTTTCTTAGACTATATTAATAATTTTTTACAAAAATTTAGCGGAACACAAAGATTTAAGGAAAATTAGTTGTGAATCATAATTTAACTAAGGAGAAAATATTTTCCCAAATCATTTTCTAGACCCTCTTTCACAGTTTAAAACATCGAAAAGGGCCTACAGCTCTTTTCTGAAAGCAATACGTAACT